>CM034157.1:250834249-251434249 GCA_019776745.2 Taxus chinensis | reverse complement strand
CACCACGTAAGGACAAAGATAATTCTCATGCTATAAGAGAAGTTGTTATTCAATTTTGGCATGATAACACTAGAATTTCACCTAATACAAGAGATATTGGAAAAAAAAGAGTTAGTTCTACTAATCAGGAACTACATCCAAAGAATTTCTTCTGTATGACTCAAACTCAATTTTTTCATAAGTTTGAACAAGAGCATCTAGAAATTAAAATTAGTCAATATTTTTTGAAATTTTGAAACCATTCTATGTGAAAATCAACCATGCTCGCACCACTTGTTGTTGTAGGCAACATGTTGAATTTGCGATGCATTATGCTAAATTTTTACGTATTCGTTCTATTTTTCATTCTGAAACTATGTTATCTAAATGTGGTGTTCAAGTTCCACTAATATCTTCCAGGGATTTTATTCCTCTGATATTTTTTGAAATAGAAGTTGGACAACTTTTTTTATAGCCAGGATTGTTTAGATGGAAGTTGTGGTACATGCGGCGGATTACCTAAATTGGAAAGTTGCATCCATGAGAAAATTGAAGGTACAATAGGACATAATTTAGTTGAATTTGATAAATATAAATCAGTTGCATACCAGTTGAAAGATGGAAAAGAGTCGAAACGGTGTGAGCTAGTTACAAGAATAAATGCTCATTTTTCAATTTATGAGAAAATTTAAGGGTGAAATTGTTTATGAGTATGCGAGGCATACACATAGAGCTCGATGGTTGGATGAACAGTTCAAGCTATGCAAAGACACATTTCCTATTGGTACTATTATTTCAGTGGTCGATTTTGTAGAGAATTACACATTGCAACCACAAATGGAGGTTCAATCACAATATTACAACTCAGTACAAGTTGCCATTTTTGTGCATATAGCATTTCTACATTCTCCTGACAGTACAGAGAATGATCAATTTTTTTAAGAGAGTACCACTTTTATATCATAGATGATTGTACTCATTCTACTGAATTTGTGCAAGGGTGTTTCCAGTTATTTTATGGAAACTTGTTTGATAGGGACATCCACTTCAAACAACATTATATATGGTCAGATAATTACACGTCTCAGTTTAAGAATGCACGAATGTTTTATTGGATGAGCAGAATACATGTCAAGATGGGTGTGCAACATATTTGGAGTTTCACTGAGGCTGGACATGGAAAAGGAGAGCATGACGGTGTAGGGGCATGTGTGAAAAGAGCTCTTACAAGAGAAGAGTTGAAGTACAAAGATGATGCTAAATTAAAAGATGTAAAGAGAATAGTGGAATGGTGTACTGATAACATGGCCCGAGGTTCTCAAGAAAATTCCACAGCTCGCAGATATTTTTGGTTGATAGAGGAAAAACATATTGCTAACTACGAAGAATGTTATGACACTCACTGGGTCCAGTGATATGCACTCATTTTGTAGCTCAGACGCTACTGTATGGGCCGTATGGACAAGAAAGTTGACATGTTTTTGTGCATCTTGTATCAAATTTTTCAATGTTGAGTGTGATTCACAAGAATGGGTGGATAGATGGATTTGTAGGCCTCTAAATCCGCTTCCTAGTTATCAACCTACCAAAAGCATTACAACTTTTTTCTGTAGATGAAGTTACAACATCCAAGTAATTTGACGAAATTTTGATTTTGGTGTGACAAGGTATTTATGGTTATTTATTTAATTTTTGTATTGAGTCATGTCCATTGAAATTTTAATATGTATAATTTAAATTTGAGTTGTTCAAACCTTGGTTATTTTTTTGTAGGACATGTGTTTACAGTAATTGCGACAGAAGACAATGAAGAAGAAACAAACTATTTCTTATGTCATTGCATTAAGGAAAGAAATAAGTTGACTTCTCCTGTTATAGATGGCGAAGATATTGAGATGGTGAAGACATTGAGTACCGTACAGGGTCAGTGGTAGTTACTGGAACTTGGCTTCAATGGTATCCATTAAAAAACTCCTATGTTTTGGTATTTGAAGACTTCAAGACACACAGGAAAATACTCTTATATTTACATCTAGTTCTAGCAAAAAATATTCAGTTGTATAGATAATCGAGGAAGACCTAATTACAAGATTCTTTGGAAGGTTCTAGTGTCAGATCATGAAGTAATCTTGTCCTGCTATTCAGAGTAGATCTGATCCCAATGCTTCATTGGAATGAATTTACAATGCTCATGTTTGGTATATATTTAATGTCAAGTTTCAATTGATATATATATATATATATTTTTGGTATATATATATATATCGTATAGTATCGATATAATTTTTTTAGTTTAAAGATCTAGATTTAAGTTTGAATATATTTTATTTTAAATTTATGTATTTTGTGTGTCATGTATATAGATAGTATATGGTTTTGATTTGAAACATAATTTCTTTCCTAACACTTTTATGTGTAGGTTAGTGGTGCCAGAAAAGCTTCCA
This sequence comes from Taxus chinensis, assembly GCA_019776745.2. NCBI lineage: Eukaryota > Viridiplantae > Streptophyta > Pinopsida > Cupressales > Taxaceae > Taxus > Taxus chinensis. The sequence continues at coordinate 251,431,826 of CM034157.1, read as the reverse complement.
CCTTAACATGGTTGGAATTGTTAGTAGATAATTGTAAATTCTCTAAGCTAAGAGAAGATTTCATTATTTTACAAGAAACGAGAAGCAATTAAAAATTTATGTACATGCAGAGGGGGTTCTTGGCTCTAGAAGAGGTAGACCAAAAGCACCTAGAGCTTAAAGAACAAAAATGACACCTCCCTAAGTGTTTATAAGACCATACCTATGCGTGTGCACAGTCGGTTCGGTGCCACAACCCATCGTTTGTAAAATATACCATTTGACAACCTTATACTGGCTCAAACTGCACTATTTCATGCATCTACAAATAATACAGCAATGAGAACACTGATTAGAGAAGGAAACAATTTAGACAAGCTATTGTTGAGGGTCCCTACATCGAGGTGTAGGATCATACGAGATGTCTCTTGGTTCCACGGAGTATGCATAGTCACCCGTCGAAGTTGAAGCATGTTTTGGTCTCAGGGATCTTAAGGCACTACACGTAAATGAGGTAGCATAGAAGTAACAATGTTATCACACACTGAAATGAAACCAACTCTAGTGTTCACCTAGGCACCCTAACGTGTTAGCACAGTTGGTTTGGTGCCACGATCCACCGTTTCAAAAATATATCGTCTGACAATCTTACACTGTCTCAAACTGTACTATTTGGTGCGTTTACAAATAATAGGGCAGCGAGAGCACCGATTGGATAATGAAAAAACTTAGATAGGCTATTGTAGAGGGTCCCTATGTAAATATTTAGGATTATACGAGAAATTTCCAGGTGCCATGGAGTCTGCATAGTCTTAGGGCTCTTAAGGGACTACGCCCGAATGAGGTAGCCTTGAAGCAATGACGTTGTCAGGCATCAAAATGACACCTCCTAAAGAATTCACCTAGCCACCTAGATGTTTCACCACATTCATTTTGGTGCCATGATCCACCGTGTGTAAAATATACCATTTAACATCCTTATATTGTCTCAAACTGCACTATTTCGTGTGGTTGTAAACAATAGGGCAACAAGAGCACTAATTGGAGAAGGAAAAAACCAAGAAAATATATTGTAGAGGGTACCTATGCTGAAGTGTAGGATTAAAAAAGACATCTTTAGGTGCCACAGAGTGCATGTAGTCACCCGTTAAAGTTGAACGATTTATTTGTCTCATGGCTCTAAAGGTACTATGCCAGAATGAGGTAGCTCGGAAGCATTGATGTTATCGCACACCAAAACAAAACCTCCTGTAATATTCACCTGGCCACATAAATATGTCATAGTATTCGGTTCAGTGCCATAAATCATCATTTATAAAATATAGTGTTTGTCAACTTTATATTGTCTCAAACTTCACTATTTGGTGTGTGTGCATATAATAGGGCAGCAAGAGCACCGATTAGAGAAGGAAAAAACTGAGACAGACTATTGTAGATGGTCCCTACGCCTGGGTGTAGGACAATACAAGATGTCTCTAGGTGTCACGAAGTACACATAGTCACCCGTCAAAATTGAACAATTTTTTGGTCTCAGGGCTCTTAAGGGACTACGCCCGAATGAAGTAGCCCAGAAGAAATGACGTTGTTGAGCACCAAAATGAAACCTCCTCTAGTGTTCGCCTAGCCACCTAAAAATTTTAGCACAGTCATTTTTGTGCCATGACCCACTGTTTGTAAAATATAGCGTTTGACAACCTTACACTATCTCAAACGGCACTATTTCACGCATTTGCAAATAATAGTGCACAAGACACTATATTGTAGAGGAAAAAATTGAGACAAAATATTGTAGAGGGTCCCTACACCAAGTTGTAGGATCAAACGAGACATCCTTATGTGCCATGGAGTCTGCATAGTCACCCATCGAAGTTGAACAAGTTTTTGGTCTCAAGGCTCTTAAAGGACTATGCTCGAACTAAGTAGCCTGGAAAAAATGACATTGTCACACACCAAAACGATGCCTCTTCTAGCTTTCACCTGACCACCTGAAAGTGTCAGCGTAGCTGGTTTGGTACAACGACGTCTCAAGGCATGACTTCTCACTACTCACCTCCGTTCATTTCCCAGGACTTCCTAGAAAAGGCAGTTTGTAAATGATTATGCCATGAAGGCTCAAGGAATGCTAGGAAGGCTCTGGATCAGGTGGTCTGACACCAATCCAGGCCTCCCTAGAGCCCGCCATGATGTGAATTATTTTAAAATATACATTACATACATATTTATGTGTTCTTATCTATATTGATTTACCGTAACATATGTACAAACATCCTAAATAAATATGTAAAGAATGTTCACAATTTCCAAGTGATATATCATTTTAAAATTCATTGAATAACCTTGAAATTTTTTTAAATACCTTGGCATTGTAAGGATGTGAATTATTTGACAAACCCCCTCACAAAAATGTGTATTTTAGACTAGCAGGATTGTAGGTTATACACAAAATGGGGTTTTTAAAGTGTGTTCTTACATACAAATACATATAGGACTTAATAGGGAAGTGAATCTACTTACGATAATCGAATCATGTGTAACTTCTTAGTTGATTGGCACAACACCAAATTATAAAGAGATATTAATGTGTATCTATTGATCAATGGGATAAGTCCTATCAATGAGATAATCTCTAAAACAATACATAAATTTTTCCCTTAATTTCTTAACAATTGTACTATGCAATGTTGCACCATAGGAACATTATATTCATATAGTTCAAGATGAACTCTACCTCACATATTTCTAACAATGTTCGTATTTTTTGATATGTAAAAGATGAGTGTTAGCTTTAAAATAAAAATGTTATTTATATAAATTCCCTCAAAACCATTCTTTCCAAGATGTGCACATTGTTAGGAGGTGGGAAAATAATTAGAGTTACACATACAACCTACGTAACTACCGTGAAAAAAGTAATTATGTATTTCCCTTTTATAGTTCACCTAACATGGTTATCATAGGTTTTTCTTAATGGAATAGGTTTGCTTAAAAATTGTGCCATGTAGTGCTCTAGGACATGATATTTTAATTGTAAATCAAACATACATATAGAACTAATATACATATAACATACATCGTGTGTAATGAAATTGAATCAAACATAGAAGTAATATTGTTATGAAAATCAATACATGGATATATAATGTATCAAACTAAGTGTGCTGGACGCATGTCTCTGAAAATATAAGTTCATAACATTTGTACATATCAAACTAAGTGTTTCATACATATAGGACCACATGTGGTTGCATAAGGCTATATATACAATGGACTATATGAAGAATCATGAACTAGGACCAGATGGTCCATATAAATATATCTATGTACATCTAGGTCTTAGGAATCTAATCATGAAACATATTCCCACTCTTTTCCCTTCTATAAGTAGCATGTCCACAACCTGGAGATGTAGTGGAGGAAGATGCCACTACATATTTCATCTGTGTGGTCCTAGACATCTCTAAGTAGGCCTGCAACCTAATCTACACATTCATAAACAACAAGTTTTTAACACCTAGTTTTTTAAAATACATTCAAAATTTAGAAAATTAAAATTTAGTTAAAATGCAAGTGAAATCTTACCGCAATGTCATGATCCCTATTAATTTGTCGTTGATGTGTCTTAGGGAAAACAGTTGACTCACGAGGGGTAAGCTACATACAAATTATTAATTTTCGAATTAAATATTTCATTTAAAAAATTTGATATTGTAGATTTAAGTAATAATAAATAATTCTACCAAAATTTAATAAATTTGAAAAATTGTACCTCAGTTAGTGGATCTGCAGATTCTATGACAGTATCTACAGAAGCCTCCACGGTCTACATATATGGAGGAGTCTCTCTGACATTCATAAGTTATACAAAAAAAATGTACAAATCAATATTAATCTACATGACTGCCACATAATAGACCCAAAGCATAATCCATGTAAACTTCCACAATTAGAAACAAAGTGTAAAGAGAAACTAAACTACGTAAAAGTCATGTGAGGCGTTCCAATAGCCTCAGTTCCCAGAGTAGATGATGACCCGCTAGGCTCCTGCGTATAAAAGACAAACATAAATTAATATGTATATGTATAGGTGAAATATTATAATAATAAAAGTGCATAATCAAAAGAAATTTAAAATTTAAGTACAACTTGAAACTTATGTTTGTAACATGTCCAGTTGTAGTAGTTATCACGTCGACACCCGATGTTTCCTTCATCGGCTCTTACTATTTACAATAAAATAATAAATTTGTTTTTACATGTATGTACATGAGGTACAATTAAATACATATATATTAAAATATAGAACATGAATTAAACTATTATATATATATATATATATAATATATTATTTGACATTTACCTATGAAAGACTAATATCCTTTGCACCAGTTCCAAAAGCATCCACCATCATCTCATCTAGAGAAAAAAATCATGTGATCCAACAAATGATGTCTCACCCGCAGCGCATACGGCACCACATAATCCACATTGGTGTGGCGCACTAGAACTAGTGCCTCCACCGACATCACTAGATGCAATTAGGTCACTATGCTAGGTCAGAATGTCAGTGAGCTCCTTCAATGCATGTATTGTATCAATCTCCACAACCTCCTTCATTGTAGGAGGGATAACTGAAGGCAATGGGAGTTTTGGGGCATGTGGGATCCTTGGTTGACTTACACATGCATTAGGTGTACTCTGTGTAGAGCCACCTTCTCACCCATAAAAATCAGAAAATTCAAAATAATTTGGGACCTCATTAATTATGAACTCACAATATAATTTCTTCAAAAAATAGAGAGGAACCTCATTGTTGTTGCATGGTGGATAATCAAAAACCATCCACCATCGGTCCCAAAAATTCTTCTTGATTTTGTCATTGTCGCACCAATGGATTGAGAATTGTTTGCAAGTAACTGCGGGGAGACATTGGTTCTTGGGTCAATAAATAATGCACAAATGTGGTCTTTTAAAAAAAAATGATCTTTTATGGCCGCATGAGATAATTTATCTGCATACCACCACCTACAATCACCTCTAAAGGTATTCCATCTATCTATTTGGTTGGTTGTGGAGTCAACTTCGCCAATCAATGTTTGCAATGTGTTGGTTAAAGTCACGTGGGACGGATATGTGGCATGATTTTCTCTTATAGTCTAAATAAGGTTCTTAATGACAATGTTATTTTATCGGATTCTTCCAACGATATCAGCGTGTGTTTCTGTTGGTTCTGTGGGAACAGAAGGAGCCAAAAGAGGTGAATTTATGTTTGGAGGATGGTTTTGAGGAACGTTTGGAGGGTTTTGAGGAACATTTTGATAGTTTGCAAGATTACAAGCTTGCTGAGTAATTGACAAAAAAAATAAATGTATATATAAAGAAAAATTGAAAAAGCCATGAAAATAAAACAAAAACCTAAAATGTAAAAAAATTGATCAAAATCGAGGGCTTACCTCTTTTTCTTAGCGGCATGATTGAAACTATCACGATCTAGAAGTCTGAGGATCAAATTTTAGGGGGTATTCAAAATGCAAGTGCCAAAGGTCTAGGATAAATTGTGGTTGGAAAGGAAAAATGGGGGAAAATGAGGAGCTGCGGGACTATTTTTTTGTCTTAGAGGACCGCGATTGTGGTTTTAAACCACGCTCATGGTTTTAGGTTCGGAAATCACCAAACCTATAAAAAAAATTGCTCGAGCTTGGTACCTAAATTTCAAGTTTTTATGTCCACTTAATTGTCCACCAACTTATTGCACTTACCCTATTATATTTGTTTTCTAATATAATTAATTTCAATATATTACGTTCTTTATTCTTCTATAAAATCAAATTTCCTCGTGTAATTTATTTTTTAGTTTGTCCCTAAATATTCTTTTTTAGCTTTGGGGTTTTGAAAATTGATCCCCTATAGTGTAGATAACTGACATGTTGTTGCGGAAAGAAGAAGTAAAAAGCTTGACTAAGCAAAAAGGTAAGAGAATGAAGGAGGAGGACACTGATATTGACAAAAAATAGGTTTAAGATATCTACAAAAAACTGTACTCCCTGGACAACCGACTTGGAAAAACCAAGACTTGCCATGATCATAATATGGCAATATTTGGTGCAATTGAGGAGTTTATTGAGTAGCATGTCCGCTGCATCTCTAATCACAGTGGCATACCAACAATTCTTTGGGGCACGGAAATAGAAAGAAAACAAACCATTCAACAGCTGGATATTACTAACCCTACTCACATGATGGCATTGGTTATGTTCACCTCCTGGAAAATCATTAAATCAAAAATTGCCAAAGCCGCCAAGAAGTAATTGTGTAGCTGTGTTGCTCTTGCTGACTTCTGTCATGTTTTTTGCTATTTTTTAATGTTTTTTGGCTGCTCTTCTGCAATGCTCAAACTAGTTTGATGTTTTGGGGTAGCCGCTCTTTGATTACATTGGATTTTTATGTCTTATCTAGATCTTGATCCTTCTTATAATATTTTTCATTCCTATTATGGCTTCTAGGCCCCTTTTTGTATAGAAGGGTATAGTCCATTTCAAAAAACTATTTACCAATAATAAAAAAAAAATATCCATAGATTGGTTTGGAAAAATGGATTGTAAATTCTATTTATATAATAATAATTTATTTGATAAATGATTTCAGAAAATAGAATGCTAATTCCAATGACCAAGAACACGGTGGCAAAGAATGCTATGATATAATTTGCAAACTATTAGGTATATTGATCAAGAACAAGTGTGGAATTCTTTTCTTTTTTTAAGAAATTATCAGCATCTTTGCCCATGATAAACTGGAGATTACATATAGTTTATTTACACTTGATAAGCAAGTGTATATCTATATCAAAGCCTTACTTTAGGTAAACAACCATGACAAGAGGGTATCCAATCTATTCAATTCACCCAAGGAACAATCCTAGCCCTATCCAGTTGTTGACTTTTTGTGTCAGGTATATCCAGGCCTTACACTCGGGAAGACTTGACCCCTAGTGGGCTTGTTCCAAGCCATTCAACTTCATTAAGATACCAAGAACCCTTGGATAAGAGTGTAATTCTGACCACGGCTACTTGGTATGTTTTTCACTTTACCATAAAGGGGGATATTTAACAATAGAAATGTATGAATAGAATCCCCATTTTGTATGAATTAAGAAAAAATGTGGGAGATGATGGCATAGTTAATAACCAGGCATAGAAGCAAGAAAGCAATAGATGTTCTTATCTTACATTAATAAGAACAACCAAAATAATATATTTTGTAACAGTGTGATTCCAAACCTACGCGTATATATAAATCCGATCGCCAATCTTAATAAGTCAATTTTATTCGATTAATATAATTAATATTTACAAATATGAAAAATGTTAGGTACTCTACAATTAATTATACAAGAGCTAGCTCTTACATTTTGATAGTCAATTAGAAAGGTATCATTTCAATTACATGAGATCTATCCTTTCCTTTTTTTACGCAGAAAGCATATCTTCGAGTTAGAATAAGGGGGGCTGAGGCTTGCAAACTTACTGTAAGAGCAAAACTCCATTACAAACTTCTTGTAAAAATACTGCTAAATACTTACAAACTGATTACAAACTAAGGATTACAACTGAAAAGTTACTAGACTTAGACTCTAATTTTTCTAATTCAGGATGCCAAACAAGGAACCCGACCCATCCTTAAATAGGAAAGGAGAGGCGATTTCAACTGGCAACCTAGAAACCTACAAACCGGGAACTGGTAACACAGGTTACCCAAAAAGATTCCCACTGACCGACACAACGAGTACATGCCACTCGGAATAGCACCTTTAGAACGTGGGGAGGTCCACAAAACACATAAAGTGAGTTATCACGTCACTGTTTATTGGAATGATGACAACAAGCCTGTCATCTGACTTTAAGGACTATACTGAATACTGGGCCCGGCATCATCTTCATCTGATGAGGAGGAATCTTCAGTGGCACGTTCCTTCAGCAGGGAAAAGAAGACGTGTGTTACGCTCGTACCAAAGTCTGGAAACAGTTCGGGTCCCATCTGTATCTCTTCGAAGATATGTCCGTGTTGGATAGAGATATTGGCCAGGAATACGCAAAGGGTATCCTGGTGTAGGAGGAGGTACGTTCATAGTATGATGTATGTAGAATTTCCTCCATAGTGCTCCTTTGGGATTAGCATGGTGACCCTGCAGATGATTAGTAACAACATAATATTTCATCTTAACGAACCAAGGAATTTTACAATTAATAATAATATTCCTCACAGTGTCTGGACTTGGATTCAGCAGAGGACTATTAGACAGCTTGGTTGGTAAGAATTTACCAAGAAATATTTATGATATGCTGATATGTATTGCTGATCTCCTGGTCTACTGGGACGATTCCATGCATCATTTGTGAGTGGGTCACCTTCTGGCCAAAGCTTAGAAAGTTCAAAATGCCATAGAGTATTTGGCTTTGGAATAAGCTGTTGAAGACGAATTCCTTCCAAAGGTGGCGTATCATGAGTAGGCTCTGTTTCTCTTGAATGGCGCCATGGCCATTTTAAATTACAGAAGACCATAGGGTCTTGAATGTATGAAAATCAGAAGTTGGAATATCTGGATCAACAAACCGACTGGCAACCTCTGTCATGTTATAATGAGACACTGAAATAATGTCTCTGGATACAAGCAGCTGTTCTGCTTCTTGGGACATTCTTTGATCACATGCTTCTTTGGATCTGATCATAGGAAAACAGGTAGCTATGTCCCAAACTGGATGGAGATACTCATGAATTATCTGAGTAACATTGACGGACTTATGTTGAACTAATTCTCAAGAAGCAAATTTTGCGAGAGCATTATTCTTACCAGATATGTGTTCAACTTCAAAGTCATATCCGTCAAACCACTGAGCCCATCTTTGGAGATGACCATATGTAGTCTTTGTTTGTTGGGTCACCTTTGTACAATCTTCCTTTAAAATGCTGTAAATCAGTTCGCAGAAGGAACTTCTCATGTTGAATGAAGAAGAGGAAGGATTGTATGGCTCTTTTTAAAGCAAGGATTTCTTTATGACTTGAATGGTATTTTAGTTCAGGACCTCTAAAGGATCTAGAAGCATACCTACAAATTTCCTCCTTACCATTCTCCTTGCGTTCTTTAAGAATTGCTCCCCAAGAATCTTCTGAGGCATCTATCTCAATTATCTTAAAACCTGTACCAGGCAGAGACAGAGATGGTAGTGACTGGCATGACTGCTTGATTCTTTTTACAACATTGGTCATGTCTGAATTCCATGTAGGAGCATTCTTGTGAAGCCTTTTATTCAACAATATTCGATCTGCAGCAACGTTCTGATAAAATCCTGCAATATAGTTGACACGACCTAAAAATCTCTGAAGTTGTGTTTTATCAGGAAACTCATCAGGAAATAAACTTATCTTTGAAACAATATGTTCTTGCAGTAGAATGGTTCCATTTGAAATAGTAATGCCCAGGAATTGGACTGTATCTTTGAATGTCTCCATTTTTGTCGGACTGAGACATAAACCATTAGAATATACAGTCTGATAAAATTCTTCTAGATGCTCCAAGTGTTCTTTAGTATTCTGAGAGAATACAAGAATGTCATCAATGTACACAATGAGAAACTTGGAGAGATGACAAAAATCTGATCCATCTTTTTCTGGAAGATGGATGGTGCAGTCTTCAAACCGAATGGCAAGACAGTCCATTCGTACTGACCTCCTGGAATGTTGAATGCAGTTTTATATGCATCTTCTTTATTTAGAAAGATTTTCCAGAAACCAGATTTTAAATCAAACTTACTATAAACCTTACTGCCACTTATACGAGTCAGAAGATCATCTCGACTCGGGATAGGATGTTGGACAGGCAGTATATATTTGTTCAAAGGTTTATAGTTAACTACTAACCTTTTCTTGCCCCTTACTTGCTCACTCCTTTTATTCACATAAAAGGCTGGACAGCTCCATGATGACTTGGAGGATTGAATGAATCCACCTTTTAGAGATTATCAATCTCAGCTTGACATTCAATACGCTCAGAGGGAGACATGCCAATGTGGTGTGCCTTAAACTTAGGGGGAGTGCTTGTCTGAAATTCTAACTGACAGAAATGTTTCTTGCGATGCACGAAGGCATGAGGATTGTCAGAAGAACATTCACTTTTGATCTTATTGATCAAAGTATCAATAACAGAGGCATTGAGGGAAATAGATTTATGCAACCAGTCATTATTGGAAACCTTGGAAGGTTTTATGACAGAGGGTACAATGGACTGGTATGAGGAAAGTCGAGGAACAGATCCTTGAGGAAAACGAATCTCGTTTTCACATACAATATAGGGCATATGATTATTAAGGTTGTCTGATCCTAAAAGCATGTCATAATGCAGTAGGTCAAATTGATGAACCTTAAATGTAGTTTGGACTTGCCCAAGATATACAGGAATGTAAGCAGAACATTTAGAAACAATTTTCTTTGAATCGAAACTTACTTGCAAGAAGTCTGGTATCCAGCAGTCTTGTGGAATAGCTTTTTCTTTGAGCAGACTGACTTCTGCACCAGTGTCGATCATTGCATCCAAAGTGTATGGCTTGATGTTTGGAATGCAAATCTGAATCTTGCAGAAAGGATTGCAGGAAGTTCGAACAGTACTTACATCAGCTTGATGTTCTACATTGTATTGGTCGAAGGCTTTTTCCATTATTAGTCTGTCGACATCTTCTTCTTTAGTATCAGCACTGGTTGCTGATTCTTCTTCTTGAAGCAATGACTTGGAATTCCTCAGTAGCTTTTTGTATTGCTCGTTCAAGAAGTTCAATCCTTGCTTTTCTCCACCATTTTCTTTCAGGAGTTCCGATAGCAGGAACTGGAGCAGAGGCAGGGATATCTTGGATTGATGATCTTCATAAGATTCATCTTCTTTTGCAGGATTCTCTTCAGGAAAAAGGAATGGAAAACTTCGTGAAGGCATGCTTCGTCCTCGTCCAAAGCTTGGAGAACTAGGCATACGTCCTCGTCCTCGACCAGAAGGTAGAGAATAATGATATGGTGCAAAAGAAGTAACAGGTGTAGAAGACTTGCGAGAAGTAAGCTGAAGATCTTCACTATTTTCTTGTCAGATTTTTGCATCCAACTATTCTTTTAGTTCATAGATTTGTGCCTGCAATGAATAATGACGATTCACCATATGCGGCGGGCACTTGGATAGTTCTTGCTGAAGTGAATTCAGCTTTTGCTTCAGAACTATCGAGCTTGGAGCAATAAATGGATGCTCATACGAACTTCTGATCATGCTGCAGTGAAAACTTGGTAGTGAGTCATATCCTTGATCAGAGTCAGAAAACTCATCTTCTGAAGAAGATGCAGATACTTGATTAGCAGCAATAGTGAGTTCAAAGAACTCAACATCGGACTCATAACTTTCAGTATTTGAGATAAGCACATATTCATCTTCATTAAAAGAATGCTCCAAAGCAAAACTAACTTTAGCCTTTGCAGAGGCTTGATGGCCTTTCTTTGGACAATCCCGGCTGTAATGATTTCCCTTGCATATGAAACATTCTATTTTTTTATTTTTGGGAAAATATTTTTTCTTTCTAAAGAACTTCCTCCGGGGTTTGAAAGACTTGGCAAAGGCTTGGATGCACAGTCAGTGCATTTAGCAGACTTCTTGAAGTGAGAAGAATGCTTCTTATGCTTTTTATGAGAAAAACCAGGAGTTGGACAACCAAATTGATTTTCTATTTGATTTGAACAGAATTTGACTCCTAAGATTTTCTCAGCTCTCAAGGCTTCTTTGCGAGCCTTTTTCTCTAGACAAAGACGCTGATTGGTTTCTGTAATTATCTGATTTATTCTACCAAATGTTAAATCAGCATCTGAGTAGTTATGCATGGCCTTTTTGTACTCAGTGGAGAAATAAGACGGGAAAGACTCCACATACCTTAACTTCATAGTAGAATTGAAAGGAGTACCTGAATTATATAGCAGCTTCTGCATGTAGCACTGGTACTCTTTTACCTTGGACATATCACAGAGTTGAGCTCTGAGAAACTCAAGTGTGCACAGTCTTTTCTCATCATCGACTGTACCGATGAACTCTGCAATAATGGCAGCTGTCAAACTGGCGGTTCCTCCACCAACGCGTTCAGTGCCTTCTGCACCCTGACCATTAATGATCTGGTCTTTCATGCGTTCAGGAACTACATTCCACCATTCTTTCAGAATACCAACGAAGCCGTTGGCTATAATGCCGGTGATATCTTTGTCGTGCTTGCGAACTGCAGAATTTGTGTATTGGCCCAGCCAATCATTCCATGAATCATCTCACGAATTTCATCAGCACTTTTACACTCAACTTTATAAAAATTTGGCTGAAAATTTAAAGTTCTGATTATACCTTGTAGTGGTGGTGTAGAACTCTCAGCTGTGTCCATGAAGCTTTCAGCAGCTTCTTCTGTTAATCTGGCCATGCCGATTTTCTTATCACTTTCACCTTCTTTCTGTTGACGGAAAGGTGATGGCATAGAAGTAACTTGTGCCCAAGTGATAGCCTTAGACCAGTCTGGACTAGATCCTTGGCCTCCTGAGGAGATACTGCTTTTATCGGAGTGAGAAATCTCGATCTTGTTAATAGCAGTAGAGAGGGCAGGAAAATGTTGCTCAATTTCTAAAACAGAAAAACATAAGGTATTAACCTTATCATTGACAGTCTGAAGTCTGTCAATTACCTTTTTCTCAGGTCCTTCTGAAACAGCTCAAACAGACTGTTGGATCTGTGATTGGAGATTATTGCTGACTTGATCTGGGACCTATTGCACATGAGAAGTCAGCTGTTGAACATTAGTGGTTAGAGTATCCATCTTTTTATTCAACAAAGTAACAGCAGATTGGATATCACCACGTTGATGTAACTCAATAGCCTTAAGAGTGTCTTGCATCCTCTTAAGCTTTTCATTTTGTGACAGGACTTGGTCCTGTATGGCTCTTGTAGCCTTCTTGTTCCAGTTCATCATTCTGGAAGATTCTGATTGCTCGATCTTAGAGTCAAGCTGCCGTTGGTACCAGTACTGTCGGCGCTGCTGCCGATCATCAGTGTAGATCTCAAAATCCTTAGCCATGGGAAACTCGTTCTCAGACTGAGAGGTAGAGGCTTCCTTTGTGTCCATAGAGATCTTGGCTCTGTTCAAAACAAATTGGCCATTTGCAATGTCTGGTAATGGGAGGAGGATGAACAACTATTCATGCTAATTGTCGGGCCATTTTTTGGGATATATTTTTGTTGTACTAGGACTTGGCACTGCTCACATCATAGACAGTCAGTGTTTGGGTCGTGGACCAGAGTAGGATGACTACAGGGAGGAAAGTCTGACTCAAGACGCTTCTCTTTATCAGATATGAATGACTGAGTAGAAGATGAAGTAGACAGTCTTGGTTTAACAGAACTAGACTTTCTAAATGAAATGGTAGCCTTACCTTTGTCCTCTATGACCTTGGATGCAGACTGTACAGACGATGTGCTTCCTTCAACACATTTGGTGGAGATAGTCCATTCACGGGGTACACGGATCTTATCCCAGCTGACAACTTCAGGCTCGATCTTCTGAGCAGTGAGACTTGCATGCATGACTACACTGGATCCTTGAGAAGGACCATGCTTGATTGCAGGATGAGCTGTATTAGTCAATCTAAAAATGATTCTATAAAATATAGCAAATGGAGAGGATCCTGGTTTCATATTTACTCCTGTAGTTTGCAGATGCAACTTTAAAAATTGATCCAACAAATTATCAGTTTGTATGGATACAGGGTAATTAGGAAACACATTGAAATGAATAGGGTCCATTGCTTAAACTAGTTTGCAAAGCAGCAAGCAAACAATCTTTAAAAGACTCATGACGCGTATCTAACAAACAACACAAAACAGACGCATTAAGACCTTGCCGGAATAAAGGAGTTATTCCGATTTGAACGCAACCTATGTGCACAAATTCATAAGTAGACTGCTTCTTCAAATAATTAAGATCTTGCAAAGAAATCAATGGAATATCATATTCAGACTTAGAAGAAGTCTTTACTTGAATACAGGATTCTCGCGATCTAATAGCAGTGCTAGCTAATAAATGAAATGACTTAGACTTTTGATATACCTCACTATAGGGGAGCTTTGGGAGCTTCCATCCTGGAAGAGGATTTTCTTCCTCTGAAATATTAGTTTCATCATTTACGGGAATGAGATCTGAAAGACTTACGAAGGCATCGTCGCAGTCTTCAGCTTGTCGACCAGATGTCGATGCAACCCATGCTTCTGTATCCATGTCGTCTGGCGCAAAGTTTCTGTCCTACACCGCGGCTTATCTCGAACGTATATGACCTCAACACGCCTCACCCGGGCTAAAAACGGTCCGCGTTCTCTGGTGCGCGTAGGATGCCTTACTGAATTTTATGGACATAATTAATTGATTCTATGATTGATATTTATGAACAATTTATGTGCTTGATATTTATGAGGAGCTTTAATTCTTATTAGCTTGTGCCTATGGCACTATACTATATCTTTCACCCAAGCTTATTAATTTTAACATATCCATCAATCTAATACTTTTATTTTTTCTCAATGTATATATTTCAAATGTTGAAATATAAATTAAACAATTTCATAATTAAAAAAAAAACAATAAAAATGATTTATTTGATATTTTATTGATTACTTTTTCATGATAAGACAAATTTTCGGTCTTATTCAAGTACATATTTTTTAATAATATTGTAAAGGCAAAATCTATAATCAACAAGTGTCACAACAATTATCTCAACTTTAACATTAACATTTAATAAGTGTTCTATTCATTTTCAAAATAAAATATTAATAAATAGATGCCACCTATTCAAGAATGCATGATGTCATTATATTTATTATGTTTGAAGGTCTAAATATTATTCTCTTACTTATCAAGCATGTCACAATCAATTTTACATTTTCAAAGTAACATATGTTTCCAAAATAATTGATGTGATTCCATAGTAATGTAAGCATAACAAAATATTTTCATATAATACTTAAATATTATTATATTCTTAGATATGTTATGTCTTGTTTATTTCAACTCTTGGAGGTAGGAAGTACACAACTCTTATTTAATCTAGTTTTGTAACATTGTCATGTCTTTATTTGTATCAAATATAGACTTACAACCTTATATATAAGAGATAATATAATAATAATATTGCAAACAATATAAAAATAATTTATTCATTTTAATGAACTTAGATAAGCAATTACAGAAAATAAAAATAATATTAAATACAATTTTTGATAACTTTTTATAAAAATAGTACAATTATATTAAATATATATGTGAAATAAGTTAAAATATTTAATTTGCAAGGGTCTTATTTATTTTTCACATACTATTGTGTTGATATTTAAATAAAATTTGGTAGAAGAAAAGGATCCTAAACTTCATAAATATGTGGAGAAACAAAATAACGTTTCAAACTCTACCATATTGCAAAGCTATTAATATTTTGATATACTCCTCTGAGAAAAAAATATGAAATATTAGGTGACATTCATATAGATATCAAATTTTAAAGTTAAAGTATCATATGACATGGAAATAGATGCCCAATTTATTTTTTTATAATAAATATGAACAACATCACACCACTACATTCTACCTCTTGTTGCTTTTGTAAAATCTGTATATATGTAACTATACATATAACTAACCTCCACTAAACTCACTCTTTAACCGAATTTATAAAAACTTAATTCTAACACAGACACGCACACTACATTTAATTATACTCAATAAACATGTATAAAATATTAATAAAATGTAATTAATTAATATTAAAGATAAAAAATAGAGGTGACATACAATGATCATATTTAACTATTTTCATATCACAATCTGTCAACAGTCACAAGCATTTAATAGTTGACATATATACCAAATGTGACACAAATATGACCTAGGAATTTGACAGTTAAAAAGGATATATCTTTAGAAAATTTAATAATCTCAAGTAATATGTTAAAAAGAGTAACAACACTCTTGAAAAGGAAAACAACACCAA
Source organism: Taxus chinensis (assembly GCA_019776745.2). Lineage (NCBI taxonomy): Eukaryota > Viridiplantae > Streptophyta > Pinopsida > Cupressales > Taxaceae > Taxus > Taxus chinensis. The sequence continues at coordinate 251,415,758 of CM034157.1, read as the reverse complement.
AACAACTTGTTAACATTGTTTTCTTTTTCCTATCTCCAACAATCAAACTCCATTTTCTAAAGTATGACTCTTTTGTGTCTGAATACAAAAATCTATATACCATGTGACACCTAACTCCTTTATGTCTTAAGGATTTGAAGTTTGAAATCCAAAAGTGATATAAATATGACCTAGGAATTTTAAAATGAGCAAGGATGTATCTTTACAACATTTTATATTCTCAAGCAGTAGGTTACGAAGAAAAAGGTAAACAACACCAAACCAACTTGTTGACAATATTTTATTTTTCCTATGCCCAACAATATGACTCCATTTTCATAAATATAACTCTTTTGTGTCTAAATACCAAAATCTATATACCATGTGACATCTAACTCTTTTATCTATTAAGGATTTGAAATATAAAATATTAAAGTGACACAAATTTGACCTAGGGATTTGACTATGAACAATAATGTATCCTTAGAACATTTTATCGTCTCAATTAATGGGAACTACAAACAATAACAACAATCTTAAAAAGGTAAACACCACCAAAGCATCTTGTTTGCAATGTTTTGTTTTTCCTATCTCAAGAAATCTAACTCCATTTTTGAAAATATGACTCAATTGTGTCGAAATACCAAAATCTATACACATTGTGACATATAACACCATTATGTCTTGAGGATTTTAAATTTGAAATCCAAAAGTGGCATAAATCTGACCTAGAAATTTGACAGTGAACAATGATGTATCTTTAAAATATTTTATACTCTCAAGTAGTAGGTTACAAATAATAGAGAATCTCTTAGAAATGTAAACACCACCAAAACAACTTGTTTATGATGTTTTATTTTTCCTATCTCCAATAATATGACTCCATTTTCAAAAATATGACTTTTTTGTGTCTAAATAGAGAAATTTGTATACCGTGTGCAATCTAACTCCTTTATGCCTTGAGGATTTAAAGTTTTAAATCTAAAACTGACACAAATGTTACATGGGAAAAACAAAACGAAAAAGGATTTATCTTTCGAACATTTTATATTCTCAAGTAGTAGGTTACAAACAATATAAACACTCTTATAAAGGTAAAAGTACAAGGTTTCAAAGCTTCTTCTCAAGGTCAAAGAATACATATCGAATGTTACAATAACCATTATAAAATCATACTTAAAATGCAAGAGGAAAAGCCTCCCCAAAATAGGGAATAACATGGCCAAAAACGCACAGTATAAAGAGGCCCGGTTTTTCACCAAACCAAATTGCATCATCACATGTCATCTCTACCAAATTGAGGACATGCTAGTCTCCCTTGAATCCCACTAGAGAGAGAAAAGTCATGCTTCAATATTGCACAAGTAAAGTGAGACAAAAGGTGAAAACACACACACACAAAATTTCAATAAAAAAAAACAAAAATAACACCAACATTACAAGGAGAAATCCATGTTTTTCACTAAATGTGAAGAGTGGCAATGAGCCCATAATAAGACATATCATTAACCATCTATAGAAAAACTAAAATAATTAAGGATGTCCATAATACCCTCCTTATCTCTCCATCCACAATACCCTCCTTATCACTCCATCCAAAAAACCAAGCCTCCTCCTTGGAAGGATTTTCAAACAAAGTGTGGTTTTCTTTCCAATGATGGAAGAGGCAGATTAAACCATATGTACAATCCTTCTTCCACATAAAACCATATGAGGGGAGGAAATAATAAAAATACCATTATGTCTTTTCCATTAAGTCCTCTAATGTAAGAGGGGTCTTTCCTCCCTCTTCCCCTAAAATTCCAAAATCAAACACAAAATAGGATGGATGGAGTAAAGTAAGAACAAAAAATATTTACAAGACATTCACAACACATGCAAGCATTCGAGAAATTCAAAACAACAATTTTTATATTATACAAAATAGTAGAAAAAAAAATTATACGCATGAACGCCTACCTTAAAACAAGCTATCCCTCTCTAAAAAAATCGAATAGTTTCAAGATCCAAGCTCCTAGATAAAATATTTCTCCAACTCTCATAGTAAAAATGATAAGACAAAGTCCATACCCCTCTCCATGAGGATGTATAAAAAGAAAAATCAAAATCTAACCCTCATAAATGAGAGGGTGATATGTGTCACCCATCTCATTCTCCAATAAAGGATTCCAAAATATTAATAGACATAAAAAAAACACATTTAGGAAGTTGTCTCACAAATTTCTCAAAATTCCAATGGCCAACACACTTTAACTTTTGAGAAAGATCAAAAATCAACATGCATACAAGATGGAGACAAGAGAGTGGTATAATGGGAGGGAAAATCCCATTTGATCTTGAAAAGAGGCCCCCTACCCATAGGTATCGTCCAACTAGGTCCGTTTCAGTGTAAGGGAGACCCCCAATGTTAAAATAGGCCCTTACAAATACGACATTTAGTCCAAATTTGATATTGGGTAAAGTGGCTCAAAGGGAGAGGTGGTGGGGGCCAAAAAAGTGTTATTAGGTGGTCCCAAACCACCAACGGAAAGGTTACTAACATAATAACATCGCTAATGTAAAATGGGACCATTAGGTCCTTATTTAGTACAAGGCTTAACAAAATTGAAAAATAACATAGGTAAATTAGGAATCACCAATGGTGTCCCGAAAATGAATACACCATATAAAAATAGGGCTACACAAAGATCATGCATGACTAAAGGACTCGGCCCAGTCAAGTGCTTGTGTAACTCTGAAACCTACATTCTCCTTTGTGACTTTTAATCTGCACACTCAATTAGGACATTAAACATACATCATCAATAAATAATAAATTAGAGAAATAATTCAATATAATGATAACCAAATAAATCATCGATATTCATTCCATCTATATAATAATCAATAATTATTTCACTCATGATTAAAAATCCAATTAACGAAAGCAACTAGCATCCAAACAAGATAACTATGAAAAATGTGACATATGTTTCTATAGTAGATCAAAACATAAAATTCATCCAAGATATTTCATGATAACATCCAAAGCAGAATCATTAGAATTAATGGTCACAATATGAAATAGATTTTTCATTCATCCATCATAGTTCTAGTAAAATCCATCTAAGTTATATCTTGTTACTATCCATAATGGCGTGGGTACAAGAAACTAGAAATATGCATCACAATAATTTACTGCCAAACCTTTCCTCAAATGCAACCTATGTGATAAGAGTAATTTATGAACCAACAATATAATGATTAAATAGTATTATATCACTGTCAATAATCTAGTCAATAAGTTGATTCAATAACAAAATAATGCAGGAGGATGGTGGGAACTACATCCCACTCTCCTAATATTATAATTCCTTGTGGAAGTTAGTGAATAAGATAAGGATATGAACTCACGAGTTTTCATGTCGTATCATGTGGTTAGTCCCAACAACCATGTCCCACTAATTCAAAGTTGGTCCTGAACTACGTGTTTCACTCATTTAGAGTAATTTAATTAAATAAAGTTGTAGCTTCCAAGGAAATTGTTATTAACATCATTGTCTAAAACCCCTACATGGTCACACATAAGTGGATCACAACCACTACGGTCTCTTTAAGAGAATGTATATATATATATATATGTATGTATGTATGTATTTTGTGAGGCATGTTTGTTGACAATACATACATACATACATACATACATACATACATACATACATACATATATATATATATATATATATATATATATATATATATGTATGTATGTATGTATGTATGTATGTATGTATGTATGTATGTATGTATTGTCAACAAACATGCCTCACAAAATATAACATGGTTTAAACACAAGTGTATCTCAAATAGGATAATATTAGTCAAGTGAAATTGTGGCTTCCAAAAATATTCATTTTCCTCATCATCTAATTTCCTGTCAAGGTTTCCACAAAAGTGGATGTAAAACATAAGGTCTACATTTAAAGGAAACTATTGATAGGTGAAGCAAGGTAATATTATGGTTGTTTCAAATAGGATTAACAAGTTATGCATACTTGATGTGTACAAGCCCACTCATGGAAACTGTTCAGGGTACTACAAATACCACATAAGAAGAGAGAAAAAGTTCCAAGTTTACGTGTGGTTTCATCTCCTAGCTCACAATTAACTTAAAATTTGGAAAATGGTTCACAATCTTATCCAAATTTGTCCTAACATCTTTATTATTCTTTAAGCGGTCAAGGGTGAAAGTTCACATAATACCAATCATAATTAAGAGGTGATGACCTGATTTGGAAAGAATTTTAAAATATAGTAAATTGTGAGTGAAAGATATAGCCAACAACTAAGTTAGGATTGATTTACTAGTTTTGTTTCATGCTTTCATAACATGTACCATTATCTAGAACATCTCAATTCTGGTTCAAATTTTTCTTTACAAAGCCAATAAAGGATAGTTTAATTCGGTATTGTTTAAAAGTTTACCTAAGTTTTCACCAAGACATATCAATTTGTTTTAAAAATTTCACCAACCCAAACAAGCCATAATTCCTTAAAGAAACAAAAAACAACAAATTTTCATTTGAACAAGACATATGAGAAGTTTACTTAAATTTATCATTTCTTGATCACTATAACCTAGAGATTTCATGAATGAGTTAGGCAAAAGAAAATTCATTCAAAAAAGGTTGTTTCTGAAACCCATAAATATACTATGTAAATTACAAAATTATAGCTTGGACGAGATACATCAACTTTTCCATTCATACCTTCCCAAAGAGTTCAATAGGTAAATGCACATTTTCCTTTCAAGAAAGGTATATCCTAACATTTCTCAAAATCTAAAACGTATGCTAACTTTGACTCAAAAATTATCTTGGTCACAATAGATCCTTTAGGTTGAAAGTGATGTATATAAATATACTTATTAACAAGAGGGTGAATCCACTTCAAACAAAGAAATTATATTTCTTCACCAGTTTTAATGGTAAAAAAATGGGGCCATGTTTTAAGAAGTACCCCAAAAAAACATAACTCTCAATACCACTCCAAATTTATATTGCTTAATTAGGGTTTACCTATTGACAAAAATAAGATCACACTAATTTTGGGTACACTGATAGCATTTTCCCCTTCTGTTCTTCAATATAAATTATCACATATTTTAAACACTTAAGGACCCCTGGAAACATTTCCATCATATAGGAAATTTCTTCCCCTTTCCAGAGATATAATGAAGTCCTTATAACTCCTTATATTTCGCAAGTTACAGGCCGACTGGCCTTAGAGGGATTTTTTTCCAGAAGCGGGCCGGCGGGCCTAGAGAAGAATTTTTTCCAATGGAAATCATGGACTGGTATGGTGGCGGGAGAAATTTTAACATGTTTTCCTTTTCACAGAAAGACACAAGTATAATTGCGGGCCTGAGAAGGATTACTTTTTCCCAGTGGAAAAAGAGAGATGGCGGGCCTGAAGACGGCTTTTTGCCCAAAATGGGAAAATGTGGACAGGCATGCCTGAGTATGAATTTTTTCCAAAAATGGGTCTGTTGGGCTGAAGAGGAAATTTTTACCTAGTCTAAAAGTGGGCCAGTGGATCTATGGGGGAATTTGAGACTTTTACACTTTTTAACCAAATGGCGTAGTTTCCAAGTGCAGGCCTGCGAGCTCGTGGGGTCTTATCGGCTGTTGAAAATTCATGGACTAGCGTAAGATTCCACGTGTCGACTTAGCACAAATCCAAGGAATGAATCCAAAATGAAAACCCCAAACAAGCTCCAAGCCTCCATGTATCCCAGGTTTGCAAAATGGGATAAAGCTAGTCATTTAAAGAGACTAAGTATAATGGTGTTCGGTGGAAGCCTCCACATGCCTCATTGGCATAATTTCAAAAAGAAAATATAGAAGCAACCCTCAAATGAGTGCAGGCTTGCCACTTGTCCAAATCTTGAAAAGGCTGAGGTAGTCATTGAAAATTCTAAGTAGAGATAGGCCAGTGGAAGGAGCCAAGTGTCAACACAACGCAATTTCAAAATTAAAATTTAGACCAGGTTCCCAAATGTGTGTTAAACCTCCATGTGTCCATGGTAAGATGTATGGCCCCACCAAGTAAAAGGGACTTAGCCAATATATAAAGAAAGGAGAAAGCCATCAGAAGGAGCCACGTGTCTCTTCAGTGAACTTTCAAGAGGAAAATCAAGAGGCTGTATGCAAACATGCGCTAGCTCGCCACGTGTCTCATCAACGTAATTTCAAATGCATGTCCCAAAATATAGTTCTCAAATGAGTGCCAACCTGCCATGTGTTCAAGAGTCTGAAAAGGTAAGGTCAACCATTGAAAGGTCCAAAATCTTGTGGAGGCCTCCACGTGTCTTGACTGCACAACTTCAAAGGTAAAAAATCAGGGCAATCTCAAAACAAGTGCATAGCCTCTGCGTGTCTCTCGTCAGACAAAACATCTCTTCCAACAAGAGGGACTCAAGAAAAATAGAGAGGAAACCATGGAGCCCGTGGAAGCCACCAGGTGTCAGTCCGATGTAATTTAAAGAGTGAAAGGAAGGATCTGAATATTCAAGACGTGCGAGGCTTCCACATGCACCTGGTACGGATAGACTCTTTTAAATATTGTACGCCCACACCCTTGATCTTTAGATAGCCATACATTTTGACTGGAAACTTGGATTTGGGCAGGAGAGGATTTTTTGGAAAGATCTCGCTATCGGATTATCACCTGTCTCCATCAATGTTTTGGGATGCTAATTTCGGGGGCTGAAAAGTCTTTCACCTACCACCCTGATGAAAAATGGGCCTCTTTCTAGCCCAATAAGGAACAACGATAGGGCATGGGAATTACAACGACACTCTTCATTATGGTAGGTAGGATTCAATGCATTATAGGGGTGTTTGAAGCAGAGTTCAATTTCCCCTCTCTCTTTTTCTCTCATTCTTGTATATATTATAAAGGAGAGGCATTTTCAAATGACTGGTCATTGTTTCTCTTCTTCCCCCCTCTCTATTTCATCCTTAGGGTAGAATGCAAATTCTAAGCCTTCTTTCATGGCTCTATAATTGCATTTCCTTGACCCTTTCGCATTGATGATGTACTGTGTAACTTTTGGAGCAATAAAATCTATTTCGTGATGCTTTTTTCCATCCTTGCTTATTTTGTTGTCTCTTATTACCTCTCGTTATTTCAAGGTATATTGTGCATACTCTAATGTTTATTGTAGGTTCTCGGAGCTATGCTTGATGGGTTTTGAAGTGGTGTTCTGTGTGAAATCTATCTCTGGTCTGTGGTGCATCTCGTCCACCCTCTCCTCTACCCACCTCTCTCTACTTTAGGTAGTTTGGGTTTGTGATCAGCCACTTCATTTTCTAGTGTATCACCATTTAGTGTAGGATCTTTCACCCTCTCTCTCTCTCCATGTCTCCTTTAAATGGTTGGATTAGGTTAGTTAGATTCTACCTACATTGGATTAGCTTGATGAAAGTAGATTAGGAAGCAGGAATCAGCCTTCTCTAGAGGTACATCTCAAGTTTTACATGTCCCATAGCTTGAGAGATGGTCCAATGTTGTTCAATCACACCGAATTCCCCATCTCATATCCCAGGCCATTCGCGGGTGTTTTGATTCTTCACTAACAGTTTTGGAACACCTGGTGGGATGGGGTCTGAAGCACCTTACAACTTCATCTTAGTAGGTTGATGTGTTCCTTTTAGGATTCAACCTTTTGAGGCACATACAAAGCACATATGGTGACTCAATCTGGTCAATGAACCATTCTCTAAGTTGCAGTCCTTTTCCATCCATTTCCACCCATCTTCATTCATCTTTCTTTCCACATCTTTTATTTTCTTCCATCCCATGAAGTTTTGTTTACATGAATTCATTCCCTTCATGGAACTCACACTTGTAGAAAAGGCATTTCCCAACTCCTCTAGATCATCATTATGATCAGATCCAGAACCATTATGCTTACCAATATGAAAAATGTCAAAACCAGTTTGGCCATGGAGTCTATCAAGAATAAGGGGATGCATACAATGGTGATATCTACATAGAAAATGATGATCTGTTGGAGAAGATTCAAGGGATGGAGGCTAGCAAAGTGCATTTCATGGATACATCAAAGATGAAGGCATTGATGATTGGTTACATGGCACCTTGTCTACGGAATGACCCTTTTCCAAGACATTACATCCCTCAGGAGAATCTTAACTTCATGGTTGAAGTGCTACCTCAACTTACATAGTGGATTGAGGAGATTAAGGGTTATGAGTTGGATAGAAGGAAACCTTTTCTATGGGTAAGTCCACCACCTCCTAACTTGTTTTTTCCTCTTCCTCAAACTCCGTCATTTCAGCATGGTCAAGGGTCAAGCACCGCACTTGCTACCCCAAGTGTTGACTTCCCTTCTCCATCTTCTAATCTTTCACCTCATCTCAATTCTTCTGCCATTTTCCCTTCCAAGAAGTCATCTCGTCTAGATAAACAAGAAATTCCACTCCCCTCTCCACCAAAAAAAATAGTAAAATTGGTTGAACCCCAACTTGCCACAAATCACCAAGTTGAGCCACAAAGCACCAAAGGTTAGTAGCAGCTCCTCCTAGACCCAAACACGGAACAACTCTAGGAGGTGTAGACTGTGTTTTTTGATACTTTGAGGAGGGCAAGACATCATCTACGAGGTGGTTTTTTACTCTCATTTCAGACCATGTCCAATGTGAAATTAGATACATGGTCCAAATTTTTGAGAAAGGGAAGTTATTTCTCTCTTCAAGTGGCATGATTTATTTATCTTTTTTTTGTTAAGGTTAGTGTAGGAGTAGGTTTATATTTTTCTTTCAGCAGAAAAAGTGCTTTTGCACACTCTGCATGTTCCACTTGAATCAAATATCTAACTACTTATTAAAAATTAAATTATTACAGTGAATAATACATAAAATGTGTTAATCATATGTACTTTCCTAGATAGACCTAGAAGTAAAATTACCTTCACCTCTTAAAATAAAGAAATAATATTTTAGTGGAATAAATCCATATTTTTTTTATTGATAATTCTTGGAAAGACTCTAAGGGCCAATACATAAACTTGATACAATGAAGCTCATAATGAACTAAAAAACAAATGATAAATTACCAAGTAAAATGGGCTTGAGCAACAAAATGAAAGAGGATAACAAACTTCTAAAAATGAACAAAATGTGTCCTAAAGAAGATGAGTGAGATTTTAATGTTATTTGCGTTGGAGCTGAAATTTGATTCGAAGAAATAAGCTTTCACTTATTTTAAAATCAACTGTTACCATTCTCCACCTTTTAAAAATTAATCTACATCTGGTCCACACATTTTAGACACTTAAGGATCGAACGAAGAAATATGCATGATACATCAATCAGATAGGAGAATTTAGGATCCCTCTCCAAAGATATAAAGATCTACTTCTGAAACTCTTCGTGGATTTTTCAAGCTCATGGAACCATGGTGAGGCCTCTGGAAGGATATTTCTTTTCTTCAGAAGTATATTCTAACCCTTGGAAGATTTCTTCTGAGAAAGGATGAATCTGTATACTGGCAGAGGCTAAAGGGTATATTTTTTGACAGAATCAACTTAAGAGGATTCCACTACGTAGTGTGATGGAAGAGACCCCCTTCCACCATCCCTTATTTAGACACATTTTTTATCTTGGATCACTCATAATCCTTGATCAGAGATCTCATGTTTCATAGCACCAATGACAATGGAAAATCACAGGGTTTTCACGGGCCCATATTTGAATCAAAACCCAAGTTTCACAAATATGTAAGTTAATCTAGGGGCCATGAAGATCATAAAATACATCACAAGTCCACCAAAATACGAGTATAATGAGGTCTGTAGGGGACTCCCAAAAAATTTCACTTTTCACAAAATGGTGTGATTTTCAAGATGTGGGCCTTGTTAACCCGCAAGGTTCTTTAGTCCTAAGCAAGTAGAATTGATTCACAGGGCCGCCGAAATTAAGTTTTTGGGGTGCTCTTGGCTTCAATGCTAACTTCCCCATCTAAGGAAAAACTCACAAGAAGTTAGATCCCCAAACAATTGGAAAAAAATCACCAAAAATGGGCTCATTCTGAGTGTTTCTAACGGGGAGATAGAGCAGACACTTTTGTCCCAGGTGAAGTCTGTGAGGACATGGAGGAAGCATAGGTACATGTGCTCATCAGTGAAACACCAAGGCTAATTTTTCCACAGAGTCAGGTTCCCAAACATGCACGGGACTCTCCTCGGATGTCTTGTGTCCAAGAGACAATCGCGATGGAAGGAGTGCAAAAATATATTTTTGCAGAGAATCAAGTGGTATTGCGACTGGTAGGGAGAAATGTTTCCAAAATTCTCAATCAGACGATCAGGAAATTCAAATTGTGAAATGGCACAACTCCAACCGCACAAGAACCCAAATGAGCGCAAGGCTTCGGCGATCTTGTCTAACTAAGGACCAAAACCCTCATGGCCTCGAATGAGCTAAATGCATAGAGGTAACATCAGAGAATCCAAAGCTTGGGACATGCCTTAAGAACAACTTTGGTGGGACCCTCCAGGGCTATGCGGACCCAGAGTGGGTTTATATGATGAAAAATCCTATGCCAAGTGTTTTCCATGAGTCCAAAAATCTAAATGTTTATGATCCCAAAAAGCTGCGGAGACTTTGGTGACTCCGTTCGCACGAATTTCATCAAATATTTATGACTTGTATATCCAAATGAGCTACGATACTCTGATGTATCAGGTCAACAAAACTCCTGTAATAATATTTTCAGGAGGGACTATAGGAAAAATAAAAGAGGAAATATCTATCGCTGGAAATCTAACGAAAGCTTAGTCCTGTCAAGTCCAACATTGATTGTCAAATCTCCTGGAAGTAGAAATATAGCTTCAATCAGCATACGCAAGGCTATAACTTGGACCCTTATGTTATCATACGACAATTGCATAAATTGGTATTTGCAATCCTATGACCCTTGATCTTCAGAATCAACCATATCTTTGGAATTGAAAACTTAGGATTTGGGTGAAGGATCGATAATGATTCTACTCAGTAGAGGCTTCGTAACTACCGGAAGGTGTTAGAATAGAATGATTTAGATGGTTAGTCTGGGAAGTTTGTGAAAATTAAGAGGCATAGTCATCATGTGTTTTTCTCTGCTGCAAACACGTGGGACAACATGGAGGAGATTCAAGTTAGGTTAGAAATATAATTCTAGGGTTCACTAGGATTTAATACCTTCCTTATTCCTAATTGGGTATGAAGGATTGTCCACAAGAGGTTGGATACTTCTATTTCCAATAACCCTACTCTCTCTCTATCTTCTTATAGAAAAATCTACAGACTTAGAGTGTTGGGTTCATTGTAACCCAGGGAGGATAGTTTTCAACTTATAGCACAAATATTTCAAAATTGATGGTGTGATAGCCAATTTATGCTTCAGGTCTCTCTTGTAAATGCACTCCTTACATGGTGATCCTAGCCCTTGAATCTTTGTAATAGGATCTAGAAAAGTATGCTTGTGGGTTAGAGTGAAGCAACAAAATACAAGTCCCCCTTGTGGATGCATGGGATAAAGTCTACTGTGACCCAAATTTTGTGCACCCTTTTTACCCTATAAAGAACCTTCATTACAAGAATACTAAATGAAGCATTGGTTTTCATGCTCTTGCAGAGGGAAAGTCATTAGAGAAGATGGCATGTATGAAATGGACATCATCAGAAAGAAAATGCATCTTAGGAATATTGTGGAGAACTGGCATGATTTTCTTTCTAGTGTAAAATTATCTGCCTAATTTATTCTCACACATAAGAATACTACCCTCACTCCCTCCTTCTCTGGTGTATCACTCATAGGAGATCTTAAGTAAGGGTGTTAAATGCAATAATGGAAAAGGAAATAGTATCAGTTTTTGGAAGGAGTCCTGGATGAAGGAGAACCATATAGCTTCAGAAGATCCCAAGAAAATAGTCTCACAATACTTTGAGAAAATTGAAAAAGCATGGATCCAGGACTATTGGATTGTTACCAACGAAGAACCCAAATGAGTCGTGCTTACTCTCCCTCCTAAATTCAATGGTGGTTTTCATTTATTCACGTATCTCAATGCTAGATGTAGGAAATTTCCCATCCCTATATTCCAAAACCAAGAGGATTCTATTATCTAGAAAGAAGAGGAATTTGGAGAGTATTTGGTAAAATCTTAATGAGGATCCTCCAAGTTGAAACTTTTACCAAAGTTTCCTACATGTCAAGTAACTGAGGGAACATCCACATGAAAAAAAATTTCAACCCTACATTATTCACAATAATTTCTCAAATGGGACCTAAGGATGAAAACACAATGCTAAGTTAATTACATGTAACCAAAAATTTAGTATGCAACAAAAATTAGATGAATATTACATAACTAAGAATAATAAACATCACTTATTTCATTGGAGACTATACTTATTATCATCTCAATTTTTGATCATAAATGGATAATAGTCTATAACATTTTTTGCAACAAAATTTCATAAAAGATGCTTATTCTACGAGTTTTCCCATTTACATATAATTACATGAGTGTTCTTCTATCTACGAGATAAGGTAAGAGTGAGAGAGTGATTCCATGGTTTCTACACATAACGCTTAGTTTCATAAACATGACTATTGAAAAACATTATAACCAATTTAGGAAGGGCTAATATCACAAGTGTATCTTCTAGGGTGAAAATATTTAACCAAGTTACATTGCAACAAAAGTGAATAAAGTATCTAGTATGAAAATGGGATTGTTGAGTTCAAGAAGGATTATAAATAAATTAAACATTACTGAAGCCAATTCCAAATGTTATACTAAAGGCCTCGATGAAAATTTGAAGTTGTGGAAACCACAGTGGGTTTCTAATAATACAATGGATTCTTAATTTATTGGAAGGAGATAAAATAACTATGAAATATGACTTCGCAAAAAACCATCATATAATGAGAGGCACTAAAATACCTTTCCCATTAGAATTTATTTATTACAGACAAGTTATAGAAGTTTACGTTAGCAAAAATTTGCATCCAAGTTTACAAAGTTTAAAAACATACACTTCCAAAAGGAAAAACAAGGTTATAATGTTGCTTGGCAAATTTTCTTATAAAGGGAGTTATAAATTTGAGATTAGTAGCATATAAATGAGGATTGAAAATTATTATACTTCTCAAGAATGAAATTATAAGATGTGGAATACAATTTTACCTCGTTAGGTTTCTCTATAATAAGGTACAACTATTTATGTTACACCCATACCAAAAGGGTTTTGTTAGGTTTAGATGTGATGCCCTTAACATGTGAGTGAATTTCCCAAGAAAGAATAGATTGATCAAAGAGGAATAACCAACTAACCAAACACCCTCCACATATTCCTTAGAATAAGGAAACAATTCTACATTCTTATATCCGAACAATAATTATTTGTGAAATAGTCCAAGAATACATATGGTGACTAAAACAACCAACTTATATGACATCGAATAACACTAAAAATGCCTCATACCATCCAATTTTCTTGGGTTATAAAACTCGACCTAGAACAAATAGAACACATCATAATGATCATATTATAAAATCTTACACCCTCAAATGGTGTCCTAATATGTCAAACAGATCAAAACACCCAGTACTCCTGTTCTATGATCTTCCCAAAATATCTATAAAAGGGCCTACCAAACAATCACCAAATACCCAAATGGTAAAATAAACACATCCAACCAATTCTATATTATATGGGGAGTCAAACAAGACATACAACACAAAAAATGGGTTAATGAGTCTTGAAATGGAAGCACCTTCTCAAGGCCAACTATTAAAGTTTTATTATTGCATTGTAGCACATTTTTAGTGAAATTTGCTAGGAAATAGGTTTCTAAAAAAAGATATCCCAAATCCACATATTTTTATATCAACTCTTATGTATTCTCCTATATATTTCTATGCAATTTAAACAATATAATTGTGATAACCTGAATTTTCATCACCAATCCAGCACTATGATAATTCTCCACCGGGAACTCCTCATTCCATGATTATTTACTAATGCACAAATTTTAGTTTGGTGGATCTAATCTAGAAACACAACAACAAATTTAACAAAAGAATACAATATACTATGATACGAAGGAATACTGAAAAATCTGAAATATAAGTATAAATTATAATATCAACATGAAATTGTTACAATCTCACCCATGAGGTACTTCAAGTGTTACTAACGTCACTTTCCTTCCAATAATATCTATGGGAGAAACTTCACAATTACACCTCTTAATGGCTTCTTGAAAACACTTATACAATATTTCTCACTACTTCCTTCAATACTAAATGAGGTGGGTGGCGTCTCTATTTATAGAACTTTCAGGCTTATCCACCTTATTTCTAAGATAGGATAAGAAATATACTCTGAAAAATCTAATTCCATACCTTAACTCTTATCTTTACATGTAAGCTTATCTTTTAAGATAAGATAAACCTTATCATTTCACATGGGGTCCACCTTTTTAGAATTTTCACAAATAAAATACATCAAATATTTATGACATCACTCCTTATCCTTATTACTAAAATTAAATGTTTCTAATTCCTAATCATGTAGAACCTACTTCTCTACTTACCCTAACTTTGACATTTTAACATTACCAAACCACTTACGACAAATAATTATTTTCTACCACAGTCCACCCAAAATTCCCTGCTCTTAAGAAAGTGAATTTTCAAAATTTTGAGTTTAAGTGTCTTCTCTGTTGTGCTGAAAGTGTTAAAAGTCGTGAAATTGAGAAAATCTACGTTTTTGGGTCATTTCATGTGTTTTTCGGGCCTGTCGGACATTTTTGTCCCGCGTGTCCCAAGTTCAAAAGTGCGCTCTGTTCCCCGATCGGCCGATCTCCCCGAAGTTTGTCTTTTTCGGGCCCGTCGGACATTTTTGTCCCAAATGTCCCAAGTCAAATTGTGCAAGTTGTTCCATTTTCGGCCGAAACACCCGAACCACGTACTTCGCACATTTTTGTCCCAAATGTCCCAAGTTCAAATGGGCAAGTTGTTCCATTTTCGGCCGATTCACCCGAACCGCGTACTTCGCGCTTTCACGTCCCAAATGTCCCAAGCTCTTCCGGACCCATTGTCACCTTTTCGTCCGATCCGGCCGAGTCACGTGTTTCGCGCATTCGCGTCTCACATGTCCCAAATGAACCAAGTGCCATTCGTGCTTATTTTTCCCGCTCTACCCGAATATCATGCTTATTCAAATTGGTAGGTATGTATTAAATGCGCATTCATTGTCTTTCTCTCTCCTAATCGGCTATATAACGGGCATCCCCCCTTTGCATTTTTCACACTGCTTCCACGCTATCCTTTGCTCGAACCCTTGCAATATAATTTCCTGCGCGTGTATCCTTTCCCTCTGTAATTCCTTCCCAAAGTCAAGCTCGCGTCTCTGTCCTCCGAATTACTGTCAATATGAAGATCAAATTTCAGGGACAGGAGCAAATCTCGCCACTAGAATCTGCCGTTCACAATATTGGGGACAGTGAAGCTCGTCATCTTGATTTCAGTGATTTTTGGGCAAGGATGGCGGATGCAAACCCTACACCTATGGCGCAGATGATTCACGACAGTGGTTTGGCTTTCGCTGGAGGTTTCCCGATCTCGGTACAGTGTGCTGATACAGTGCTTTCATGCGGAGCTCACTTCGACCCTGATTCGAGTGAATTAACCAATGTACACGGGGAACTCATCACCAAGCTAGATGTTGCCGCCATTAGCACTGCTTTGAGGATCCCAGAGATGGATAATGCCATAGTTGTTTCCCGGGATCAAGCACAGGCCCTGTTTAACCAAGACAGCGACAAATACAAGGCGCGGGTGGCGAAGTCATGGCTTAAAAACCCTAAGAAGGGAGCGTCTCGCCTATCCAAGACTCTCTTCCGAGTAGATTTCAATGAAGAGTTGTCAGATTTCATAATCCTACTGGCTCGGGTGATGGGCTTACCTTCTACTAACGAGTTCCATTTCTGGATGTGCCCACTCATCAGCATGGTGTGCGAGGGAACTCAAAATATCAACTGGGTAGAAATCATCAGCATGAATTTGGCAGAGCAGCTGTCCAATGTACAGCAAACGAAGAAGTTCTACATGACTTCGTACCTGATGTATACCCTGGCGGCATTAAGACAATGGTTTGGTTTTTCTTACATTGATTCCCACAAGGATGACCCTATATATGCCTACTGCCCGCAGTTCACCCTAGAGACCAGCAATCACAATTTCAGAAGGGTAAATGATGCTTTCACCATGTACGTGGTCAGGCTGCTCGAGGGTGACACTGCTAGAAGGTTTTCAGACGAAGCCATGAACCTGATATCGCACTACGGTGCCTATTTTATTCAATTCAGAAAATTCTCTTATATCAGGCTTGCTGGCTATGAGAGCACCCCTCTGAGGCTTCCCATGTTCTGCAATGATAAGATGGCTTTGATTGAAGTATGCAGGCAATTAGACAAATTGCACAGAACCTGCAGAGACAAGAAGATTTCTGGTTTGCACTTTCCCATCTCTTTGGGAAATTACACTTGTAAAACAGCCCTGGACGCACAGAACATAGAGAGAGCCCTGGTCCCTATCACCGTTCATTTCTTTAAGCCAAGAACTTGCTTCGACTTGAAGAAGTTCATTGAGCAGAACATCAAGATAATCTATCATCATAGGGCAGATACAGAGGACTATTGGGCTGACTGTGCAGATGATTTTGAAGCTAGAAGGAGGCACTGTGGCAGGTTCTCTCTGCAATTGATCCAAGAACTCGGCTTGTACCAAGTTCCTGAAGGACTCCAGGATGACAATTCTGATCTATACTCATATGAGTATGACAGTGTGATTAAGCACACCCCCTTGGAGGACTTGGATTGGAACAGGAAAGAAAAAGATGATCTGGCTGAGATCCTTGCTCCAGTCTTAGTCAGGACTAAGGTCTGGTTTGACAGGAAAGTTCGAGAGCTCAGAAGGCACTCAGGAGAATCCTCTTCCAAGGATGTTTCAACACCAAGGAGGGAAGCATCGACTCCCATATCAGACACACCTGTGCAAACCCCTCCTGCCTCATCAACGCAAGGACCTGCAGCTTCCACTCCTTCTTCATCCACTCAAGTGTACCAGAAGAAACTTAAAGAGGTTAAGAAGGAGCCTGTGGAAAAAGATCCTCAAAGTAAACAGGTAGAAGTGCCTTTGGGACCAGAGAACATCATTGTTCTCAGTGAAAGTGAAGAGAGTGAAGTGCCAGCCCCTGCAAATGCTCCTGAAGGTCCAGCAGATAAAGATAAGGAAGTCCAGAGCACTGAACTTCCAAGTGCTATTGATTCTTCAGCAGCAATTGTATCCAGCGCCCTACTCACATCTCAACTTGAGACCACAGCTGTGCAAACCTTGAGCGTCATGAGCTCTATGTCTCTTGGTCCTCTTGCCCCTCCTGCTGCTTCCTCTTCCTCTTTTGCATGGGTTCAACCTCTTGTTGACAGTAGAAAGAGGAAATCTTCCTCTCGGAGCTCAGGGCCAAATTTTGATGCTGTCGCAGCCTTGTTGGGCACTACTCCTTCTCGTGCCAAGAAAGCCAAAATCACCTCCAGAATAGTGTCTGATGCTCAAGGTCAGCAATTCCTGGAGATTGCTAAGCCTACAGTGGACAAATCAGAGCAGGACTTGCAGGCATCTGACTTAGAGCTCTCAAGAATTCCAATGGGAGAGTCTACTCCTGAAGGTGAGATCCACAACCTCCAGGAAACGGTCACACGAGTCATTGGGAGGGTAGAGAAAGGGCAGCAAACTATTGAACAGTTGGAGGAACAGGCCCAGATTCTCACAAGTTTTATCAAATCTCTTTTGTCTAAGGACAAAGTTTTGGACCCTACCCCATTGACTACTCTTCCACCTCCTGTAATTTTGAGCCAAGATGAAATACAGAGTATCAAAGACATGCACAAGTATTCTGTCTACGGCAGAGCTATGGAAGCCATGGTGGAAGATATGCTTGTTGCAGGATTGAATTTCATCGATGAAGCTTTCAAACTCCACGGAAAGGTGAACAATTTGCAACAGAAGCTCTCCTCCACTATCGGGGTCATGGATAAAGAGCTCAAACTCTGGAGCAGTTGCATAGTAGACCTCCGTCTCATGGGACAGACAGATGAGAACATTTTATTGGCGAATAAGGTTTTTGATGATGCAAAGGATAATCTGTCAAAGTCCTGGGTTTACAGCGTGGAGTGGAAGATCAAAGTCCTGGAGGAGGCTTTGGGAGAGCTGAAGAATAGCTGGCAGAAAGGAGAGGCTTTCAAGACACTGGTGGTATCTGCTTTCAAAGATATACACTGTCATCTTCAAGATGAAACTTCTGGTGTGCCCCTTTCCTTGCAAGAAATCAAAGCTCAATTCAGAGCTTTTGTCAAAGATAATTTATTCAAGGAAAGTTCCATCTCCAAGGAGAAAATGAAGGAGATTTGCTCTCTTCAATCTGCCATCGAAGAAGCAAATAAAGATTATCATACTCATGTCGAGTTTGATAAAGAAATGGAGAAGTGTCTCAGATTTTGGGGTCAGTCTACAGCCAACACGTCAGTCCCTCGTGGCAGAGACATAGCCGAGGCATTGAAAAGATTCAGGCAGCGGATTTTGAAGTCAGTGGGTCCCTCCCAGTAACTGACCACCTGTCTTCTTCTCCTTATTCTTTTCTCTTCTTCCCATTCTTTTTCCGTTTTCTTTGTAAAAAGTTGAGGTATTGCGGTTGGCAGTCCTTAACTATTCTTGGTTAAAAGAAGCGGTTACGAAGAGTAACTGATTTGTAAGCTATATAATGGCCTCTCTACGCCATTCTTAAAGGAGGAAGAACTGGGTTTATTTTCTGAAAGTGTAAATAGATCATAAAGAAATCAATACAGAAGGGCTTTCCATTCTTTGTCTATCTGATCTCTGTTATCTCTAAGCTTTCATTTAAATTTTGTGAAGATCATTTGTCTCCAGTTTGTTAGTCTTGCCGATTGCATACTCTTCAACTTTGCAAGCATGGTGATCTTGTATAACCAAGAAGGAACTTTGTGTCCTTGATTAATGAATCTGTGTTACGTTAAGAAACTTTGTGTTCTGGCAGATGTTATTTACAGAACTTTGTGTCTTTAAATTCCATCTTATTTATACGATACGAATGATCTTGTTTTCAATTCACTGTAACTTCGCATACATAAAGAATTACTCTGTTATCTATAATTCTGCATGTTGCCTTTCTGCTCATTCTCGTACTCTCATTCCTCAGTCCTTTTGTAATTGATGATCTTTATAGTAAACACTTTCGTAATATCCAAGTTCAACCAGAAAATCATGTTTTGTATATTTGTAAATAGGTTCGTTTCTGAATAAGGGAACCTCTCCCATTAAAGAGGAGGGACTTCTTGTCCCCTGACTGTTGCTCTTCGTAAAGTCCTATTTGACGACCAACAGTTTTTGGCGACTCCGCTGGGGAAAATCATATTCCAGTTCTGTAATTTTTGATCATCTTTTGATCTGGCGACTCCGCGTTTTACTCGAGGGAGAAGGGCCCTTGGTATTGAAGATTCTCAGTTTCAGATTTTGGAGCAGCAGGGTTTTCCTTTCCCTTCAATAAGAAATAGAAGGACTCGTTCGACAAGCACTCCACCTGCTCAAGATAGAATTCCTACGGGTGGTATTCCTTCGGAGCCAGCTAGCCCTAATCTTCGAGCTTTGATTCTTGCTGGTGTTGCAGTTCCTCTCCAAGCCGTTTTTCCAAGAATGGCGGTACCATTGCCCTGGGGTCATCGTGTCGGGCCCCTTGCTCTTCCTCAGCCTTTGCATGAGTTACCCAGAGGTAACCGGAAGAACTTTCCTAAATTCAAAGGCGATGGCAAAGTGCATCCTGATGAACACATCGCAGCCTTCATAGTTGCATGCGGAGTTCTGGGAGTTGAACACGAAGACGTCTCCGTGAGACTGTTCGTTGAGACTTTACAAGATAATGCTGCTGATTGGTTCTATCACCTTCCGGCTGGTACTATCACTAGCTGGGACACCATGAGAACTGGGTTTGAAAACCATTTCAAACCAGCAGAAGATGTGCATGCCTTGCTAGCTCAAATCTCTCAGATAAAGAAAGATTCACCAGAACCCATGAGAGAATTTGTGGCCCGATTCAACAGATTGATCAATAAAATTCCTGTAAATACTCGACCTGTTGATCAAATCCAAAAATGTTTCTTCCTAAATGCCCAAACGCCTGAAGTTAGCTATGCGCTGAGAAGGGCTAATCTCGCAACATTGGTGGAGGATCAAACTCTTGCTGTTAGTGTCGAGGATGATCTGATCATGTCAGGGAAGTTGAGGAGAGACCCTTCCAAATCTAAGTCTGTTGCTTCCTCCTCCTCCACCCCTGGACCTAATACTGATCCATTAGTTCAAAAACTTGCGAATGATCTCATTGCTATAAAGAAACAATTGGCTCAGCATGCTCCTTATGCAGATGTTCCAAGGAGGAATTTCCAGCCCAGAAATCATTTGCCTGCTTCTCAAACAAGATTAGCACTTGAAGGACCTCCTGTTAAAGTTCCTGTAAATGCAACCTGTGAAGTTGAAGAGCCAGATGATGATGAGGATAATGAAGCTTGCGAGGAGTTTGTGGAGGAATTTGATGATGAAGCAGATGAACTTGAGGGATCTCGGGTTAATTTCTTCACCACTGAGGGCATTGATGATGGAGATGATTATGATGAAGTGGTAGCAGACATGAATAGCGAATCATTTGCTGTCATGACTCGAGAGCAGACAAATCAGAGGGAGAAAGTGACACAGCCCCCCAAGAAATCTAAGGAGCAGCCGGCAACTATCCCTGTAATTGCAAAAAGAGGATCTCCTATCCCCACTTCATCTACACCAAAGGTGAGTCCTGTCAATCCTGCTATTAAAGTTACTTCTTTTTCTCCTAAAGTTGATAAGCCTAGGATTTCAAATGATGATGGCCCGTCCACTTCTGGGTCTTTTGATATTATTGATCATCTGAAAAAGACTAAGGTTCAAATCTCAGAGGCTGAGTATTATCAAACCCATCCCAAAGCTTTTGCCAAAATGATTCAATTTGTTAATTCCCATTCTAAAACCACCTCTAAAGGCCTTTTACCTACTCCTTCTTCTGCACCACAGCCTAGTCTGGTAGCTGCTGTCACCTCACCTAATGACAAAATTAAACCATTTTATGTAACACTTCTTATAGCTGGTCATAGGCTCAGTAATTGTGTCATTGACTCAGGAGCCTCAGATAATGTGATGCCTGCTAAAGTAGCTCATGCTTTAGGCTTGACCCTCACACGCACTTATGGATCTTGTTACTCCATGGAGAGTAAAGAAGTGCCCCTGGTCGGAAGAATTAAAGATGCACAAGTGGCTTTTGCTGCTTTGCCTGAAAAGAGAGTTTTGGCTACCATCTTAGTAGCAGATATTCCTCCTTCATACGGGATGTTGCTAAGTAGGAACTTCTGTAAGGATGTGGGTGGAGAAATTCAAATGGATTGGTCACATGCACTCGTACCTGTTAATGGACAAATGAAGAAGTTGATGCCTGAGAAGCAATCTGAGTATATTGTGCAAAAAACGGATGATCCTAAAGCACAAATACTCTATGAGGATATGGGTCATGGCAACTACATGATTATGTCCCCTGATGAAATCCAACTCCCCAAAGTGTCACCTAAAGATCCTAATGGTGTTTGGATTTTAGAGTTTGATGGAAGTTGTTCCTCAGCTGGTTCTGGAGCTGGTGTCCTACTGGTGTCACCTGAAGGAAGCCTACATCCTTTTTCATTTAAGTTGCAGTTCGAAAATACTAATAATACAGCAGAGTATGAGGCTCTCATTCTTGGACTGCAAGTGGCCAAAGAACAAGGTGTAAAGAATCTTCTGGCTCGTGGTGATGCAGAATTGATTGTAAAGCAAGTCAGAAGCCTTTTTCAAGTAAAAAATGGAAGGTTGAAACATTACCGGAACCAGGTTTGGGATTCCATTGAATTTCTTGATGCTTTCTCCATTGAGGCAATACCTAGGGAGAAGAACAGCAGGGCTGATTCACTAGCAGTCTCAGGGTCACTACTGATTCCTCATCCTGACTTCTCTCAGGATAAGTTCACCATTGAGATGGTCCATCGGCCTAGTGTACCTGATAATACCAATAACTGGCAAGTTTTCAATGATGATCAACACTTGCTTTCCTTCCTGGAACTCAAGGGTAATTTCGAACAGCTGTATTTTGAAGGAAGTGACAACCTACCTCGTGAAAGTGTGCCCTTTGACAAAGCAGTCACCCAAGGAGAAGAAACAGATCAGGATGGATGCATCAATCTCAAAGGAAACAAGATTCCTAAAGGATTGGTGAGTTTGGAGGAACTATTTGATAAACATGACAGGTATGTGAAGTCTAGAGCTTCCGCTGGACCTCAGCAATCAGCTGAGTATGACAAGATTGATATTGGGAGTTCTACTGATCCTAAACTCGTGAACATTGGAAAATGTTGCACAGCAGATGAAAGGAAGAAAGCAATTGATCTTTTAAAGAGGTATAAGGATGTTCTTGCTTACTCTTATGAAGATTTGAAAACTTTCAAACCAAAAGATATGCAGCATTTTATTCCTCTCAAGCCTGGAATCAAGCCTTTTAAGCAGAAACAGAGGCAATACAACCCCAAAATAGCTGACACCATCTTTCAGGAAATTCAGAAGTTGTTGAAGGCCAAAATCATTTTTCCCATTCACCATTCAACATGGATTGCAAATATTGTGCCTGTTAGGAAGAAAAATGGTGAGATCCGCATCTGTGTTGATTTCAGGAACCTAAATCAGGCTTCCTTGAAAGATAATTATCCTTTGCCTATGATGGATCAGGTATTGCAAGCAGTAACAGGATCTGAAATGTTATCTATGCTTGATGGATTCTCGGGATATAATCAGGTAGAGGTTGATACTGCAGATCAACACAAAACAACTTTCACTACTCCTTGGGGTACCTTTGCTTACAAGAGAATGCCTTTTGGGCTTATTAATGCTGGTGCCACTTTTCAGAGAGCTATGGATCTGGCTTTTGGAAGTTTGAAAGGGAAGTGTATTGTCATATACCTTGATGACCTGACAGTGTTTTCCAAAACAAGAGCGGATCATTTTGATCACCTGGAGACAGTTCTGCTAAGATGCAGAGAGCATGGGATTTCTTTGAATCCTAAAAAATCTGTCTTTTGTGTCACAGAGGGAAAATTATTAGGGCACATCGTTTCCAAAGATGGTATTAAGATTGATCCTGAACGAGTACAAGCTATCCAGCAAATTCCTCTCCCAACCAGTAAAAAGGGCGTGCACTCTTTCTTTGGTAAGATCAATTTTTTAAGAAGGTTCATCCCTGATTTTGCAGAGTTAACTTTGAATATTTCTCAGATGATGAAAGGGAAGCAAACATTTGGTTGGTCTTCTGAAGGAAAGGAATCCTTTGAAGGTATCAAGAGAGCTATCGCTAAAACTCCTGTTTTAGCCTGTCCTGATTTCAGCAAAGATTTTATTATCTATTGCTATGCCACAGATAATACCTTAGCTGCTGTTTTGACTCAAGAAGACTCTAACGAGCATGAGCTCCCAATTGCGTTCATGAGCTATATTCTGAAAGATCATGAGTTAAAATACACCATGATGGAGAAACATGCTTTTGCAGTGGTCAAAGCTGTTAAACAGTTTCACTTTTACATCCTCAACTCTCATTCCATGGTGTTGGTTCCAGATACAACGGTTAAGTCAATTCTCACACAGCAAGAATTTGGATCCAAGAGAGGGAACTGGGTTGCTAAGGTCCAAGAATATGACATTGATATCAAACCGACCAAGCTGGTTCGTGGAAAAGGTCTTTGTGAGCTTATTGCTGAAGGAGCTAAGCATGAATTACTGGAGAACAAAGTTGGCCTTCCTACCGTTCTGTTCCTTAGCTCAGTTGATGAATGGTATGCTGACATCACCCATTTTCTCACCTATGGGGAATGCCCCTCTCATTTAACTGCCAAAGAAAAGAGGACTGTTAAATTGAGGTCAGTGCAATATGTGTTGTGGGAAAACGCCTTGTTCAAGCGTGGGTTAGATGGGAGATTTTTGAAGTGTGTGGACAAGGAACAGCAGAGAAAGTTGCTCTCAGCTTTTCATGATCAGGCATGTGGAGGGCACTATTCATCAACGGTCACTGCTCACAAGATTCTTCGTGGAGGATATTACTGGCCTTCCTTGTTCAGAGATGCATCCAAGTGGGTTGATAAATGTGAGGCTTGTCAGACCTTCGTGGGAAGACCCAAATTGGCCTCTTTGCCTCTTAAGCCAGTTGTAATTGAAGAACCTTTTCAACAGTGGGGTTTGGACTTCATTGGAACACTTAATCCTACTTCTAGTGCTGGTCATACTCATGTACTAACTGCCACGGACTATTTCACCAAATGGGTGGAAGCTATTCCAGTTAAGAGTACTACTTCTGAAGTGGTGTGCAGCTTCATCAAAGAGAACATCTTGGTAAGGTATGGTGTACCTAATAAGATTGTAACAGATAATGCTTCGAATTTCTCTTCAACTGAGATAATGGATTTTTGCTATGGGTATGGCATTTCTTTGGCTCACTCCTCAGATTACTATCCTCAAGGAAATGGGCAAGCAGAATCCACTAATAAAAATTTGGTGACTATTATAAGGAAATTAGTAAATGAGTCTCAACGAAATTGGCACAAGAAGCTCTATGATGCTCTTTGGGCAGACAGGATTACGCCAAAGAGAGCTATTGGAATGTCCCCTTTTCAAGTGGTATATGGAGTAGAAGCTCAACTGCCAGTAACAGTGGAACTGCCAGCCTTGCATCTAATGAAGGCCATTGAAGATACTAGTTTCAGTGATGCTTTGGATAAGAGAATTATGTACCTTCACAAACTAAATGAGGACAGATTGGAGGTTGCTGATAGGATATCTGTTCACCAGCAGAAGGTAAAGGTCCTGTTTGACAAGAAAGCTAGGTTCAGAGATTTCCAAGTTGGAGACACTGTGTTGTTATGGGATAAAAGGCATGAACCTCGTGGCAGCCATGGCAAGTTTGATTCCCTTTGGCTCGGACCTTTCAAGATCAGACACTTTGCTGGTAAGAATTCCTTTTATCTTGATTACATGGATGGTTCTCCTCTCCCACTTCCTTATAGTGGGCAGTACCTTAAGTTGTTCAAGTCCTAGGTGATTAGGGAGTCCTTTGTATATTCTGTACAGCGTTTTTGTTTTTCTTTCCTTTTTGTTTTGGTGTGTTGTCCTCTGTATTGGTCTGCTTTTTGACTCCGTGGCCCAATGGATAAGGTACTGGTCTGCTTCCCCGAGTTTGTCTAAGTTCTTACCTTGTCCCATTCCTTGAATTTATGCCAAGTCATCCCCAGAAGGAGCCAGCTGTTGTCCACCCAAAATTCCCTGCTCTTAAGAAAGTGAATTTTCAAAATTTTGAGTTTAAGTGTCTTCTCTGTTGTGCTGAAAGTGTTAAAAGTCGTGAAATTGAGAAAATCTACGTTTTTGGGTCATTTCATGTGTTTTTCGGGCCTGTCGGACATTTTTGTCCCGCGTGTCCCAAGTTCAAAAGTGCGCTCT
Organism: Taxus chinensis; assembly: GCA_019776745.2. Lineage (NCBI taxonomy): Eukaryota > Viridiplantae > Streptophyta > Pinopsida > Cupressales > Taxaceae > Taxus > Taxus chinensis. The sequence goes on along the minus strand of CM034157.1, from coordinate 251,390,071 downwards.
GTTCCCCGATCGGCCGATCTCCCCGAAGTTTGTCTTTTTCGGGCCCGTCGGACATTTTTGTCCCAAATGTCCCAAGTCAAATTGTGCAAGTTGTTCCATTTTCGGCCGAAACACCCGAACCGCGTACTTCACACATTTTTGTCCCAAATGTCCCAAGTCAAATTGTGCAAGTTGTTCCATTTTCGGCCGATTCACCCGAACCGCGTACTTCGCGCTTTCACGTCCCAAATGTCCCAAGCTCTTCCGGACCCATTGTCACCTTTTCGTCCGATCCGGCCGAGTCGCGTGTTTCGCGCATTCGCGTCTCACATGTCCCAAATGAACCAAGTGCCATTCGTGCTTATTTTTCCCGCTCTACCCGAATATCATGCTTATTCAAATTGGTAGGTATGTATTAAATGCGCATTCATTGTCTTTCTCTCTCCTAATCGGCTATATAACGGGCATCCCCCCTTTGCATTTTTCACACTGCTTCCACGCTATCCTTTGCTCGAACCCTTGCAATATAATTTCCTGCGCGTGTATCCTTTCCCTCTGTAATTCCTTCCCAAAGTCAAGCTCGCGTCTCTGTCCTCCGAATTACTGTCAATATGAAGATCAAATTTCAGGGACAGGAGCAAATCTCGCCACTAGAATCTGCCGTTCACAATATTGGGGACAGTGAAGCTCGTCATCTTGATTTCAGTGATTTTTGGGCAAGGATGGCGGATGCAAACCCTACACCTATGGCGCAGATGATTCACGACAGTGGTTTGGCTTTCGCTGGAGGTTTCCCGATCTCAGTACAGTGTGCTGATACAGTGCTTTCGTGCGGAGCTCACTTCGACCCTGATTCGAGTGAATTAACCAATATACACGGGGAACTCATCGCCAAGCTGGATGCTGCCGCCATTAGCACTGCTTTGAGGATCCCAGAGATGGATAATGCCATAGTTGTTTCCCGGGATCAAGCACAGGCCCTGTTTAACCAAGACAGCGACAAATACAAGGCGCGGGTGGCGAAGTCATGGCTTAAAAACCCTAAGAAGGGAGCATCTCGCCTATCCAAGACTCTCTTCCGAGCAGATTTCAATGAAGAGTTGTCAGATTTCATAATCCTACTGGCTCGGGTGATGGGCTTACCTTCTACTAACGAGTTCCATTTCTGGATGTGCCCACTCATCAGCATGGTGTGCGAGGGAACTCAAAATATCAACTGGGCAGAAATCATCAGCATGAATTTGGCGGAGCAGCTGTCCAATGTACAGCAAACGAAGAAGTTCTACATGACTTCGTACCTGATGTATACCCTGGCGGCATCAAGACAATGGTTTGGTTTTTCTTACATTGATGCCCACAAGGATGACCCTATATATGCCTACTGCCCGCAGTTCACCCTAGAGACCAGCAATCACAATTTCAGAAGGGTAAATGATGCTTTCACCATGTACGTGGTCAGGCTGCTCGAGGGTGACACTGCTAGAAGGTTTTCAGATGAAGCCATGAACCTGATATCGCACTACGGTGCCTATTTTATTCAATTCAGAAAATTCTCTTATATCAGGCTTGCTGGCTATGAGAGCACCCCTCTGAGGCTTCCCATGTTCTGCAATGATAAGATGGCTTTGATTGAAGTATGCAGGCAATTAGACAAATTGCACAGAACCTGCAGAGACAAGAAGATTTCTGGTTTGCACTTTCCCATCTCTTTGGGAAATTACACTTGTAAAACAGCCCTGGACGCACAGAACATAGAGAGAGCCCTGGTCCCTATCACCGTTCATTTCTTTAAGCCAAGAACTTGCTTCGACTTGAAGAAGTTCATTGAGCAGAACATCAAGATAATCTATCATCATAGGGCAGATACAGAGGACTATTGGGCTGACTGTGCAGATGATTTTGAAGCTAGAAGGAGGCACTGTGGCAGGTTCTCTCTGCAATTGATCCAAGAACTCGGCTTGTACCAAGTTCCTGAAGGACTCCAGGATGACAATTCTGATCTATACTCATATGAGTATGACAGTGTGATTAAGCACACCCCCTTGGAGGACTTGGATTGGAACAGGAAAGAAAAAGATGATCTGGCTGAGATCCTTGCTCCAGTCTTAGTCAGGACTAAGGTCTGGTTTGACAGGAAAGTTCGAGAGCTCAGAAGGCACTCAGGAGAATCCTCTTCCAAGGATGTTTCAACACCAAGGAGGGAAGCATCGACTCCCATATCAGACACACCTGTGCAAACCCCTCCTGCCTCATCAACGCAAGGACCTGCAGCTTCCACTCCTTCTTCATCCACTCAAGTGTACCAGAAGAAACTTAAAGAGGTTAAGAAGGAGCCTGTGGAAAAAGATCCTCAAAGTAAACAGGTAGAAGTGCCTTTGGGACCAGAGAACATCATTGTTCTCAGTGAAAGTGAAGAGAGTGAAGTGCCAGCCCCTGCAAATGCTCCTGAAGATCCAGCAGATAAAGATAAGGAAGTCCAGAGCACTGAACTTCCAAGTGCTATTGATTCTTCAGCAGCAATTGTATCCAGCGCCCTACTCACATCTCAACTTGAGACCACAGCTGTGCAAACCTTGAGCGTCATGAGCTCTATGTCTCTTGGTCCTCTTGCCCCTCCTGCTGCTTCCTCTTCCTCTTTTGCATGGGTTCAACCTCTTGTTGACAGTAGAAAGAGGAAATCTTCCTCTCGGAGCTCAGGGCCAAATTTTGATGCTGTCGCAGCCTTGTTGGGCACTACTCCTTCTCGTGCCAAGAAAGCCAAAATCACCTCCAGAATAGTGTCTGATGCTCAAGGTCAGCAATTCCTGGAGATTGCTAAGCCTACAGTGGACAAATCAGAGCAGGACTTGCAGGCATCTGACTTAGAGCTCTCAAGAATTCCAATGGGAGAGTCTACTCCTGAAGGTGAGATCCACAACCTCCAGGAAACGGTCACAAGAGTCATTGGGAGGGTAGAGAAAGGGCAGCAAACTATTGAACAGTTGGAGGAACAGGCCCAGATTCTCACAAGTTTTATCAAATCTCTTTTGTCTAAGGACAAAGTTTTGGACCCTACCCCATTGACTACTCTTCCACCTCCTGTAATTTTGAGCCAAGATGAAATACAGAGTATCAAAGACATGCACAAGTATTCTGTCTACGGCAGAGCTATGGAAGCCATGGTGGAAGATATGCTTGTTGCAGGATTGAATTTCATCGATGAAGCTTTCAAACTCCACGGAAAGGTGAACAATTTGCAACAGAAGCTCTCCTCCACTATCGGGGTCATGGATAAAGAGCTCAAACTCTGGAGCAGTTGCATAGTAGACCTCCGTCTCATGGGACAGACAGATGAGAACATTTTATTGGCGAATAAGGTTTTTGATGATGCAAAGGATAATCTGTCAAAGTCCTGGGTTTACAGCGTGGAGTGGAAGATCAAAGTCCTGGAGGAGGCTTTGGGAGAGCTGAAGAATAGCTGGCAGAAAGGAGAGGCTTTCAAGACACTGGTGGTATCTGCTTTCAAAGATATACACTGTCATCTTCAAGATGAAACTTCTGGTGTGCCCCTTTCCTTGCAAGAAATCAAAGCTCAATTCAGAGCTTTTGTCAAAGATAATTTATTCAAGGAAAGTTCCATCTCCAAGGAGAAAATGAAGGAGATTTTCTCTCTTCAATCTGCCATCGAAGAAGCAAATAAAGATTATCATACTCATGTCGAGTTTGATAAAGAAATGGAGAAGTGTCTCAGATTTTGGGGTCAGTCTACAGCCAACACGTCAGTCCCTCGTGGCAGAGACATAGCCGAGGCGTTGAAAAGATTCAGGCAGCGGATTTTGAAGTCAGTGGGTCCCTCCCAGTAACTGACCACCTGTCTTCTTCTCCTTATTCTTTTCTCTTCTTCCCATTCTTTTTCCGTTTTCTTTGTAAAAAGTTGAGGTATTGCGGTTGGCAGTCCTTAACTATTCTTGGTTAAAAGAAGCGGTTACGAAGAGTAACTGATTTGTAAGCTATATAATGGCCTCTCTACGCCATTCTTAAAAAAGGAAGAACTGGGTTTATTTTCTGAAAGTGTAAATAGATCATAAAGAAATCAATACAGAAGGGCTTTCCATTCTTTGTCTATCTGATCTCTGTTATCTCTAAGCTTTCATTTAAATTTTGTGAAGATCATTTGTCTCCAGTTTGTTAGTCTTGCCGATTGCATACTCTTCAACTTTGCAAGCATGGTGATCTTGTATAACCAAGAAGGAACTTTGTGTCCTTGATTAATGAATCTGTGTTACGTTAAGAAACTTTGTGTTCTGGCAGATGTTATTTACAGAACTTTGTGTCTTTAAATTCCATCTTATTTATACGATACGAATGATCTTGTTTTCAATTCACTGTAACTTCGCATACATAAAGAATTACTCTGTTATCTATAATTCTGCATGTTGCCTTTCTGCTCATTCTCGTACTCTCATTCCTCAGTCCTTTTGTAATTGATGATCTTTATAGTAAACACTTTCGTAATATCCAAGTTCAACCAGAAAATCATGTTTTGTATATTTGTAAATAGGTTCGTTTCTGAATAAGGGAACCTCTCCCATTAAAGAGGAGGGACTTCTTGTCCCCTGACTGTTGGCATCTTTTGCTAGAATTTGACACAACACAAAATTTGTTCGTTCCATCTGTCCATTTGTGCTTGGCTTGTATGTTGTTGCCTTCCTGTGCTTAATAGAAAACTTATTGACTAGGGCTTCTACCACCTCATTAATGAAGTGGCTTCCTTGATCTGTTACAATTTCTAATGGACAACCAAATCTGGTGACAATGCGTTCATATATGAACCTTGCCACTTCATCCATGGAAGTTGTTTTCAATGGCCTAGCTTCAACCCACTTGGTTAAATAATCTGTGGCAACTACAATATACTTATTTTGGCATGATGTAGTTGGAAGTGGACCTACAATGTCTATTCCCCACTTTTCAAAGGGACCAAGGGGAAGAATAGGACATAATGGAGCTGATGAAGTCTTACGGTTACCATGTGTTTGACAAATATCACATGTCTTACAATAATTATAACAATCTTTAAAAAGAGTGGGCCAGTGATAACCTGCATCCAAGATCCTTCTTGCTGTAAGTTGTCCAGAGAAGTGCCCTCCACATGTACCATTGTGGAATTCTTCTAGCAGTTCCTTCCCTTGATCACGTCCAACTGCCCTCTTGTACTATCCATCAGGTCCTATTCGAAATAATACTCCATGCAGAATAGAATATGGACGACTGGCTTGAGTAATCTTTCTCTTAGTCTTTGCATTGGCACCATCAGGAAACTTGAATTCATTCAGATAATTCCAAATATCTATGTATTCACTAGGGATTGTGTCAAGGGATAACAATGCTGCATCGGGAAATCATCATCATCACAAGATGATCCTAAACCATCATAGGCTCGAGAGAGTGCATCTGCATTGACATGCTTCTTTCCTGGCCTATCTATAATATCAAATTCAAATTCTTGTAGCAAAATTATCCATCTTGCTATCCTCCCTGATGGGTTAGGCTTATTTACAATATATTTTAGAGCCTGATGATCTGTTACAACTATAAATTTTTTCCCTAGCAAGTAATTTCTAAACTTCTTTACAGCAAAAATGATAGCCAGAGCCTCTTTTTCAGTTACAGTATAATTTACCTCAGCACTGCTCATTTGTCTGCTCCCAAAGTAAATTGGATGTTCATTCCCATTTTCATCCTTTTGGCTCAAAGTACTTCCTAGTGCTGCATCTGAGGCATCAGTGTACACAATGAATGGCTTGCTCCAATCTGGATTCTTCAAAACAGGTGAAGACACCAGGGCTTCCTTCAGTTGTCCAAAAGCTTCATGCGCCTTATTTCCTGGTTCATAAGTAACATCCTTCTTCAAGAACTGGGTTAGTGGCTGTGCAATCTTTGAGAAATTCTTGATGAACCTTCTATAGTAACCCACATGGCCTAAAAATGATCTCAACTTACTTCTATTCATAGGAAATGGTAAATCTTTGATTTTTGAAACTTTATCAGGATCAGTACCAATACCATCTCTGGATACAACATGCCCTAACAAAACGCCTTTAGAACATCCAAAGACACACTTTGTAGGGTTTAGTGAGGCTTGTGCTTCATCTAACCTTTGAAATGCTGTCTCCATTTGGTGCAGGTGGTCCAACTTGCTCCCATAGATGCAAAAATCATCCAGAAATACTCTGATGAAGGTCCCAATGTAGGGTTCGAACACCCTATTCATCAAACGCTGGAATGTTGCTGGAGCATTACACAACCCAAAAGGCATAACTCTATAAGAAAACGTTCCCCAAGGAGTGGTGAACGTGGTCTTCAGCTGATCTTTCTCTGCTATACGAACTTGGTTGTAGCCGCTATATCCATCAGCAAAACTATAGCACTCCTGGCCAGCTACTTCATCCAAGATCTGATCTGAAAATGGAAGAGGGTAATGATCCTTCTTTGTTGCCTTATTGAGCTTCCTGTAATCAACACAAATGCGTAGCTTCCCATTCTTTTTTATTGAGATCACAATGGGAGAAACCCATTCTGAATTCTCCACAGCAAATATGAATCCTGCATCAAGCAACTTATCTATTTCTTCTTTTACAGTCTTGGAAAAATTAGGATTCATTCTATATGGCATTTGCTTTATGGGCTTAGCACCATCTACCAGCTCAATAGAATGTTCTACCCAACTTACTTGACGGAGTTCCTTGTAATCAAAAGTGAATAGGTGTATGTACCTTCGAAAGAGCTGGAGGTAGGATTCCTTCTCACTCTCCATCACAGCATCACCAATCTTTATTTGTTGGAGACGATCATCAACTTCTTCTTCAGATAATTTTATGGGGTCATGAGTTGGTGTGACTGGAAGGATATCCATGACTGAAACATCCACCTCACTTTCTTCATCTTCAGTGTCCACTTCACTGGTACTAGAGTAATCAGAGGATGTCCAATCATCAGTTTCATCACTTGAATCCACAGGTTCTACTTTATGATGTCGAGGGATCACGTTTATCTTCACCCTCTCTCTACCACGTCCAAGTGTCATGAAACCTTCATTCCAGTAGTTTCTTGCATGAACTCTCCTTAGCCATGGTCTTCCCAGCAGCATTGGGTACGCAACAGTACCATTTTTCATCACCTGAAAGTCTACCACACATACAACACCCATAACAGATATTGCCACATTTGAAACTACACCTTCTGGTTTAGTTTTTCCCTTATTTAATGACCTTAACATAAGTGTTGAAGGGCGATCAATTTTTAAACCCAACATATTCATTACAGACTCGGTCATTACATTAACTGCAGCACCTCCATCAACTAAGACATCATGAATTGAAATACCATTACATAATACCTCAGCTTGTGGAGCATAGGGATCTGCCTCTGCCCTCCAAAACAGGGACCTCAACCTCCTTCCTTCTTCGAGCATTGAGTCCACTTCGCAACTCCCGCCTCTTCTCAGAAGACATAGCCAAGAGTTGACCATATGTAATATTTGCAGGCCTTTTGGACAGATCTTCCAAGATGGAGTATGGTCCTTGCCCCTGTGAAATCAGAAAATCCTGCACACCCAACTTTCTTCTCCTATGTTTCTTACTAGTTTCTTCTTTCATCTTCTTAGGATCATTTCCATCTTGATTATCTTTTTCTTTCTTTCTTTTTGTTACAAACACATCTACTTCATTATTTCTGCTCTTATCTACTACATCAAAAGAATTCACAGGTGCTTTTCCTTTATCATTATCTCCTTTACCAGATGTAGAAGCTCTATCTAGACAATTATACTTATAATGACCCTTTTTATAACAACCATAACATACAACTTCAGAAATATTTCTTTTTGGACCTCTATCTCCTCCCTGAGAACTAAATTCTTTTCCTTGAAGAAGATTAATAGTTAACTGACCCATCTTTTTGAGCAGATCTTCATACTCAGTAGATGTACTAGGAGAAATATTTGTGCTCACCGGGAGTGGTTGTGGATTCTGGACCAAAGGTGCTGGTGTAGGCTCTACTTTAGCAACAATTTCTTTGGGCTCCTCTTCCATGCTTTCTTCTTGCCTTCTTGCAATCTCCTTTGCTTGTTCAATGGTAGCTGGGTGGTCATACTTCACTCGTTGTCTGATCTCTGGTTTCATCCCAAGAATGAAGTGCTTACAGAGGAGATTATCCACGCCATTCATCAACCCATCCGCTAATCCTTCCTTCCGGATCTGGGCATCGAGCTTCCTCCTTAGCTCTAGAACATGAGCATGATAATCCCTTATCTTCTCCTTCTCTCCTTGGGATAGCTTTGTGATCTCGATCATGAGATCTGCATATTTCTGTTGTTCACCAAATTCTTCAAGAAAACTTTCAGTTAATAAATCCCATGAATTTTTCACATTATCACCTAGTGTTTCAAACCACCTAAGTGCTGAACCATCCAAAAAGGTAGGAAAAAATTCAGTCCATTGTTCCCTTCTTATAAGGCCATTACAAATACAAGATCATTTAAACTCTTGAATGAAAGAAGAAGCATCTTCATTAGATTGAGCTGAAAAAATAGGAATCTTTCCCATTTTCAAAAGTAACCACCGTGAAATACCAACCCACAAGTACAATCAACAAGACTTATGTGCACAAATAATTGGAATCACTATACTAGAAAGTGACTTTACACCTTTCTACAGTAAAATAGAAATGACCACGGTAAACTATGGTAAAACTTGACTTACTGCGGTAAAAACTGACTTTACTGTGGTAAACACTATTCACGGTAAAAAGTGAAGTTACTGCGGTAAATACTATTCACGGTAAAAAGTGACTTTACGGTAATAAATACTATTCACAGTAAAAATGACTTTATAAATACTGGTAACTACTATTCACGGTAAAAATGACTTTACCATGGTAACTACTATGCACAGTAAAAACAAGGTTACCCTCCAATTGATTTTTGACTAAGTGGGAATATCTCTCCAGAAAATCCACTAACGAGGAATGGTCCCGGCAACGGAACCAAAATGTCATCACCAATCCGGCACTATGATAATTCTTCACCGGGAACTCCTCGTGCTATGATTATTTACTAATGCACAGCCTTTAGTTTGGTGGATGTAATCTAGAAACAAAACAACAACATAACACAAGAATACCATCGACTATGATAAGACAGGAATGATGACAAATCTGAAATATCAAAGTAAATTATAATATTAACATGAAATTGTTACAATCTCACCCATGAGGTACTTCAAGTGTACTTGACTTTCACCAAGACTATGGGAGAAACTTTACAATTACACCTCTTAATGGCTTCTTCAACACAACTTTAAACTGATGGCTTCCTTCGCACACTTCCTACAATATTTCTCACTACTTCTTTCTATGCTAAATGAGGGGGGTGGCCTCTCTATTTATAGAACTTCCAGGCTTATCCATCTTATCTCTAAGATAGGATAAGAAATCCACTCTGACGAATCATATTCCATACCTTAACTCTTATCTGTACATGTAAGCTTATCTGTTAAGATAAGATAAACCTTATCATTTTACATGGGTTCCACATTTTTAGACTTTTTACAAATAAAATACACAAAATATTTATGACCTCACTCCTTGTCCTTATTACCAATATAATATTTCTAATTCCTAATCATGTAGACCCTACTTCTCTAATTACCCAAACTTTGACATTTTAACATTACCGGACCACTTACGACAAATATTTACTTTTTACAACATTCCTATTGTACTTTGACTGTTACCGTACTCCACATTATTGGCGGCACCATACTGACGGTGCCGTTATCTTCTATCAGACGCTACTACTAATTATACTTAACAACATCCTATTCCTAATACATACATTAATGAAATAGAAATTACGGAGGAAAATTTTAGTGTCGACAGAACCTAGTTATGACCTCTTTTTTAAATGCTAATTTATGTAATTTACTTGTCTTACCGTTATGATAGAATGACCGAAGGTCTTCAAAACACCCTTGGAATAAAACTCATCCCTAATATATTTTCTTAAAACAATTGATGTTGCGACCACTTGACATGGAGAAATACAAACCTTAGAAGTGGTGGAATTTTGTTTCCTACTAAAGCTCCCTAAATGATGGGTCTAAATCAAAACACAATTATTGGATTGCAATTGTTGTCCCATGTAGTAATGGGATCAACTAGGATCAAAATTCCTTAAAGTAAATGATCGAATGATCTTATAAATTGGGTTTAAATTTTCTTGTAACATCCCATGTAACTATTGAGAACCATGATCATCTATGCTTTTAAAATCTCTTACTATGGGATAGCCATCAAGCCATTTTGCATGCTATTTTGAATGAATTTTTATAACTTTTACAAAGAGTTTTAGAATAGATAATTTGAACAAAATTTACTTTCCAACCAATCCCGATTGTTCCATTTATCAAAATTTCCCATCTAAGCTAGTATTTGATACCAAATCACATCCTAAGATTAGGAACAATGTTCTGAACTCATTGTTTTAGATGTGTGACATACAACACGTCATTACAGCATTCAAAAAAATATATGAAGGAAATGTATAACTTTAGCGGAAAATTTTTCGTTGAATGGGAAATCTATCCAAACAAAACTTGTTAATCCGTTATATAATCATACCTAGTGCAGTCGGTGTTGGAACCTGAGCTTTGATATAACCTGTAATGCCCCATATTTTACAACCCAAACCAAATATAACTACTTTGAAATTTTGGATAATTTTTCTTTTTCTTTATTATATTATTTTATTAATTCCCCAACTATGGTTCAGACTATAAAAAGTAGAGAACCAATACTACTTTATTTCCCATTATGATTTATAGGGTAACATACCCCTTTGTTCAGTTGAAATTAAATTAATTTAATTTAGGAAAAAAGGTTTTCATTAGGCCACCCAAACCTCACCCATGCAATAAGGAAGTATTTAGGATTAATTGATTCATAGCCATATAGATTTATAAATATAAACCAACCATATCCCATGATTTACAAATGTGAACCTATTGTTTTATTTTTTTATTTATCCAATTGTATATCCTACTAAAAGCCACATTTGCATATAATAATCCTTCCTTTGTAAACCTTTCAATTAGAAATAGTCCTTTCAAGTAGGTAGACTCATTCTATGGACATTACACAATTACCCATAAAGAGAACTACAATCTATTCTGCATATAAATTAAAAGTTGCAGGGTCAGAATGATTGGGTTCTAGTATTTTCTACCCTTGATCTTAATATTTCGTAAAAATAATCTTGCATTATGGTAATTCTTTATATATTTTAATTTCAGTTTTACTTTCCCCCATTGCTGGGCTACAAGTTATGAAGTGTAGGGAAAACAAGGTGGAGGAGGAATAAAACCGTAGAGGCCTGTGATGAAGGGTCCCCTTTTCTTATTTACATTTTTATTTTCAGATCTATTTGTATTTTCTTTTTAAACTCTTATGTGGGGAAACTTATTCTCTTTTTTCCAATAAGAGGATAAAATTCCTCTTACAATTTATTGTTGTTCTCTAATGGGGTTTGAAAGATCCCCTTTTTTTATTTCATAAACTAGATTTTTTAAGTTGTACACACACACACACACATACATACATATGTACATACATACATACATACATACATACATACATACATATTATATATACACAAATTATATTATGTGTGAAATGTGAATGATTGTGCTTCCATGTGTGTGTGTGTGTGTGTGTGTGATGTGTGTGTGTGTTTGTGCTAGTGTGTGTGTGTGTATTATATAGCATACATACATCCTACTATTGGGAATGATATTTAAATAGACAATTTATATGTATTAAACATTTGGTGGATTGTATAACCTATACGCATGATTTCAAGTGAGGCAATAGTGGCCATTTTGTAGGCATAGGGTTACAGTTTGTGTATGTGTGTGATTTGGTCGTGGCCACTTCACACCAGGTTTCAGGCAAGGGGGTAGGTGGCACTCCACCCCACCCCCCAAATATATCTTTAAAGATTAATTTCATTACCTAAAAATAAGCATATTTCCTTTTTGACTGTAATATTTTATTTGGTTAATTAACATCATATTTTCTTACAAGTATATGCTTATATATATATATCCAATAGCATATATATATATGATATATACCCTTAAATAGATGCAATTTCCAATGTATTATCACATTTGGTGGATTGTGTAACCTATACGCATGATTTCAAGTTGAGGCAATAGTGTATTGGTAGGCATAGGGTGATGGTGTGTGTATGTGTGTGATTTGGTTGTGGCCACTTACACCAGGTTTCAGGGAAGGGGGTAGGTGAGCACTCCACCCCAACCCCCAAATATATCTTTAAAGGTTATTAATTTCATTACCTAAAATAAGCATCTTAATTTTTTACTATAATATTTTATTTGGTTAAAAATCTTATTTTCTTACAAGTATATGCTTATATTTATATATATATACAAGATATTATATGTAAATACATGGTTATAATAAGATAGGATCTAAACATGATAATATAAGTGTATATTATAGAATAGAAATTTCTCATTATGCTGTCATTTACATATTACACCTTATACACACCACATACATGCTTTAAAATAGGGCACCTACTATTTCGATAATTTCATGATTAAATCAGTTTCTCCTCAAATAGTATATTTAATAGATGTATGTATACATACACATACATACTCACATATTATTTTGGTGTGTGTGTGTGTGTGTGTGTGTGTTGTTGTGTGTGTGTATCTACATATAATAGTTGACTTCATTGTAAATTGGATTTAACTGGGCCTATAACAAGCCCTACATAAGGTTGGAGATCCAATAATGTGATTTTGTATTAAGTGCAACACATTTCAAATTTTTTACTATAACTTTAGAATTTGGCCCTTTACTCTACGAAAACACATACTTTGTAAATTGCAACTCAATTACATTCTCCTACCTAAAATAATGGATCAAATTTATCATATTTAAGAGGGAAAAATGAAGTACAACATTCATAAGGAGTTTAATTTATCCTAACTTTATTATTTGTCTTTTTTTTTATCAGATTTGCATTCATATATACTAGCATAATATTTTTTACCATAACAAACTTCTTTCTCATATTTTACACATGCCCAATTATAACTTATTACTTTGTATTAAAGGTAGATCCAACTGAATTAGCTGTATTTCCATTGCATTAGAACCTACAAAAGTGATGTTGGATTCTTTAACAACTTAGAATAAGGATTATAGGAAATGCTTTAAGAGAATTTTATCTACATTTCCTCTCGTGGATTTTGAAGGATCATAAAGGGAACACTCATTAATTTTTAACATTGAAGGATAAGTTCTCCATTACTAGTTTTGTAATACTCAAAAAATGGAGAGTAAACATAGGCTAAAGTATAGTAAAATAGGAGCATTGATCTTTCAAGAGAATAACATAACATAAGGCTTTATATATAATAAGGATTACCAAATAAATTATAGGGTTGTGAATATTTCCAACCCCTTTTTTAAGAAGATGTAAGTTCATTCCAAAGTTTTTATCAACTACTAAGTGTGAAGCTTTGTCAATGCTATTATCTTCATAAATTTAGATCAATACTTGTTAGCTACCCCACTTATCTTTTATACAGATCACATGACATTGAAAAATTTGGTCAATAAGCCTAATTTGTAAGGGTGCATCTTCTAGTGCATACTTCTCTTTCAAGAGTTTGATTTCATGGTTGTTCTAAAGCCACAAAAGAGTAATTCAGGGCCAAATCACCTATAAATGATTAATTCTAGCAAGGATGCACTGAGTATGGAGGATATCATGCTTGATGCTCACATTTTTCAGGTTAAATTGTGTGTCAGCTGACTTGGAGGATATAATAATATTTTTGTACACGGGGTTGGTGCTTGAAGGAAATAAGTCCCTGGAGAAGAAAAAGCTCGGTATACTCGCATCGCCTTATTAGTTGATTAGAGTAGAATTGTATAAAATGGGTAGAGATAAGATCTTGCACCGACGTATACATGAACATGAGCATAAAAAAATGATTGAAGAGGTGCATAGTAGAATAACATGAGGGTATTATATAGGAGATGTAACTACACACAAGATACTTATGGCTGGTATTTGGTTGCAAAATTTTTACAAGGATGTTAAGGTATTTGTGAAAGATTGTGATCATTTTCAGCACATAGCGAATCCCAACAATAGAGATTTGATGCCACTTACAGTGATTGCAACCGTGGAACCTTTTGAGAAGTGGGCCATAAAATTTGTATGGAATATTAATCCACCTACATGTAGGACTAGATCACACTATATAACCACTTGTACTAAATATCTCACAAGGTGAGAAGAGGCTATGCCTAAAAAATATTGTACTACAAGCATATTAACAGTTTTCATATGGGATAAATTTATTAGTAGGTATGGTTGTCCATTAAGCTTTACTAGTGATAGAAAAAATCATTTCTTGAATGAGACAATCATAATTCTATAGGAAAATTTAATAGTGGCACACCATAAAACCAATCATTATTACACTCAAGCTAATGTTACTCCAAAATATTTCGACAATATTTTTTGAAAAAATCTTACAAAGATTACTTCCTAATTTTCTCTACTAAACATTACCCCAAACCAAATACATTGTCCATCCTAGGAAATGGTGCTCACTTGAATTATCCATAAAAAAAATTATTAATGAACACCCAATAATAAAGAATGTGAATATAAATAATAAAGTAGAAAGAACAAAAGAATCTTCAGCAAAAATTGATCTTCTACTCCTCAATTGGATGAAATAATTCGAGGAATTTCTTATTGAGGGTGCTTTACAGCTCAGCCCACTCCACTATACATTTCGTAGCTATATCTGGGACTAGAAAAACTTCCTCCACCATCTCCTCGAGGGTCATGTCTTCACCCTTAGGCTTCAAATCACTTATTACTATAGCTAGACCTGACATCAACCATTCTAAGACATCCATCTTATGCACGTCAAGGGATCCTAACTCCTTAAGTCTATTTGCATATGCATCTGTTAATATATTTAGAGTTTCTCACTTCTAGAAGATATCGCCTAGGATTTCATCTCACACAAGCTTCCCTTCCTTCTTTGTAGCCTATGTGCTTGCCAAATCTATCACATGTGTCTTCTTGTTTGGTTTATGCTTCAAGATTGGGGTCAGGATTTTGAAAATGGTCAAAGGCCCATCTCTCCTTCTTCAAAGAACCCTTTATTGTTTGTAACATGACCTGATATTCCCCAATTTTGTGTGCTAGTATCTTCTTATTCTTATCCCTCTCAATTGTTATATCTCATTCACATAGCCCCTACACTCTTGGATTTGCTTGTAATAGCATATGCACCAAATCTTACAAGTACTGTAGTGCTAAGCGATACATATCCTTATCCTTCTCTTCAAGTTTTAGGTGCACCTACAAGATCTCATCTTCAATATGTTATGTCATGTCTAGTATAGCATTTTTGTTCCTTCATGCCTTTTTATTCTCCTCAGTGAGCCTCTCGACTTCCTACGCTTTATCTTTTTTATATTCCAAAAAATTTCTAGATGGCGGAAACCTTTTCCATATTTTTACGCTCCATTTCTACCATTTTCTTATTCATTGCATTACTTTTTTTCTCATCGGTAATCTCTATTGGCCTCATCATTAATAGTTTATTTGGTGACTTTTTTAATTTCCATGTTGCAAACACATCACCTACAATCTCAAAATATGGTTAATCAATGTGCATCTTCATGCTCCAAGACAACATATTACTGATATCCATGGGTGCCCCTTATTCATTGATAACATTTAAGCCATATATCTCCTGTGTAGTAACAATTTTTTGAAACCGCACACACAACACCATAGATTGATCATCCAAATAGCTCATTATTGGTGTGTGCAAGACCTCATCCTTTTTCCTTGTCCCACCAGTGTGACTTCCTATGGGTACACATTTCTCGTTTAGAGTGAGTGTAGTGGTTTTGCCTAACACTTCATCCCTAGTTGGCATCTTATCTCATTTTTCCTCCTATTTATTATGTAGATAATTTGTATACACTTGATGGACCTCATTCATTTCTTCATCGTGTGCAATGCTATCATCTTTATGTCCTTCCTCCTCTATGTAATCAAATCGATCCTCTTATTCTCTGACTTCCTTCTCCTTGTTAAGCTTTTCTACCAATTCATCCTCATTAGTATCACCTTTTTGTACCATCCTTCATCTTTTCTTATCCATCTCCTTTAGGCTTGGCTTAGGTGGTGAGGTTGTTGGTGACTTCACAGGTGTAGAAATCCCTACGCCATTGATTCACTCTTCACGCGTCCTTTTGAATCTTCCTCTAGTGTCATGGTCAAGCATGACACTATCTTATTTTTCTTCCTCTTACTCCTCCTTGTTCTTAGTTGTTTCTTATTTTGTAGTCCTTGAAGGAGTGTCCTTGCACACTTTTTTCATTCCAATAAATTTATTCTCTTTGGTGGGTCTATAACCTTTAGCTCATCTTCAAAATATTTTCTACTAACTAATATGGGCTTCAGGTATATGTATACCTTCATTTCCTCCTCATTCCCAAGTGCCAAAGTCAATGAGTTGATGTTGATATCATATAATATCAAAGTTCCAATGTAATTTTCCTTCCTTGGATAACCATAGGTCTTCTTCAACATGTGGTCATCGCAGTCCACCTTATCAGCATTGAACCTAAAATTGTACGCATCTAAAAATTGGTTCGCCAATTTTTGGAAGTAGCACATTACAAAGGCATATGGAATCATTCAAAACTGTCTCTTCTTGTCATTCTTCATGTAGAACCTTCTTGTCTATCTTCATGTGGATGTTCCTTTGGTTATTTGACTTGTAGGAGACTTCAATAGAACTATGAACTTGGAGTACCCTCATTAACTTATTAATAGATAAATTATTACACCCTTTGTGAAGACTAAAGAATGAAGAATTTCTATTATTTATTCCCACCTTAGGTGATGACATCCTTTGATATTAGGGTAAAACCTAATTAATCAATTTAAATTTGGAGTGGTATCGAGAGTTATGTTTTTGTAGGGTACTACTAAAAACATGTCCCTATTGTTTCACCATTCAATAAGGTTGTAAATTTTAAGTTATTTGTGTGAAGTGGATTCACCCTCTTAAGAAATATATTTATATATTTCACTTTCGAACTAAAGGGACTTTAGTGAACAAGATAATTGTTTAGTTAAATTTAGCATAGGTTTTAGAATTTGAATAGCATTAGACTATACCTTAACTAAAGGAAAATGTGTATTGACATCTTGAAATCTTGAGCAGGGTATCAACGTAAAATTTTATGTATCCCGTCTAAGTTATTATTTTGTAATTTACATAGTATATTGATTGGTTTTAGAAACTTCCTTTTTGAATGAATTTTCTTTCACCTAACTCATTCATGAATTCTCTAGGTTATAGCCATAAAGAAACGGTAAATTTAAGTAAAATTCTCATACGTCTTTTTGAATTGAAAATTTGTTTTTTGGTTTTTCATCAAGGAATTATCTTTTGTTTGGGGTGTAGAATTTTTTTTATTTAAATTGTTCTCTCATGGTGAAAACCTAGATAAAATTTTAAACAATACCAAATTAAGCTATCCTTTATGGTCTTTCTAAATAAACCTTTGAACAATAATTGATATGTTCAAGATAAGGGTACATGTTATGAAACCCTGAAACCAAACTGAAAAATCAATCCTAATTCGGTGGTTGGCTATAAATTTCACCTATAATTTACTATATTTTAAAATGCTTGCCAAATAAATTCATCACCCCTTAATTATGCTTGGTATTATGTGAACCTTCACCCTTGACCCTTTAAATAATAATACAAATGATAGGACCAATTTAGATAGGATTGTGAACCATTTTCCAATTTTTAAGCTAATTATGAGATAAGAGGTGAAAGCACACATAAACTTGAAATTTTTTTTCTCTTCTTATGTGGTATTTGTGGTACCTGGGATAGTTTCCTTGAGTGGGCTCATACACATCAAGTATGCATAACTTGCTAACCCTGTTTGAAATGACGATAATGTAGACCTTATGTTGTATATCCACTTATGTGGAAATCTTGATGTGAAGTTAGCCAATGAGGAAAATGAATATTTTTGGAAGCCAAATTTTCACTTAACTAATAATGTTACTAATGAGGCAATGATGTTAATAAAAAATTCCTTAGAAGATACAACTTTATTTAATTAAATTACTCTAAATGAGTGAAACACTTAGTTCAAGACCCAACTTGAATTAGTGGGACATGATTTTTGTGATAAAAACAACATGATGCGATGCAATACCTCATGAGTTCATATCCCTATCTCATCCAATGACTTCTGGAAGTAATTCTAATATTAGGAGAGGGGATGTAGTGCCCACCATCCGCGTGCATTATTTTAGTGTTGAATCATCTTATTGATTTGATTATTGATAGTGATATAATACTATTTAATCATTATATGATATAATAGATACAAACTTCCCTAGAATGGGGAACAACATGGCCAACACAAAAAAAAATCTTCCATGCTCCAAGAATATTTTCCAAGCTTCCAATCCGTATGAAATTTTTCAATACAGAAGAGAAAGAGGATTTTTTCTCCACGTAACCAATGGTATCATCACATGCTAGCCTCTCTCCAAGACCATGTGAGAGATATAATGAATGCCTTAATATTGCACAAGTATGGGAATACAAAATGTGACAACACATATAAAAACATTTAATACCAAGGTTTCCACGAAAACCATGTTTTAGGTCTCTGCTGAAACCGCCTGCTGCCGTCTGCTGTCCCTGGTGCTGGCTCGGATGTCAGACCCCTCTGGTCCGGATCAGGGGTCCCTCTTGTCAGGGTCCCTCTCTCCAAAGCCGCCTGATGCTTGGACTAAAATAGTGGAGGGTTCCACATCCGCTCCTAGCTCGGAAAAGCTATCCCCTTCACTGTCAGATGGGTCCTTCTCTCTGCGCATCCCCTCTCACATCACGGAGGCTGCTACTGCTTCTCGTGATCTGTCCTTGGTGGGTACTCTGATGGGCCCTAGACCCCCATTGGAAGATATCAAAAAATGGGCTCGGTTAAAATGGCAACCATGTGGAGCGCTTGAAATAGCGGCTATGCCTAATGGTTTCATATTATTTTCCTTCAGCATGAAAGAAGACTTTGCTAGAGCTCTGTTAGGTGGTCCATGGTTTTTTGGCAGGCGGGGCTTCTACCTCAGGAAATGGTCTCCTGGTTTCAACCCTCACATGGAATCCATGACTCAAGCCCCAATTTGGGTTCGCCTCCCGGGGCTCCCTCTGGAGTTCTGGCATCCGACGGTTATTGAAGGTATTGCTCTCTCAATAGGATCTTTAATTGCTATAGATCAAGCAACAAAAGCTAAAACTAGATTCATCCATGCTCGATTCTGTGTAAATGCTGACGTCAGTTGTCCCCTCCCAAAAGAGATAGAGCTTCTATCGGACTTGGGGAACTGGAAACAACCCATTGACTATGAATATATTCCACAAGCTTGCTCCTTCTGCAAAAACATCGGTCATCGGGCCTCTGGTTGCCCATCTAAACCTCAACCAAAACCCAAGACCCAAATCCTCTCCCCAAAAATAAAAAAAAACTTTATTCCTAAAACGTCTTCTATTGAGATCCCGATCATCCCCACATCAAATTCCTTTGCTCTCCTAGAAGATGGAGAAATCAACACTTCTTCTGATCCTGTTTCCGAGGTCGTCCCCCCCTCCATGGCCATTCAAGCTCTCATCACCCCTCTGTCTCCCTCGGCTCTCCCCACCTCTTCCTCTAAAGGAGTTAACCTCTCCTTGGCTGCCTCCTCCCCTCCCCCTTCTCCACTGTCTTCTCCTCTTCCCTTCCCACCCCTTCCCTCAGACCCCTCTTCCTTGACTCTTTCCCCCCTGCCTCCCCTCTTTCCCCCTGTTTTAGACTCTGTTTCCTCCCCCTCGGGTCATTCTTCTGATGATAGCTTCAACCATCGTTTTACTAGAAGTAGCAGCAAGAAACCCGATATAGGCATGGAAAAAGTTCGGGGGAGAATTCCGAGCAATATCAAACTTCAGCAAGAAGCAGCTATTAATGTTGCGCAAGGAACTCAAAGCACAATCCCCATGGTGGTGGGGAGAAAATCCAAACCAAAGAAATGAAGATCATTTCTTGGAATATAAGAGGACTCAACTCTCTTCAAAAACAAAGAGTTATCAAAGACATCAAATTCCAGAACTCTCCTGATATCATAATGCTGTAGGAAACTAAAATAAAAACAGAGGATCGTCTCCTAAAAATATGGCCTGCGGCCTCTTTTGAATCTCAACCATCAACAGGGAACTTAGGGGGACTTTATAGCTTTTGGGATCCCAGAAGTCTCAAAGGGGATTGCCTATTCAAGCACCCCAACTTTTTATGCATGCTCTTCCAAGAGATTGGAGCGGACTCCACTTGGATTGCTATCAATGTTTATGCCCCCAACTTGGAGACTCATCGTGGTAAATTATGGAAAGATATCACTAACTTCATCATCACTTGTGGTAATATTCCCATTCTAATAATGGGAGATTTTAATTGTCCACTTTATCCTTCGGAAAAACAGGGAGGTATTCCTGCCATGACCGCCAGCATGGAGGCTCTGGCTGACTTCATCAGGGAGAATTCACTTCTGGATATGGATCTCCACAGATCATCTTATACATGGTCAAACCGCAGATTGGGCAGGAACCATATTCAAAGCAGATTGGATAGATCTCTAGGCTCTCTGGACTGGATTTCTCTCTTTCCTGACTTCTACCTCAACTCCCTCCCCCGGGCTGCCTCTGACCACAGCCCTCTTCTGTTGAGTGCAAATCACAAGCTGAATACCAAGAATCCTCCCTTCAGGTTTGAGCTTGCTTGGCTGGAAAACAACCACCTGAACCCCCTTGTTGCTAATTGGTGGAATATCAATATTGAGGGCTCTAGTATGTTTAGATTTTCCAGCAAACTCAAAGAAATTAAAAAACAACTCAAGATATGGAAGTCGACAGTCTTTGGCAACATCAAGCTCCGCAAATAGGAGCTAACTCAGAGTTTGGCTAAAGTCTCTAAACAAATAGAGATTGATGGAAGATTGGATCATCTTCACCAACATGAAACCTCCCTCCTCAGTGATTATCACAATACACTTCAAGAAGAGGAGACCTATTGGAGGCAACGCTCTCGAGCCCTTTGGCTCGAGAAAGGGGATCGTAACACCAAATTCTTTCACATCACTACTTGCAAGCATAAAGCTAGAGATAAGATCCGAGAGTTGGTGTCGTCCTCGGGTACCTTGTTAACTGTTGAGGCTGATATCTCCAACGAGCTTGTCTCCTTCTATTCAAATCTTCTCCAGGCTGACCTTCCCCCTCCGGAGCAATCAATGACTGCCATGCTCCAACATATTCCGCATCTGGTGTCACCTGAGATGAACAACAATCTGACCAAGCCTTTTGCTATGGAGGAAATTCACAAAGCAGTCTTTGCAATGAAGAGGGACAAAGCTCCGGGCCCGGATGGCTTTCCTGCTGCCTTCTTCCAGGTGTTCTGGGAAATCATCAAGCAGGATCTCTTCAAAGCAGTGAATGAGTTTCAGGTTAACAACAATCTGCTAAAGGAATGGAATACCACCTTCGTTGCCCTTGCCCCAAAAGTGCATAGTTCTAAAGATGTCTCTAATTTTAGGCCAATCAGTTTATGCAACACGACTTATAAGATTATCACTAAGATGTTGGCCTCCAGACTAAAACCTCTAATGAAGGATCTCATCTCGCAAAATCAGAACGGCTTCATAAAAGGACGGCTCATCCAAGGTGGTATCATTACAGTTCATGAAGCCATTCACTCAGCCTTTCACTCGAAGTCCCCAGGAATGATCTTAAAATTGGATATGCAAAAAGCATTTGACAGAGTCAGCTGGCCTTTCTTAATTAAGGTCCTGGAAAAATTTGGTTTCGACAAAAAGTGGTGTAGCTGGGTCTTCTCTTGTATCGCGACCCCTTGCTTCTCTATTCTTATCAATGGCATTCCAGCAGGTTTCTTCAAAAGCAGCAGAGGTATCAGGCAAGGTGACCCCCTGTCACCTTTCCTTTTTGTCCTTATGGCGGACTCCCTTAGCAGAGCTCTGGAAGCAGCTAAAAGTCAATCTATCATTTCCGGTCTGAAAATCACCTCAAGCTGCCCTTCTGCCACACATAGCCAGTTTGCTGATGACACTATGCTGCTAAGTTTAGCCTCTGTGATTGAGGCCCGGGCTATAATGGATATCCTTTCTCTTTACCAATCAGCTTCTCAGCAAACTGTCAATTTCAACAAGAGTAGCATCTCCTTCATCAACACGGCCCCTAGGACTCAAAGAAAGATTGCTGATATCTTTGGATGCAATATTGTGGATCTCCCCGCCTCATATCTCGGCATCCCCCTCTTCCAAGGTAAGCAATCTAAAATTCTATGGAATCCTGTCATTGAAAGGTATAAAAAAAAGCTGGCCGCTTGGAAAGGGGTTCTGCTCAGTCAGGCTGGCAAGCTCCAACTGGTTAAAGCCACCCTTCAAAGCCTTCCTACTTACTTCATGTCCCTTCTCAAAGTCCCCAATTCGGTGAGGGAGGTTGTGGAAAAAATCCAAAGGAATTTTCTGTGGTCAGGGACTGATGTGAGGAAGAGGATCCATCTTGTGGCATGGAAGGAAGTGTGTAAGCCAACTTCTCATGGAGGGCTTGGTCTTCGAAAAATGGCTGACACGAATGGGGCCCTCCTGGCCAAACTTGCTTGGGAAGTGGCTAAAGGTGACTCTAATTGGGCTTATCTGCTCAGAGCTAAATATCTGGCAAATAACGAAGATCTGCTCACTTCCAATCCAATTAGAGGTTCTGCCATCTGGAATTCTGTTATTAGCTCCCTCCCCATTATCCGAGCTGGCACTAAATGGAGATTTGGGAATGGTCATCTTATTGACTTCTGGAGGGATTTTTGGATAGGGGACGAGCCTCTTGATCTTAATCCTGCTTGGGACCCTGTGAAAAGAAGCATCATTAATAAGCAAGGAAGATTAGCTTCGGGCTATTGGAAGATTGTGAATTCCATTCCCTCATGGGATATAAAGGTCTGGGATGATATAAGCGATCTGCAGAGTAGGCTCCTGACTTCACTCAGAGCTGTGCTCTCTTCCATATACATCCCATTCTCCCAAAACGAGGAAGAGCTTATTTGGCCCCTCTCCCCATCTGGTTCTTTCTCGGTTAAGGCTGCTTATCTTTCGATGCATAGTGCTGACTCTGGTCCCCCCCTTTCCAAATTCTGGCCAAATGAGATCATTCCCAAAATTGGTTTTTTCTCTTGGCTCTCTTCTAAGAATGCTTTCCTTTCTGGGGAAAATCTGAAAAGGAGGGGTTTCTCTCTTCCCACTAGATGTGTGCTATGTGCTAAAGAGGCGGAATCCTCTGCCCATCTTTTGATCCATTGTTCTTTTTCGCAAGTTATATGGCAGTGGCTTTTATCGAGGATGGGAGTGTTTTGGACCTTCCCTGAGTCCATTCAGGACACCCTCTCTCAATGGAGCTCTCCTTTCACTCATCTGAATCTGAATTTGGCTTGGAAACTCCTCCTCCCTCACGGAATATGGGGCATCTGGAAAGAAAGGAACAGAAGAATTTTCAAAGAAAAAAGTCTTGAACCTGTTCAGGTGGCTACTCAGATTGCTCTTGCTTTCCAAGAAAATCTCAACTCGCTCATGTGGACCAAATATCAGCAAAAAATCCAAATCTGTAACTCCCAGGAGTGGCAGAAGTTGTTGGCCATTCAAAGTAAAGGCACTTCCACTGCTCGCGATTTAGTTCGTTGGCTTCCCCCTCCCAGGGGCTGGAAAAAACTGAACACGGATGGGGCCTCAAAAGGTAATCCTGGTAATTCTGGTGGAGGAGCCATTCTTTGATGCTCTTCGGGATATATTGTTGCTGCTTCTGCTCATAACCTCAACTATGGTACCAACCATCGTGCGGAAGCCTTGGCCATCCTCAAAGGCCTTGAGCTGGCTATCAAATTTGGTGATGATCCCCTCCAAGTTGAAAGTGACTCCCTCAACATCATCAAGCTCTTGCAGTCTAATGATTCTGGTCAATGGTCGATACAGAATATCATTGCTGATATCATAATTATTCAAAGATCTTTCCAGCAAATCTAGTTCCAGCATGTCCTCCGGGAGGGTAATAAAGTGGCTGACCACTTTGCTAATATTGGTGTTCTCCTGGAGAATCAGCAAAGCTAGACAGACAACTTCCAGATGATCTCTGCCAAATCACTCAAAATGATATATCCCATTGCTGACTGGTGGAATGGAGGGCTGATTTGGGTATCGGCAAATTCTCTATGGCCTTCTCAAAGGGCGGCGGCATTGATGTCAAATTTAATTGATTTGACACTTAACGAAGAGCATTTTGATGACGGTGATTTGTAATGATGCGGGGGATCTCCGCACGAATGGGACTTATCCTCAAATTAATCATTTGATGACATGGCGGGAGGGCAATGATAACTTGGCCGATGGCTCCCCCGCCCTGACTGGGCTGTTAAATGACCCTTATTGCTCTCACTTCTGCATTTTTTCAAACATTCATACCATGGGGGGTCAGTTGAAGCGTCTTGAGCCTGATAACTGTGATTCAGTTAAAAATGATGGGGAGGTTTGGAACATTATGCTGGAGAATGGAATTGCTACCTTCCTGGAGAGAATGGCGGGTTACTCGGCTCTTGTTTCGTATGCGGTTACGGCTTCCTGGTCAAAGGGTCGGGTTCAGATTGGAAACACTCACTTTACCATCTCCACCAATGCAATAGCTGATGCCACTGGTCTACCTGCTGCCGGAGACATCTACTTCAAGTGCTCGCTGCATGCGGAAATTCAGGATTTTAATGCTCCTGGGGACAGACCGGTTAAATACCTCTCTGGTTACACTCGGGACTCCCTGCCTCCTCCTTGGGACAGAGTCACGGAGGTCATAATGCGTTATTTTACCATTGATGGTAGATATCGGCTTGTTTACAGCCCTCACTTTTTCATCCTCTCTCATCTTCGATGGGGGAAGAAGATAAATCTGGCGGCTTTCCTGTTTTAGTCCTTAGAGCACTCGGTCCAGTTGGCTCGTGACGGGGAAGGTGCCATTCTTCACCAGGGTTTGTTGTACCTGCTCTTCTCTGTTGCTGCTTCTCATTCCGACCTTCTTCGCTTCCCCCCCAAAACTGGTCATCGCCGCCGCTCTCCCTCACCTTCCCCTCGCCCCTCCTCCACCTCCCTCCGCTCTTCTCGGCACGACATCGTCTGCATCTTTCATCTGATTCTGACTTTGATGTGGCAATTTTGAGTCCTCCCCTCACTGCCTCTCAGCCCCCTGCCACCCCCACTTTCCCCACGCCCCTCTCTTGCTTATTTTTAGAAGGCACTGACACCAGCTTTCAAGCTGCTTCCCCTGTTTCTAGTCCTGATTCCTCTCTGGCTACTGATATTCTTGGCCTCGCTAAGCTCTACCCAGACTCCCTGGACTCGGAACAGTTAGATAACAATCAACCGGTGGATGATCCTATCACTCAGTCTGCGGGAAACAATACTCTCTTTGATGACAAAGTTCCTCCTGCTGACACTTTTCATTCCTCACCGATTCTGGATTCAACCCCCGCTGCGCCTAAGTCTGCTGACACTCAAAGGGATGTTTGCAGAGTCGACATGGTTTCTTCTATTTTAAACAAGCTTCAGCGCTCCTTCAAGACTTTGAAAGCATGGGAGGCTTTCACTGAATCTACCAAGACTGCCATAGCAAATGATTGCTCGGAGCTCATCAATCTTGCCCAACAACTTGCAAATGACTCAAGCTCTCCTAGAGCTAGAACTGCAGTCTCTGAGCTGAAAAAGCTCTTATGATGTTTTCTTCTTTCTTTCTGTTTGTCTTTTCGTACTCCTTTTTTGGAATCTTCATGGGTACTTTTTTGCTTTGCTACTTTTATCACTAAATCTGGCCTGATGGGCTCTATTGTATAAGGTTGTGGGACCTTCTAAAACCCTCCTTTTACCCTATATATTCCAAAAAAAAACATTTAATACCAAACAACCAAAAGAAAACCAACATCATAAGAGGAGAACTCCATGTTTTCCTTAAATGGGAAGAGTGTTAATGAGCCCATGTAATAATCCATATCGTGAACGAACCATAGGAACACTAAATGAAAATACAAAATACCCTCCTTATCTCTCCACCATCAATACCCTCATTATCACTTCATCCCAAATATCAAACCTCCTCCTTAGAATGATTTTCAAACAAAGAATGGTTTCCTTGGCAAGGATGGAAGAGGAGGTTCAAACCATATGAACACTCCTTCTTCCCCATCAAACCATATTGGGGGATGATATAATAGAAATACAATCATGGATTTCCCATCAATCCATATGGTGTAAAAGGATTCTTTCATCCTTCTTACCCTACAATTCTGAAATTAATGACAACATAGGATGGATGGAGAAAAATAAGATAAAATAATATTTACTAGAAAAGCACAACACATGTAGGTATTCAAGAAATACCAAAAAACCATTTTCCTTTTACATAACATACTAAAAAAAGAAAAATTAGAGGCATGAACTCCTACCCAAAAATAATCTATCATTGTCTAAAACAATCCAAGCACTTCAAGCTCCAAGCTCCTAGCTCCAAGCTTTCTCTAACTCTCATAGTAAAAATGAAAATCAAAAGTCCATATCCCTCTCCATGAGGAGGTATAAAAAGAATAATCAGACTAAAATCCTCACAAATGAGAGGGTGATTCATTTCACCCATCTCATTCTCCATCAAAAGACTACAAAATCCTAATGGACATAAAACAAAATCAGATTTAGGAACTAGTCTCCCAAATTTCCTAAAAAGCAAATAAGCCAATACACTTAAACTTTTGAGAAAGCTCAAAAATCATCATACTTATAAGATAGTGACAAGATATGGGTCAAAAAGGAGGGAAAATCCCATTTGACCTTGAAAATAGGCCCACTTACCCATAGATAGGGTCCAAGGGGTGCATTTTAGTGTAAACGAGACCCCGATTGTTAAAAGAGACCCTTACAATTGAGACATTTATCCTGAATTCGAAATTGGATAAAGTGTCTCAAAGGGAGAGGTTTTAGGGCCCACCCAAAAGGTGATTAGGTTGTCCCTAATCACTAACAACAAGATTACTAAAATAGTAACATCACTAACGAAAAAGGGGACTATTAATTCCTCAAAAAAATTTAGTACAAGGCTTAACAAATTGGAAAAATAACATAGGTAAATTAGGAATGAGAAATGGTGTCCCACAAATGAATATTACACATACACACAACGCTACACAAAGATCATGCATGAATAAAGGACTCACCTCAGTCTGTCACTTCTGTAACTTGAGTTGTAACTCTAAAACCCACGTTCTCCCGTGTGACCTATAATATGAACACTCAAATAACACATTAAACATACGTGCTCAATAAATAATAAATAAGATAAATAATCCAATATAACGAAAAAAAAATTCATATATATTCATTCCTATTATACAACAATCGATAAGTATTTCACTCATGATTGAAAATCCAAATCCATAAAGCAACCAATATCCAAACAAGATAACTATCCAAAATGTCACATATGTTTCTATAGTTTATCAAAACATCAACTTCATCTAAGATATTTTATGACAATATACAAATAAGAATCACAAAAATTAATTTTCACAATATGAAATATATTTAGTATTCATCCATCATATATCTATTAAAATTCATCTAAGTTCCATCTCGTTAGTATCCATAATAGCATGGGTACAAGAAAATAGTAATATGTATCACAAAATTTTATAGACAGAACGTGCCTCAAATGCCACCTATGTCACACGATTATTTTAAGACAAAACCATATAATGATTAAATTATATTATATCATTGTAAATAATTCATTCAATAAGATGATTCTACAGCAAAATAATTAAGGAGGACAGTGGGCACTACAGCTAGGCATGATCTATGATTTTTTTTAAGACGAGTGAGGAGTCAAAAGACTATTTTGAAACTTTACTTGAGAATCAAGATTCATAGGAAGCATGTGAGGAGGATGTGGACGAAAATTAAGAGATAAATCTTGTTGTGGACAAGATATTAAATGAAGAGAAGGAATCTTTGGGATTTCCATTGGTATGTGTAGGGAAATTTTATTTGGGTACATGGGATGTGAAGAAGATCGATGTGGGGCTTATGGATGGGGTGAATCCTTGGTTGTTTGATAGAAATTCACCTACTACCTTAAATGGTGAATTTATTGGCACCAATTGAGATGGCTTAGTGGTGCGGGAATCCTTGGTTGGGGAAAACGAGCTAGAAGAATCATTTTAGTAAAGGTGTTGGAAGAGGGCTATTGATTACTTCCTAAAAGGTGAGTTTGAAATAGTTTTACCCATTAAAAATTTGAATCACACCCTGATTGACCCCGAATCGCTCAAGATCCTTTAATTTTAGGAGGATGAATTGTAGGCAATATGTCAATTTGACATTTGGTGGTGTGGTAAGGGTGGAAGTTGATGACAGATGGAAGATGATGTGATCCAAAAGTGATAAACGTAAGCATTCTATTCAAATAGTAGATAGAATCAAGAGGAGTAGAAAAAAAGGGTACCTTGATCTTAAGCTCCCTTGATTATCTATCATGTGAAGATATTTGTTTCTCCTTTGTTTTACTTTTTTGCTTGTTTTTTGTTGTTATGTGGATGCAGTAGTGCTGCAGTGTTGTTTTCATGCTTCCTTTGGGTAGGATGCTCCCTAGTTTTATTCTTAACTATTATTTTTGGATTTTATTCCCTTTTACTCTGGGGTGTGGTCCCCACTTGTAACAAAACCACTAATGTGTCTTTGCAAATTTATTTTTTGAACCTTATTAATGTTAGGGTATTTTCCATCACAGAAAAACTCTTACCAATAATTAAAACAACAATGAATAACTACACTCTTAAAATTGTAAACAACACCACCAAAAATAAATTATGGTTTTTTATTTTCCTATCTCCAAAAATATGACTCTATTTTCTGAAATATGTCTCTTTTGAGTGTAAATACATAAATAAATATACCATGTGACATCTAACTCCTTTTTGTCTTGATGATTTGAAATTTGAAATCCAAAAGTGACATAAATCTGAATTTGGAATTTGATAATAAACAAGGACGTATCATTAAAACATATTATATTCTCAAGTAGTAGGATAAAAATAATAACAAAAATCTTAAAAACTTAAACATCACCAAAAATACTTTTTGACGGTGTTTTATTTTCATGTCTCAAACAATCTGACTCTATTTTCCAAAGTATGACTCTTTTGTGTCTAAATACCAAAATCTATATACTATATGACATCTAATTCCTTTATGTCTTAAGGATTTGAAATTTTATACACAAACGTGAAACAAATGTCACCTACAAATTTGAAAATGAACAAGGTTGTATCTTTTAAATATTTTATATTCTCGAGTAGTAGGTTATATACAATAACAACACTCTTAAAAAGGTAAACAACACAAAAAACCTTGTTGATAGTGCTTTGTTTTTCCTATCTCCAATAATCTAACTCAATTTTCCAAAATATGAATATTTTTAATCTAAATACTTAAATCTATATACCATGTGACATCAAACTCATTTACGTTTTCATGATTTGAAATTTGAAATATAAAAGTTACATAAATCTGGCATTATTATTTTACATTAAACAAGCATGTATGCTTTGAAAATTTTATATTCTCAAGTACTAATTTACTAAGAATAGAACCACTATTAAAAATCCAAAAGAACACAAAAACATTGGTTGACAATGTTTTATTTTTCCTATCTCCTACAATCTGCCTCCATATTCCAAAATATGACTCATTTGTGTCTAAATATCAAAATCTATATACCATGCGACATTTAACTCCTCTATGTCATAAGGATTTCACATAAAAAATCCAAAAGTGACACAAATATGACCTAGGAATTTGACAATGCATAAGGTTACAATAGTAACAATTTATATTCTCAAGTAGTTAGTTACATAGAATAAAAAACTCTTAAAAAGGTAAACAAAACCAAAACAACTTGAGAAAATGTTTTTTTACTATCCCGAACAATCTGACTAAATTTTATGAAAGATGACTCTTTTCTGTCTAAATACATAAATCTATGAAGCATGTGACATCTAACTCCTTTTTATTTTGAGGATTTTAAATTTAGATTCAAAACTGACACCAATCTGAATTAGGGATTTTAAAATGAACAAGAATCTATCTTTAGAAATTTTTTATATTCTCAAGCAATTGGTTACAAATAAGGATAACAATTTTAACAATTTTAACTTGTTGATGGCATTTTATTTTTAATATCTCCAAAAATATAATTGTATTTTACAAAATATGATTCTTTTGTGTCTAAATACCGAAATCAATATACCACATGACATATATCTCCTTTTTTCTTGATGACTTGAAATTTAAAATCAAAAAGTGACACAAAAGCAACATAGGAATTGTACACTAAAAAAGGATTTATCTTTAGAAAATTTTATATTCTAAAGTATTAGGTTACAATAAATAAAAAACAACCCTAAAAATGTAAAAAATACCAAACAACATGTTGACGGTGTTTTCTTTTTCCTATCTCCAACAATCCTACTCCATTTTCTAAAATATTACTCTTTTGAGTCTAAAAACATAAATCTATATACAAAGTGACATCCAACTCCTCTATTTCTTGAGTATTTGAAAATTTGAAATTCAAAAGTGACACAAATATGACATAGGAATTTCACAATGAACAAGGATGTCTCTTTACAACACTTTATATTTTCAAGTAATATGTTACAAAGAATAAAAACTCTTTAAAAAGTAAACAACACCAAAATAAATTGTTGACAATATTTTATTTTTCCTATCTCCAACAATCTTACTCCATTTTCCAAAATATGACTCTTTTATGTCTAAATATTGAAATCCATATACCATGTGACATCTAACTCCTTTTTGTCTTGAGGATTTAAAATTTGAAATCAAAAATCGACACAAATCTAATAAGGAATTTTACAATGAACAAGCATATATTTATAGAAAATTTTATATTCTCAAGTTGTAGGTTACAAAAAATAACAACAATCTTAAAAAGTTAAGCAACACCAAAACAACTTGTTGACATTGTTTTATTTTTTCAATCTCAAACAATCTAACTCTATTTTCAAAAATATGACTTTTTTGTGTGTAAATACCGAAATATATATATACCATACGACATCGAAATCCTTTATATCTTGAATATTTGAAATTTAAAATTCAAAAGTGACACAAATATGAGAAGATAATTTGAAAAATAACAAGGATTTATCTTGAGAATAAATTTATATTTTGAAGTTGTAGGTTACAAAAAACACTAACTCTCTTAAAAAGGTAAACAACAAAAAAAATGTAGACGGTGTTTTATTTTTCCTATCTCTAAAATATGACTCCATTTTTAACAATATCATTTTCTTGTTTCTAAATAATGAAACCTATATACTCTGTGACATCTACGTCCTTTATTTCTTGAGGATTTGAAAATTGAAATCCAAAAGTGACAAAATTTGACATGGGAATTTGACAATGAAAACAGATGTATTTTTAGAACATTTTATATTATTAAGTAGTAAGTTATAAACAATAACAACACTCTTAAAAATATAAACAACACCAAAACAACTTGTTGACGGTGTTTTATTTCTCCTATCTCCAACAATCTGACTCCATTTCTCAAAATATGAAACTTTTGTGTCTAAATACAGAAATCTATATACCATGTGACATCTAAATCCTTTATGTCTTGAGGATTTGAATCTTGAAATCAAAAAGTGACACAAATATAAATTAGGAATTGGAAAATGAACAAGGATGCATATTTAGAACATTTCAAATTGTCAATCATAGGTTTCAAAGAATAACAATACTCTTAAAAATGTAAACAAAAAAAGAAAAACTTGCAGATGGTGTTTTATTTGTCCCATCTCCAAAACATTTATCTTTTGTGTCTTAATACCGAAATCTATATACCATGTAACATCTAAATCTTTTATGTCTTGAGGATTTTAAATTATAAGTCCAAAAGTCACAAAAATCTTAAATGGGAAATTGATAATAAATAAGGATGTATCTGTAGAAAATTTTTTATTCTCAAGTATTAAGTTACAAAGAATAGAAACTCTCTTAAAAAGGTAAACTATAGAAAAACAATATGTTGATGATGTTTTATTTTTCCTATCTTCAATAATATGGCTCAATTTTCAAAAGTATTAATTTTTTGTGTTTAAATATCTAGAGCTATATACCATCTAACATCTAACTCCTTTATGTCTTGAGGATTTTAAATTTGATATCAAAAAATGACACAAATATGACTTAGAAATCAATGAATGAAAAAGGATGTATCTTTAGAACATTTAATATTTTCAAGTAGTCTGTTACAAAGAATAGAAAGAATATTAACATGGTAAACAACACAAAAATAAATATTTGATAGTGTTTTCATTTCCCTATCTCCAATAATATGACTCCATTTTCCAAAATATGACTCTTCTGTGTATAAATACTAAAATCTATATACCATGTTATGTAATGCCTGCTATAAACTTCCACTCTAGAACCAAGAAACACCAGGGCTTAGTTAGAAAAATTATGGAATATTTTTTTTAAGGTGCTAAAAACCATAGTCTCAAGGACAATTAAATTTAACTAATAACTTTTCCCATTATAACAGTTACTAATTCCACATTATAAATCAATAAGTGTAATAAATACACACCTAACTCAAATCTCCTTAGGGATTAATTTAATCACTGATTAAATTGACATTTTAACTAAATATCCCCGATTCAAAATTTTAGTTTTAAAGGACCAAAACAATTAAATACCCAAGGTATTTAATTCCACAAGATCCATGACAAGAGCAAGGTTTAATTACGGGTGGGAAATAATACAAGAATGCAAATAAAGAAACTATAATAATAAAAATTCCTCCACTCTAAGTGGGATGCAATAAGTTTCTTCACAAGGATAAGTACTCAAGTTCCCCAACAACACTCCAAGCTCCACAACTCCAAGAAAGATAGTTCCTTCAATACTTGTTTGATTCACAACAAAATGGGAGGAGATGCAACACTCTCCACCCAACCAAGACATCCAATGAAGAGGAGAATTCGTCCTCTTCATTGGCCCCCCGAGCCCCAACCACATCACAATGGGAGATGATTTCAACACATGGCAACTACAAGCTTCCACAATACTATAAAAAATAGTTTCACATCCATTCCATTCACATTTAAACACAACAACAACACAAGAAAAAGGAACAAAAAAACAATAATAATACAAGGCTTACCAAGAAAGCCAAAAGAGAAAGACCTGTGGGGAGGCCACTTATGCCTTCCAATGGGAATGGGTGCCCACCTTTAAGCCTCCAAAGCATGTCTCAAATCCCCTACAAAATCTTATGTTTCCCTTAAGTACCCCTTATACATCCATATACTTTAATGCCTCCCTCAATCTCTTATGCCTCCCTCATAACTAGAAACAAGAAGAAATGCAAGCATTCCTCATACAAGGTGGGGCACCCAACCCAAACTCCCTCCAACAAGAAAGTAAACTCTTATGCCTCCCTACAAGAAAACTCCCCATAGTCTCCTCCTACTCCAAACTTAGGCAATCTACCCACTCCCAATAAGCATTCCAAAGGAAAAACAACACTCAACACAACATATAAACACATAATAAAAGTATAACAAGAGAAAATTAAAGCTCCTACCTCTCCATAGTAGAGCTTGTCCCAAGAATGAAATTCCAAGATCCTAAAAACCAAGCAAGCATCCACAAAGCTCGCAACAATCCACCAGCAAGCATCCACAAAGCTCCAACAATTCTTCCAAAATCTTCAAACTCTCCAAATATTCAAGAGTCCAAAATGATCGAGTAACCCCCAAAAAGGCAAAAGAGTATCAATAAATAGAAAAGGGAGGGATGAGGATGAGGTGGCTCCATGTAGGATGCCACATCACTCATCCTCAACTCCACCTCACTTGGTCAAACCTCAACCCCAATGCACCATAAATTGGTGGGTAAGAGGGATGCCAAGATACATGCACACACAAACTAAACTCACACCCATAAATAACAAAATTAAATATTTGAAATAAAGTGCAATAAACATTTCACCTTTTTCTCTTCCCAAAACACCTAATGGGGCCTAATTTTGACCCCCAAACTCATAGGTAGGGTTGGTATGTTAACTTAAGATGTGTGGGACAAGTTTAACTTGTCTCAAAAGCCTTCAAAATTTTCCCTTAAGGTCAAATTCAAAGGTCAATGAGGGTTAGAGTGTACAACACTTCTGCAAGCATCTACAATGTGACACTGGTATTTTTTCACTTATAAATCCAAGAGGGTTAGAGTGTACAAATCAAAATCTCAAGTTCAACACACAACACAAAATCCAAGAGAAAATCAAGTAATAAATGATATTGTAACGCCCTGAAAATGAACGAACGATGATGACGGAGAACATGCTGTCACCAGCATACGACCCGAAAACGCGACAAATTTTTTTATTTTTTTTTATAACCTTATATTATACAATACCAACTCCAAAAATAAAATATAAATATGAACACATAAATAAATATCTAAATAAATAATTATACTGTAGGCTAAATTTTAATAATTAAAATAAGCACAATCCCAACATTTAAAAAAAATAAAAATACCGTCCATGACTTCTATATATAATATCATGTTATTAAATAAAATAAGATTACATGGTTGTTTACGAGCAAAAGTAAATTTTAGTAATGACATTAAAAAAAAACGTGTCTGAGCTTTTTTTATCTATTTATATCGATGTTATACAGAGAAATATGTAAGGTTAGATCGTTGTACCATATATACTACCATGTTATTACTGTCTGGGTTAGATCGTGATAACTTGCAAAAATATGAAGTTAGATCGTTGTACATCCATGTTATTAAAAAAATGGGTTAGACCGTTATATACTTGCGAGCAGTTACATCGTTATATACTGGCGAGCAGTAAAATGAATACTATGTATATTATTTAATAAAAATAATATAATTTATAAAATGAAGATTATTTTATAAAAAGAAATTTCGAATTGGTCTTGCGTTGATTCATTTTGCTTAAAAACGTATAAATTTTATGGTTGGGGCGGCCACCCAACCCTGTCAACCATTAACACTTTCTCCCTCCTTGTGCGTGCACGCCACACGGAAAACACTGAGCCGCCTGTTGCGTTGGGTGCTGTGCTGGCCCCATGGGTTCAATACGGTGGTTGAGGATGGGTTATGGCGAGTGGGACAGGCTACGAAACCACCAAGTCTCCCTTCTCTTTTCTGAGCGCTAAAACTAGCAAGCTGCCAACCCTATGTTGTTATCAGTTCAGTATCAAATGCAACTTCCAATCTATTACGGACAAAGAAGACGGTTGGGCGGTGGGTGGTTCAGCTGACTACAATGTTTCAACCACGTTTCCAGACTTTCTTTCAAAACATGCCTTGCGTGTCACGCCTTTAGGCTAGGTGAAGGCGGGCCTGAACCTAGACATTTCAAACTACTGCAAAACATGCTCAGTCATTTTGGTGAGGATATCACCTAGAGATGTTTCATATCAGAATATTCCTGAAGTCCGATTGGTTTTGCATTTGCGTGAGCATTTCGGAGAGTGTACGCTGTTACAGTCTAACAGCACGATAAAAAAAAAGAGAAGTTCTTTTATTGATACGATGTAAGGCACAGAGGAGGCGTCTCCATTCTATTTTGTTTCTTACTGTTTTTATTATTATTTCTTTCTTTATTTAATAATTTCTCCAGTAAGATGGAGCACAGGGAAACCTGAACTATACACCACGCATCTTTCATTTGTTTGGATGCCTTGACAGAGGATACAGGGATCTATGGCCCTGACCTGTGCAGCATCGACCGGGCAACAGTAAGCAGGCCTCTAGGGCGGTTCCAACAAGCAGGTTGTTCAACTATGTTGTTATCTGTTCAGTGTTGCATGTACCCTCAAAATCGGGTTTCCCTTCAAGATATTTTTATTTTTTGCACTCTGTACTAACGTGGAGTATTCTCGGAGAGAAATAATTAATAGTGTTTTATTCTGTATTCAGTCTACCATCAGGCACATAACAACGACTAGAAGTAAATAGTTAAAAAAATATTGATCTGGTAATTTGTGGGACGTTTGGACAGCAAAAGGAGAAGTTTTTTTTTGAAATTCTACATGAAAGAGATTTGGTGGTGTAGGGCATTTCTGGATCTTTCGAATTCCATCCACCTACCCTTTACCTCTTGTGACCTGCACTTTACCTCCAGCGACTTGCAAAGAGGTAATTTCTTCGTGAAATGTTATATCCTCTGTTGTTGTGTGGAGGAAGATCTATGACATGGAAGGATTGTTGCGTGGAGGAGGAACAACATATAGAGGTGGGTCTGTTACATATTGGAATATTCATGGACAGGAAGAAAACAGTTTGCTTGCATTTTAGAAGCCAAGAATGAAAGAAACAGAACCTACGTGTATTATATTTATTAATTTCATTGGTATCATTTATTGATTATGGCTTAGGGTAGTATGCTCTATTAACATGAAGAGAATATTAATAGTATGTTGTTTTTAGTGAAATCCGATAGTAGTAATCCGTAATCTTATGATATTATTCAATCATGGATAATAATTAAAATATTAGTTTCCTTTTAAATGAATTGTGGTAACGAACTTATTAAGCTAGCAACTTTGCATGAGAATTTCTTTCACGTATAATAAGTAGAAATGGGTCTACTCTAAGTGTGCAAGGGAAAAGATTATATACTATGTATGCAACCAATTATTTATAATCTACTTTTATTTATTTTACAAGAATAGAGATTGCACCATTATTCTCACCTTTCAATATATATCCTTGAAGTAATAAGACAAAATTTAATATATATTTTGTGAAATTTCCCAACACCCTTCAAGAGGGTTCCAAAATTACTTTCAATAAGGTTTAAGGCAAGAACTACTGACATGTAAACAAGAATAAACATACTCATGAGAGGTTCCAAGTCAAGTAAAAAGGAGAATAGATAGATTTTCATCCTTTCAACTTTTAATTCCATCTATATTACATTCTTATTATTGGAATTCCCCTTCTAAAACAACTTATCACTTCAACATTTCTTTCAGACAATCATAGATCCACAATTTCATGTGGATCCTCTTTCTGCAGTAATGTAAGCTAAAGAAGGTAAAGTAATATTACATTTTCCTTCACTTCAAAGGTGGGTACCCTTTCAAATGTTTTTCCTCTTTCTCAACTAACAAGTTCTTGTGTTCCAAGGAATGTACCTTCATCCATGCTCCAAGTTCCAAGTAGCTCAAATTCACAACCAAGATAGGGGGAGAGGCAACACTCTCCTCCCAACCAAAACTCAATGGAGAAGAGAAGCAATCTCCTCCATTGACCCCCGAGCCCCAAACACAACACAATGAAGGGTGGTCTCCAACTCAAGGCAACAATACTTGCTTCCACAATACAATTTTCTTCACAACATTCAAGGTTTAAGAGAAGAAACAAAAAGGAAACACAAATAACACAATACTTTTCACAACAAGGCTTTCATCCAAGCCAACAAGAGAAGGAACTATGGGAAAGTTTTCCTTATGCCTCCCATTGAGATGAGATGCCCATCCAAAACCCTCCACAATAAAACTCAAGCCCCTATGACTCTTATGCCTCCCTCAAGTACCCCTTTTTCCTCCCATACTCTTATGCCTCCCTCCTCTTATGGCTCCCTCAAGAACAAGGTAAGAATGTAAACATTCTTACCCAAGATGGGCATCCCTCTCAAACTCCCTCCACAATATCCTATTCTACTCTTATGCCTCCCTCATGAGTATTCCCATAGACCTCTCCTACACTACACATTAAGCATCTATCCATTTTTCACAATACACAAAAGTAAACATACATTATTCACAAATTTAGCATAGAATCAACAACAATATGAAAGCAAAAACAAAGAGAAGGTTTCTACCTCTCCATTGGAGAAGCCTAAACCAAGAAGCTTTGTCCAAGCTCCCTCCAAAACAATCCCAAGCATGCAATGTCCAAGCTCCTTCTTTTCTCTTTCTCCCAATTCTTTCCTCTCCCAAAAGAACTATTCCAAAAGAACTTTCAAAAAAAAACTCCAACCCCCTCAACAAGAGAGGAAGTTTCAATAAATAGACAAAAGGAAGGAGTGAGGGTGATGTGGCTCCTGTAGGATGCCACATCACACATCCTCAAGACCACCTCCCTTTAGTCAACTCAAATCCCAAAACACCATAAATGGGTGGTTGGGTTGAATTGACATCTCTTTCCACATCCATCCCTTCCCATGTGTCTTAAGGACAATTAAATGCAAAAAGGAAGACAAGTGCACTCCAAAGTCACATTTCCCTTCCCAAAACAATAAATAATCCCCTTTTTGGATTCCCAACCCATAGATATGGTTGGTAAGGGGTTTTGGGAAGTGTGGGACAAGTTCAACTTGTCCCACAAGTCCCCCAAAATTGCCCAAAATCTCAAATTCGAGATTCAAAGGATTTGGAGTGGTCAACACTCAAAACCAAGCATTCAATTACAATGAGGAAACACAAGGCTCAAGGAGCCAACCATAAAAATTAATTACATCCACTAGACTTCCCTCCAAAACTTAAAAATTAAAACAAGATGTTAAATTAATCTAAACATACTTAGCAAAAGTAATTTTTAAAAAGATATCACAAATAAAATCACCTACTAAAGTAAGTTAAAACAAGTAATTAAAATTCTTACCCCCTTGGTCACATTAGAAAATTTCCCCCTCATGGAGATTTTTCTTAACACATAGAAGAACAAAGGTAACACAATACAATTTACTAGTTGCCTTGACGACCAAATGTTGTAACCACCCGACATCCTGTTGTGTTTGGTTCCCAATCCCCCTCATGGTTGTGATCATGTTGTGTTTCCTGCAAAATGCAAAATACCTCCTTCGGCCTTGCGGCCATGTCAAAATATCCAAAATAACCATATGCATGAAATTTATAACATCTATACGTAATTCAATCAATCATTATTTCTAGGTCTAAATCATAACTTAATTATGCATTTCATCATTATCCAAAATTATAGTAATGTAAATTCAACAACTACATTCTACTCATCATGGCGAAGAAATCCAATGTTAGAACACATGCAATATATCCATATAAAAATAATATCGGTATCCAATAGTCTGTCCATGAGTCAGTGTAGATCATAACTGAAAACAAAATCCAATCATAATCCAAATGCATCTAGTCACAAAACATCATGCTAATCAACATAAGTATAAGTCATGTCCATATCCAAAGTCTGCATAACTCAAAATGATAATCAACTAAGTGTCAAGGGAAGTGGGCATTACATTATTAGACTAGATGCTTCCTCCTATCACTAAAGTAAGTTGTGGAAACCCATGAGCTACAATGATGTAAGCATCCTTCACAAGTAGCAATTGATAATCGTACCTGTTATCCAAAATTCACCCCTCAAGGTAATTTTGATAACATGCATCAAATTCTTCAGTCCCAAGCAAATAGATTGATTCAAGGCCTGAAAATCATGTTTTTTGGGTCCCCTCAGCTTCTTCTAACTCCCCTGTCCAAGAAGAAGAGAGCAAGTTCTTAGAAAATGTGAAAAAATTTGCAAAAACAAGCTAAGGAAAAAATCACAGAAAAATGCTAAGTCCTAGTCCTAAAGCATTTGGGACAAGTAGGACAAAAAGGCGCGGACGATACCAGTGCGGGCTCACAGGTTCGTCCCGTAATCAATTTGGGATTGGGATAAAAGTTACATCGGCTAACCGCATCCCTGAAATTTTTGTCCCAAAAGAGAGAAAAATTGGTCTGCTGAGACAGTTGGGACGTCTTTGGGACAGCTCCTGGGACAAAAAGACGAACCGGCCGAATGGGAGCAGGGAGTCAAGGCAGCCCGGAACAGTTGGGACGCGCGGTTTGCCATGAAAGTACGGAAAAAGTATTGGCTGAATGCGAATCGGATGCTGAAAGAGGTCCACTTTTGTCGGGGATGTTGCTCGGACAAAAGCGAGGGACGCGAATTGGCCGATATTTCTGCTTTGAGAGTCGGGAAATTCGGGATTTTGTCCGGGACAAAAAGTACGTGACAGGACGCGAGGGACGCGAAAAGGAAAAGGCGGCAAATGGGATTCGTTTGCTGTTGGAACGCCCGAACCGGCCGGTTGCCACCGAGAATTCAAAAATTCACAGTCGAAACCAAATGGGACAAAGGGACGCGTGGGACGCGAAAAAAGCCGAAATGGCCGAAGGCAGAAGAAGAAAAGTCAATGTTTGACCCGTGAAACTTCAAACGGCCATAACTTTTGACTCCGAGCTCCGATTTTCACAAAATTGGACTTTCTGGAACGAGCACGACGTCCTCTACGCCACAAAAACTAGATTTCTTATTTTTAATGAGGGTAGATATATTTAATAAAAGAAACATATTCGGCTACAGTCAGTTAATGCTCATTCCCGTCAAATGACAGAAAACGCCTGCCAGACCCAAAATAGCTGCCCGCACTCAGAAGGCCATAACTTTTGCATTTCTCAACGAAATCACACAAAATTGGTACCGTTGGAATCGTGGTTCCGAGCCCGATGCACAGAAATCAAGAAATTCTAGATTTGATCAGAAATTGATTGAGATTTTTAAGAAAACGTGGCCGGGTTCAGAACAGTGTTTTATTTGGTAGCTGGGAGTGCAATTAAGAGGCATGGTCATCATTCTTTCTCTGCTGCAGCACATGGGACAGTATGGGGAGCCTTTTTCAAGTAATGGATAACCATTTCACTCAATTTAATGCCTCTTACAGGTGGTTGAAGGACAGATTTCGGGATTTTCCATTTTCCCTTCTCTTTTCCTTCTCATTTTTTATAAATTGGAGTGTTGGGCTCATTGTAAAGGAGGTAGAGTTTTTGGGTAGCAAAGCTCTGCCAAAATTGCTTTGTGAAGCCAGTGTGTTGCAGGCCCTTGTAGTGGACTCCTTGCATGGTGATCCAGGCCCTTATCTTGTAATAGACTGAACTGTGCATACCAGGAAGCAATAAAATACAAGTTTGTGGATATATCTTCCCCTGCTGTGTTTTCTTGCATTCTTCTTGCCCCTTTTATCTTTCTACAAGAATATTGTGTCTATTATTATGTTCTTGCAGGAATTCATTATCATTGTGTGTGCTTGGAAATATTACTTGTGAATGCATTTTGCTAGATTATGGAGAACTGTCATCACCTCTTCTAGTGTGCACTTTGCCTCTGTATTTCACACATTTGGAGACTACTCTCACATCCTCCTTTTCTGGTGTATCACCGCTTTAGTGTAGGCTTTCATTTTATGCATTCTCTTTCCCTGGTCCCTTGGAAATTTAGATTAGAATAGTTAGTCTTATCCTGCATTAGAGTAGATTGTGGCAGGTAGTTTAGGAGCAAGAACCAGCTTTCTCTGGAGGTCTATCTCAAGTAGCAAGTCCCACAACTTGGAGATAGTACCCATGTTATCCAATCACACTGAATGCTTAGAGTGATCAAATTAGAAATCTGATCAACATCCAGGGGTGCCTGTGTTG
Source organism: Taxus chinensis (assembly GCA_019776745.2). Lineage (NCBI taxonomy): Eukaryota > Viridiplantae > Streptophyta > Pinopsida > Cupressales > Taxaceae > Taxus > Taxus chinensis. Next base: position 251,348,251 of record CM034157.1, on the reverse strand, counting down.
CAAGAAGTGAAATAGGACATGTCGTGACGTAACAAGATGATGAACTCTGGGGTACATTTGTAAAAACAATATATTAAGGGCTGGAATGTTAGCAAACTGCATACATTGTTTATTAGGACAGGTGGTTACATCTCCTAACCGCATTCCCTGTGTATTGTATCTCCCCCTCATGACATCGATAAATATATTCATTCAAACATTAATAACCTATACAGCTCCTGTAGGCTAACAGGGCTGAGGCGCTCCAAGATCTCAAAGGGACCCACAAATCTAGGAGCAAGCTTAGAACCTTTTCCATAACGGATAGGGCTCTTATGTGGTCTGACACGAAGGAACACCTTTGTGCCTACCTCAAAACTGTGATCTGTCCTATGCTGGTCTGCATACTTGTTCTGTCTATCCTGCGCCTCCTGCAATCTCTGTCTGATCAAGGCAACCTACTGCTTCATGTCCTGTAACAAAGCTGGTCCAAGAGAAACCCTATCCTCAATCCTATCCCAACTAAGAGGTGTCCTGCACTCTCTACCATATAATGCCTGAAAAGGAGCCATGCCTACTAGAAATCTGGAAACTATTATTGTAGGTAAACTCCACAAAATACAGATGCTCCTCCCATCTCGACTGATGATCCATCACGTACATCTTGAGCATATCCTCCAAAATCTGATTCACCCTCGTTGTCTGTCCATCTATCTCAAGGTGATAAGTTGTGCTGAAATAAATCCTCGTCCCGAGGGCATACTGCATGGTGGTCCAGAAATGGGAGGTGTACAAAGGGTCGCGGTCACAAATGATCTTCCACGGAATCCCATGTAATCTGACAATCTCATCAAGATATACTCGTGCCCCCGCACTAGCTGTATAGGTGGTCTTCACTAAAGGAAAAGCAAGCCACCTTTTTCAATTTATCCACCGTGACCATGATGGCGTCGTGATGGTATCTTGACGTCGGCAACCCAACAATGATATCCATAGAAATGGTGTCCCACTTCCACTCTAGTATGGCGTGAGGATAGAGAAGGCCAGCTAGATGCTGATGCTCGTCCTCCACCCTCTGACACTCTAAACAGCGGGATATAAAAGAAGCTATGTCTCTCCGAAGTCCTCTCCAAAAGTACAACTTTCTCAAGGTGGCGTGCATCTTCTTCACCCCGAGATGGGCTGAATACGGTGCACGATGGGCCTCTGTCAAAATTTCATGTCTCAAGCCTCCATCTCTAGGAACATAAATATCCAACCTCTGTGTCTGAGAAGGCCATTTGCCTCTAATGAAAATCCATCAAATCTCCCCTCAAGGGGTCTCTGAGACTCAATCTCTACTCTGGCTGCAAGGTAGAAACTATCCTGAGGAAGCTGCTGCAAGATCCTACTCTGCAAATTTGTGCCCACTGAGGTGGCCATAGCCACATGTCTCCGCCTACTCAAGGCATCTGCAACCACATTCTCCTTCCCTTTCACATGCTCTATCTCCATGTCATACTCACAAAGTAACTCCATCCAACGTCGTTGACGAGCGTTGAGATTGGGCTGCGTGAAGAGGTGGCGAAGACTCAAGTGATCAGTCCTGAGTGTAAATCTCCGGCCAAGGAGAAAATTTATCCACTGTACTAAGGAATGTACACTACTGCTACAAGCTCAAGGTCATGGGTCAGGATAATTGAGCTCATAATCTTTGAGTTTGCGAGACTCAAAAGCAACTACTCTACCCTCCTGCATTAACACACCTCCAAGTCCTGCCAAGGAAGCATCTGTGCATACGAAAAACTCTCCATGAGGATCTGGCACTGCAAGAATAGGTGCTCTTGTAAGGCATTCCTTCAGTGTACGGAAGGCCTGCTCACACCTATCTGACCATAAAAACTTCTTCCCTTTCCAGCTGAAAGAGAAGTGATAGGGTGCGCAATCTGAGAAAAGTCTTGAACAAACCTCCTGTAGTACCCTGCTAGACCCATGAAACTACGCACCTCGGTCACACTAGTGGGTGCTGGCCAATCCATGATGGCTCTAATCTTGGAAGGATCGACTGCGATACCTTCCCCAGAAATGATGTGGCCCAAATACTGCACCTCAGGCTGAAAGAACACACACTTCTCCAAGTTCCCGTAAAGGCGCTACTCGCGAAGACACTGAAGAACCTGGCGAAGGTGCTCCTCGTGCTCCTCACGTGTGCGTGAGTAAATCAGAATGTCATCAAGGAAGATGAGCATGAAGCGATCAAGGAAGGTCCTGAATACCCCATTCATCAAACTCATAAACACTGCGGGGGCATTCGTCAAACCGAAAGGTACCACTGTGAACTCGTAGTGGCCATATCTCGTGCGGAAAGCTGTCTTGTGAATATCTACCTCTGAAATCCTGAGCTGATGGTACCCTGACTTAAGATCTATCTTGGAGAAAACTGTAGCCCCCTTCATCTGATCAAATAAATCATCAATGCGTGGAAGGGGGTAACGATTCTTGATCGTTACTTTATTCAGTTGACGGTAGTCAATACACAACCGAAGAGATCCATCCTTCTTCTTCACGAAGATAACTGGTGCACCCCAAGGGGATATGCTAGGATGGATTAGGCCTTTCTCCAGAAGGTCCTCAAGCTGCAACATGAGCTCACATAACTCAGGAGTAGTCATCCTATAAGGTGCTCGTGAGATAGGCTCTGCGCCCAGAACTAGATCTATATGGAAATCGATCTCACGTGGGGGAGGTAATCCTGGTAGCTCCCCTGGGAACACATCAGCAAACTCTGATAAGATGGGATGGTCATCAAGGGAAGGTCCTCTGGACTCATCCTCTGATCTGTCACTGACTGTAATAGCAAACATCTGACAACCCTGTCGCGCACACCACTTAAGCTGCATAGCGGAGATGGTGTGAATGGATACGGCCCTCCTAACTCCTGATATCACTGACTCTACTCCAAGATCATCTATGCAAGCAATAGTCTTATGGTAACAATCCACTCTAGCTCTATGAGCAGACAACCAATCCATGCCTAAAATGATGCCATAAGATCCTAATGGAAGGATCCTAAGATCAGAAGTAGTGGTGAAGGGTCCCAAATCCACTACACACTCCTTGACTAAGGAGTCTACAGAAATCTTGGCTCCAGAAGCCATCTCAACGTCCCAACTACGGCCCTGCCTAACTGCCACCAGCCTACAATGCTCTACTAAAGATGGTGCAATAAAAGAATCAGAAGAACCAGAATCAAATAATATAGAGGTGGAAATACCACCAATACTACCTGTCGTCTCAATCACAGTACTCTGATGCTCAGCCTGGCAGTTCTCAACCACTACGTAGATCTGATGACTCCATGCCATATATCCAATAGTAGGCTCTGAGATCTACGTCTTACCCTTGTTAGGGTTCTGTGGGCAATCTCTCCAAATATGTCTAACAACACCGTAACCATAACAGCTGCCTGGTCCTCTCCAGTGGGAAGCAGCTCCAGCTGGTACTCTAGATGACTGAGATACAGATCCTGATGATCCGGCTATGGACTGCTGAGGTCTCTACTGACGAGCTCCTACTGACTGAGCTCTTGGTGCACCTGTGTCCTGATGGGACCCCTAGGAGGAGGCCCCATACTACGTCCTCTCTGTGCATCAAATCTCTGAGGAGGTCAATAAGGTGGGTGGGTCTGCTGCTAATGCTGAGGTGGCTGCTGTGGTGGCCTAAATGAAGCTTGCCCTGAACTCTGTCCACCCTGTGGAGGAGGAACTGACCCCTTCGACCTACTATCCTGCATCTGCTGGATACGGCTCCGAACTCTGTCTCTAGCCTGCTGTGTCTTCCCCCGTGTCTCCTCTGTAATATAGGCCTTCTCCACGGCCTCTGCTAATGTCTGTGGGCAGTGAATGCGCACTGCACCACCTAAATCCAAATTTAGGCCTCGGATGAACCTGTGAATCCGTACCTACTCATCCTGCATATAGTCGACGTACTGGAGTAGGTCCAGAAATTGACTCTCATACTCAGCTACTATCATCGATGCCTGACGAAGGTCATGAAACTCATCTATCCGCTGCTGAATAAATCTCCTAGGTAAATACCTGCTCCTGAAACGCTCCTCAAACAACTCCCAGGTAATCGTCTCCGAGTCAACATGGAGCTTCTACTCCTCGGTCCTCCACCAGACTCCTGCTCCATCCTTCAGAAGATGGATCACAACATGAGCTTTCGTGTTGCTACTACAAGGACAGAGCTTGAAGCATCCGCTCAAGCTCACCAACCAGGCCTCTGCCTGAAAACCGCCTGTATCACCTGAATAGTGAGATGGTCATAGCTTCAAGATCTCCCTGATATGGTCTGCAGCTGACGTATGACGAATCCTAGATCTCTCTGTATGCTCCTCCCTCTGTCTAGGGCTCTGAGACCTGTCCCTATGTCCTGAGATCCTGTCCCCATGTCCTCTCTGTGGTGACTCTGCCCTAGCCAACTCTGCATGGAAATTCTCTACTCTGTGCTCCTCGCTGTGTCGAGGGGATGCCTGGGCATCTACTGATGGCTCCAAACTATGTCTAGCAAGTCATCCTCCCAAGGGCTCTCCGCATATAGCGGCATTGACATCCTGGAGTGTCTGCAAAATCTGAGGCAGAAGGGCTGCTACAGCCTGCTCTGGCGGTGGTATGTCTAGGTCTATGTGAAGAGACCCCTCGCCCAATCCGCGCCTCCTGCATAGATCAAAGCGAGAGTTAGTTCACTGTTCTAGGTCTTGTGTCAGTTTTCTAAAATTTGTTGTTTACTATAATTATCAACATTATGGTTTTATATTTTAAAATAATAATGTTCTGTGCTAAGTTAAGTGTTCCCGTTCTGCGTTTTCAACGTGAGCCCAAGGGTCCCAGCTTCGAACCCCTGGCTCTGATACCAAAATGTGACGTCGCTAAAATTCGCGATGCCACACTCCCGACGACAACGGCGCGCCACGAACCATGATGACGCCAAAAATGCCACAAACAAACGACCTTTTGAAAAAGTAGACAATTTCTTCTTTGATTTATTTTATCTACAAGTTATTGTGGCCTCCTTGTTCTTGGGAACTGATAAGCATGACAATCAAACCACTTTGTAGCGAGCTGAACAAATAAATTCGATGAGCTTTACTGGAGACCAAGCTATTCTACACAACTTGACGAGTTCGAAAACAGGCTTGAAAACCACCACAGACACGAGATGCTTCAAGGTCAGAGATATTTGAATTTATCTCATTTGACATTTCACAAAAAGGAAAGGAGGGTCGACTTTCGAGTTGCTTTGTCGAATGTCTGGTGATATCGCAATAGCAGAGTTTTCAAAGTTAACCCTAGAGTAAGGTGTAATTTGTTATGAAATGAATATACTATCTACTCGAATTTTAATTTTGTTTTATTATCCATTTACATTACATCATCTTACGACTTTATGTGTTTAGATATACGTATCACCATGTTATTATGTAGTATAATGTTATATGGAAATTAAGTTATGTGTTTTACTACTATTATACTATGTAGTATATCGTAATTTAACAACCTAAGTAGTTATCCGTGAAGGATTAACATGTTAAAAGGAAACAAAAGGCAAAGGCCTTCGCCAAAATTAGCTTTTCAAACTTTAATACATTATAAAATATATATATATATATATATATATATATATATACATATACTCATGTATAACGGAAGGAGTCACACTTTACGATAAGCATTCTTTGGCACTAATCTATTTCATTACATTTTATGATTTCCTATGTTTAGGCATACACACTAACCTATTTATGTCTAGTATGATTATTATATATATATAAAAAGAAATTTATTACATATCATACCATTATAGGAACTTATATAATATCTAATCCCTAGCTGCCCATCTAATTATACCCGTTTCCATTAATTTGCAAGGCTATGGTATTTCAAATCTATGTCTGTAACACATTAATGGGTGGGGATCGGACTGGGTGTCAACTATCACCTGTCCACCATTATGACTCCCTCCCCCTTCACCTTGCGTGCATAATTCTCTTTCAATTATTACACTTTGAAAAACAAACAAAGTCTATTCTCCACACAGCCGCGTGGCTTAAAGAGACAAATAAATGTAAACCTAACTCAGGACAGGCGGATGGACTGTCTTTTTCCTGTTTCTTTGTCTCTGAAAAAAAAATGGTCTTCCAGGCATCGTGGAAGTATTGCACCATTTTAAAGGTCGTTTTGGAAGCTCTGCAACAATCTAAACATTCGCTGTGACAGTCAGCACTTTGTGTATCACGTTGTCTATCAGGCATATCTGCTGAAACATTTCATCATTATATATATATATATATATATATATATGTAGTTATTCTCTTAGACAACCATTTAAGGGTGATTGACTGGTCTTGATTTTGAGACTAACTTCACATTTGTTTGGACAGTTGCGAGGCCTGCCATGCAGCTTGATATTTGTGAAGCTAAGACCACTCGCAGTGTCCTAAACTGTAAAAGAAAAATGTTTAAAAAAGCTTGCAAGCATTACACCAATTTAAATATTCGCTGTGACAGTCAGCAGAGGCCGCAGCAAGGGAGGCGTCTTTCCTTTTTTTTTCTTTTTTTTTTTGTTTTCATTCTTTTATACATTCTTGAGCAGGAAAAGGAAAGGTGTCCTGACAGTGCCCTGTCCAGCCATGATATAATCTGTTCAGTATCGAATGCTTCCTCACAAAAATAACGGGGTCTCCCTTCAAGGATTCATAACAAAGTCATTAAAGGGACAAAGAAAGTGTAACCAAAATCGATTGGGGGGTAGTGAATGTGTTACGCGGGGACCCGAAGAGAAGAAATGCGTTGATTCACTAATGCGGCCATCCTGGTTTTAAAATACAGCCTTTATGGCACAATACCTCATAGAGGTGGGTCTGTCACCGATCAGAGTGGCTCGTGGAGAAGAAGAAAATAGTGATATGCTATAGCCTTTTCGAAGCCAAGAATGAAAGGAACAGGCCCTACGTATATTATATTTACTAATTTCATTGATATCATTTATTGATTTTGGCTTAGAGTAAGTGTGCTTTAATTAACATGAAGGGGATATTTAACAGTGTATTGTTAATAGGATTAAATACCAGCATATCCATTTGTTTTAAGCAATACCAAAACATGGATAATATTCAAACTATTAAGTGTCTTAATGATATACATTAAGGAGCGTTGGATATTGAACTTGATAGGTTTAAGGTATATTATCATTATAATTTATTCCTATCCAATCTTTTTATAGACATTTCATGGGATACTTTCAAGAGATTCGATTTCATTTTCTTTGTTAGTTTGCAATGGATTTTACGATAAATTCATGAATGAATAAAGAAAAAATAAAAGGGACTAGAACTTGAAATGCTTCTTTGGCATCTTAAAAACTCATTTAGAACTTAAGACCTTCCAAGTCAACTACACAAGGAGGAAGTAGATGCACTATTTTTTTTCCTTTCAATCTTTTTCAACACATCACTTTCCAAGTACTCAACAAAATATTTAATATTATTTTCCTTCAAATCTTGTTATAACAATGTAAACATCTTGCAAGTAAAATTTGCATTCAACTATGTTACCTTTGGGGCAAATAGAGATTACAATGTCTTTCTATTTCATGAAATGGAAATAAGATTTGATACTACTGTAAGCTTTCACATGCAAAGCAATATACAACAGAATCCTCCATATATATGTGGGTAAATACATGGAAAGATTCTTCAACAAGCTCCATGGTATTCTTCATCCATGCTCCAAGTTCCAAGTAGTTCCATTCACAACCAAGATAGGGGGAGAGGCAACACTCTCCTCCCAACCAAAACTCAATGGAGAAGAGAAGCAATCTCCTCCATTGACCCCCGAGCCCCAAACACAACACAATGAAGGGTGGTCTCCAACTCAAGGCAACAATACTTGCTTCCACAATACCATTTCTTCACAACATTCAAGGTAAAATAAAAGAAAACAAGAGACACACAAATAGCACCAAACAATTCACAACAAGGCTTTCATCCAAGCCAACAAGAGAAGGAACTATGGGAAAGTTTTCCTTATGCCTCCCCATTGAGATGAGATTCCCATCCAAAACCCTCCACAATAAAACTCAAGCCCCTATGACTCTTATGCCTCCCTCAAGTACCCATTTTTCCTCCCATACTCTTATGCCTCCCTCCTCTTATGGCTCCCTCAAGAACAAGGTAAGAATGTAAACATTCTCACCCAAGATGGGCATCACTCTCAAACTCCCTCCACAATATCCTAGTCTACTCTTATGCCTCCCTCATGAGTATTCCCATAGACCTCTCCTATACTACACAATAAGCATTCTATCCATTTTTCACAATACACCAAAGTAAACATGCATTTTTAACAATTTTAGCATAGAAGCAACAATAATATGAAAGCAAAACAAAGGAGAGGGTTTCCTACCTCTCCATTGGAGAAGTCTAAACCAAGAAATTTGTCCAAGCTCCCTCCCAAAACAATCCAAGCATGCAATGTCCAAGCACTCTCTTTTTCTCTTTCTCCCAATTCTTTTCTCTCCCAAAAATAACAAAAGAGAACTCTTCAACAAAACAAAAACAAAACTCCAACCCCCTCAACAAGAGAGGAATTTTCCATAAATAGACAAGAGGAAGAGTGAGGGTGATGTGGCTCCTTGTAGGATGCCACATCACACATCCTCAAGACCACCTCCCTTTACTCAACTCAAATCCCAAAACACCATAAATGGGTGGTTGGGTTGAATGACATCTTTAATCCAAATCCATCCCTTCCCCATGTGTCCTAAGACACAATTAAATGCAAAAGAAGAGAAGTGCACTCCAAAGTCACATTTCCCTTCCCAAAACAATAAATAATCCCCTTTTTGGATTCCCAACCCATAGATATGGTTGGTAAGGGGTGTTGGGAAGTGTGGGACAAGTTCAACTTGTCCCACAAGTCCCCTAAAATTTCCCAAAATCTCAAATTTGAGATTCAAAGGATTTGGAGTGGTCAACACTCAAAACCAAACATTTAATACATGAGGAAACACAAGGCTCAAGGAGCCAACCATCAAAATTAATTACACCCACTTGACTTCCCTCCAAAACTTAAAAATTAAAACAAGATATTACATTAATCTAAACACACTTAGCAAAGTACTTTTAAAAAAGAAACATCACAAATAAAATCACCTACTAAAGTAAGTTAAAACAAGTAATTAAAATTCTTACCCCCTTGGTCACATTAGAAAATTTCCCCCTCATGGAAATTTTTAATTTTAGCACATAAAAGAATAAAGGTAACACAACACAATTTACTAGTTGCCTTGATGACCAAATGTTGTAACCACCCAACATCCTGTTGTGTTTGGTTCCCAATCCCCCTCATGGTTGTGATCATGCTGTGTTTCCTGCAAAATGCAAAATACCTCCTTCGGCATTGTGGCCATGTAAAAATATCCAAAATAACCATATGCATGAAATTTACTAACATCTATACGTAATTCAATCAATCATTATTTCTAGGTGTAAATCACAACTTAATTATGCATTTCATTCTTTTAGCCGAAGACACGTGGCACCTTTTGATTGGCTTTCGGCTCCAGTGGCTTCTTCGCGTATTTCGGGTCTTTTTGTCTCGGACACTCCCATTTATAGAAAAAAAGAGACCTTTAAGAGAAAGAAATTTCGGAATCGGTTCGAGCATCTGTCCTTCAACCACGCTTGTCCCAGGCAATTAAATTGACTGAAATGATTGCTCATATTACTTGCAAAAGGTTCGGGTCTTTTTGTCCCAAATGTCCCGCAGCAGGGACTTAGCCAATTTTGACCATGCCTCTTTCGACCGGATCGGCTTTTCGCAGCCCGCCGCGTAAAACACTGTTATGAAACCCGATTGTCCCTATTGCGTTTTGGACTGTAAAATTGTGCAAACAATTTCGGATCGAACCTAGGCCGGTTCGCGCATTTTTGCGCCACACGTCCCAGAGGCGACGATTCCAGCAGGACTTAGCCAATTTTCATTTTCTTTTTCCTTGAGAAATGCGAAAGTTATTTGCCTTCTGAGTGCGGACTTTTTTTCTTTATTTTCTGGCATAACGTTACTCTCTTCCTCTTGGACAGGGGAGTTATACATTAATATGAGGGGACCCTAGGAACATGAATTTCTCTTATTTAAATATGATCTACCCTCATCATAATTGCTTTTGAACCGCCCGAAATGGGCTTCAATGTCCCTTACCTACCGGGTGACACGTGGGCGTGATCTGATTGGCTTTCGGCTCCTTCGGCTATCCGCGTCCCGCGCGTACCTTTGTCTCAACTTGTCCCGCTACAAAATTTCTCATTTCGGCTGATCTGGCCGGTTCACGTACTCTTGTCCTGAATGTCCTAGACTGTTTGGGACAAATTCCTCTGATTCACGTGGTTCGGCGGTTCACGCCCTTTTGTCCTAATTGTCCCAGTACGAAAGTTCTCATTTCAGCCGATCCAGCCGGTTCACGTACTTCGCGTACCTTTGGCCCCAACTGTTCCGGGCTGCCTTAAGTCTTTTCAGCCGACTTGCGTCACGTCCGCATGCGTCCCTCGCGTAATTTTGTCCTAGATGTCTTGGATGAAAAAATCTTCCACTTTTCGGGGCCAGTTCGCGATTTCCACGTCCCACGCGTCCCTCGCGTACTTTTGTCCGGGCTGTCCACGGACGAAAAACTCTTCCTTCGGGCGATTCCAGAAAGCTTTCGCGTCAAACGCGTCCCTCGCGTACTTTTGTCCCGGCTGTCCACGGACGAACCTTCACTTCGGGCGATCCGCTGCTTTCGCGTCCCACGCGTCCCTCGCATACTTTTGTCCCGGCTGTCCCGGACGAAAAACTCTTCGCTTCGGGCGATTCGCGCTTCTCGCCGTCCCACGCGTCCGTCCATGTACTTTTGTCCCGGCTGTGACCGGACGTGAAACTGGCTTTCGGCTCCTTCGGCTATCCGCGTCCCGCACGTCCATTTCCCAACGCTTTCGTGTCCCACGCGTCCGGCCGGGTCGTGTACTATTTGTCCCGGCTGTCCCGGACTGTTTGAACAAATTCGCCATCTCATTCACCCGCTTCAGTCGGTTCACGCCCTCCGCACTTGTCCCGGTCCCGTAGCTTCTCATTTCGGCCGACTTCGGTCCCGGTTCATCCCGGACGACCTTCGTGCTCAACTTTCTGGCGATCCTTAAGTTTTCGCGTCCCACAGCGTCCTCCGTCGTCACTACTTTTGTCCCAGACTGTCCCGGACGAAACATTTAGTCAATTTTCCTCCACTTTTCAGCCAGCTTCGCGCTTTCGCGTCCCACGCGTCCCTCGCGTACTTTTGTCCCGAATGTCCCAGACGAAAAACTCTTCCTTCGGGCGATTCCAGAAAGCTTTCACGTCAAACGCGTCTGTCGCGTAATTTTGGCCCGGCTGTCCCGGACGAAAAAATCTTCCTTCGGGCATTTCCACGCTTTCGCGTCCCACGCGTCCGTCGCGTACTTTTGTCCCGGCTGTCCCGGACGAAAAACTCTTCCTTCGGGCAATCCGCGCTTTCGCGTCCCACGCGTCCGTCACGTACTTTTGTCCCGGCTGTCCCGGATGAAAAACTCTTCCTTCGGGCAATCCGCGCTTTCACGTCCCACGCGTCCGTCGCGTACTTTTGTCCCGGCTGTCCCCGGACGAAAAAATCTTCCTTCGGGCATTTGGGCGCGATTTCGCGTCCCACGCGTCCGTCGCGTACTTTTGTCCCGGCTGTCCCGGACGAAAAAATCTTCCTTCGGGCGATCCGCGCTTTCGCGTCCCACGTCCGTCGCGTACTTTTGTCCCGGCTGTCCCGGATGAAAAACTCTTCCTTCGGGCGATCCGCGCTTTCGCGTCCCACGCGTCCGTCGCGTACTTTTGGCCCGGCTGTCCCGGATGAAAAACTCTTCCTTTGGCGATCCGTACTTGCGTCCCGCGTACTAATTGCGTCAGATACTTTTGTCATGCTGTCCTGTTTCAAAAAACTCTTCCTTCGTCCGCGCTTTTTTCCCACGCTGTCCCAGTTCGACTTTTGTCCCGGCTGTACCAGGATGAAAAACTCTTCCTTCGGCCTGATGTCCGCACTTTCGCGTCCCACGCGTCCGTCGCGTCCAATTTTGTGTCGGAGCTCGGAGCAAAAGTTATGGCCGTTTGAAGTTCCACGGGTCAAACATTGACTTTTCTTCTCTGCCTTCGGCGATTTCGGCTTTTCCCACGTCCCACGCGTCCCTTTGTCCCGGCTGTCCCGGACTGCGCGAGACAAATTCTTCTGAACCGCCCGAAATCCCACGCGTCCATGTACCTTTGTCCCGGACATGTCCCGGCGTGAATACTCTTCCTGGCGATTTCGGCTTTCACTCCCACGCGTCCCGCGCGTACTTTTGTCCCAACTGTCCCGGTACGAAATCTTCTCATTTCGGCTTTCACGTCCCACGCGTCCGTCGCGTACTTTTGTCCCGGCTGTCCCAGACTATTTGGGAAAAAATTCTTCCTTCGGGTCCGCCGCGTTCGGCGCGTCCGCGCGTACTTTTGTCCCAATTGTCCCGGACGAAAGTTCTCATTTCAATCCGATCCGTCCCACGATCCGTTCGCGTACTTTTGTCCTTCGGCTGTCCCGGACGAAAAACTCTTCCTTCGGGCGATCCGCGCTTTCGCGTCCCACGTTCCGTCGCGTACTTTTGTCCCGGCTATCCCGGATGAAAAACTGCCTTAAGTCTTTTTGGCCGACTTTCGCGTCCCACGCGTCCGTCCGCGTACTTTGTCCCCGATGTCCCAGACTTTCATCCCACAACGTCCGTCGCGTACTTTTGTCCCGGCTGTCCCGGCCAGTTCACGAAAACGTCCCACATCTTTCGGGCTGGATGTCGCGCTTTCATCCCACCGTCCCACGTCGTGCTCGTTCCAGAAAGTCCAATTTTGTCAAAATCCTCGGAGTCAAAAGTTATGGCCGTTTGAAGTTCCACGGGTCAAACGTTGACTTTTCTTTCTGCCTTCGGCCCTTCGGCTTTTCGCGTCCCACGCGTCCCTTTGTCCCGACTTGTCCCGTGCTGTCCCGGACAAATTCTTCCTTCGGGCGATCCTGAACCGCCCGAAATGGGCTTCGCGTACCTTTGTCCCGGTGTCCCGTGACGTGAAAAACTGATTGGCTTTCGGCTCCACTTTCGCGTCCCACGCGTCCCTGCGTACCTTCGTCCCAACTGTCCTTGTAAGAAAGTTCTCATTTCGGCTCGATTGCGTCCGGTCGCGTACTTTTGTCCCGGCTGTCCCGGACGACTGTTTGGGACAAATTCTTCCTATTCACCCGGTTCGGCCGGTTCACGCCCTTTTGTCGGGCCAATCCCGGTATGAAAGTTCTCTTTCGCGTCCGTCGCGTACCTTCGGCCCAACTGTTCCAGGCTGCCTTAAGTCCGGCTGCGTCCTCCGCGTACTAATTGCTCAGATGTCCCAGACTGCCTGTTTCAACAGTTAAAATTTTTTCCACTTTCGGCCAGTTCGGCTTTCACGTCCCACGCGTCCGTGCACGAGGACTTTTGTCGTGCTGTCCAGAAAGTCTTCCTTTTGTCAAAATCGGAGCTCGGAGTCAAAAGTTATGGCCGTTTGAAGTCCCGGCTCCACGGGTCAAACGTTGACTTTTCTTCTCTACTTCGGCCGCTTCGGCTTTCGCGTCCCACGCGTCCCTTTGTCCCAATGTCCCAGTGCTGTCCCGGACGAATTCTTCTTTCGCGTTTCCCGAAATGGCTTCCATGTCGCGTACTTTTGTCCCGGTGTCCCGTGACGAAAAAATCTGATCTTTGGGACAAATTTCGGCTTTTCGGCTATCCCACGCGTCCCGCGCCGTACTTTTGTCCCAACTGTCCCGGATGAAAGTTCTCATTTCGGCTGATCCGGCTTTCGGTTCCACGTACTCTTGCGTACTTTTGTCCCAGCTGTCCCGGACAAATTCTTCGGCGATTCACGCTTTCGCGTCCCACGCGTCCGGTTCACGTACTTTTGTCCCGGCTGTCCCGGACGAAAAACTCTTCTCATTTCGGGCGATCCGCGCTTTCACGTCCCACGCGTCCGTCGCGCCCAAGGACGTTTGTCCCGGCTGTCCTTAAAATTCCTTCGGGCGACTTGCGCGCTTCGCGTACTAATTGCTCGTTGTCGCAGACTTTTGTCCCGGCTTTCAACAGTTAGTCAATTTTTTTCCTTCTTTTCGGCTTTCGGTTTCCACGCGTCCGTCGCGTACCTTTGTCCTGGATGTCCCGGACGAAAAAATCTTCCTTCGGGAATTCGTGCTTTCACGTCCCACGGTCCAGTCGCGTACTTTTGTCCCGGCTGTCCCGTTGACGAAAAAATCTTCCTTCGGCCGCTCCGCGCTTTTCGCGTCCCACGCGTCCCTCGCGTACCGAATGTCCCGGCTGTCCCGGACGAATTCTTCTCTTCCTTCGGCGATCCGCGCTTTCGCGTCCCACGCGTCCGTCGCGTAATTTTGGCCCGGCTGTCCCGCGTCCCGCGCGTCCTTTGTCCCTTCCCGGTACGAAAGTTCTCATTTCGGCTGATCCGGCGGTTCGCGTACTTTTGTCCCGAATGTCCCAGACTGTTTGGGACAAATTCTTCCGATTCACCCGGTTTCGTCCCACGGTTCACGTACTTTTGTCCCGGCTGTCCCGGAGACGAAAAAATTCTTCCTTTGGGCACGTACTCCGGCCCAACTTTCACGCCTTAAGTCTTTTCGGCCGACTTGCGTCCTCCGCGTACTAATTGCCCGGATGTCCCAGACTAAAAAAACAGTTAGTCCTTCGGGCGATTTTCTTCCACTTTTCGGCCAGTTCCATTTCGCGTCCCGTCGCGTCCCTTTGGCCTACATGTCCCAGATGCTGCGTAGAGGACGTCGTGCTCGTTCCAGAAAGTCCAATTTTGTCAAAATCGGAGCTCGGAGTCAAAAGTTATGGCCGTTTGAAATTCCACGGGTCAAACATTGACTTTTCTTCTCTGCTTCGGGCTTCGGCTTTTCGCGTCCCACGCGTCCCTCGCGTACTTTTCCCGGCTGTCCCGGACTGCGCGAAAAAATTCTTCCTTCGAACCGATCCCGAAATGGGCTTCCATGTACCTTTGTCTGCTGTCCCACGTGGCGTGAAATCTTCCTTTCGGCTCCTTCGGCTATTCGCGTCCCGCGCGTACTTTTGTCCCGGCTGTCCCGGTACGAAAGTTCTCATTTCGCTGATCCGGCCACGTCCCACGCGTACTCTTGTCCCTTTTGTCCCAGACTGTCCCGGACAAAATCTTCCGATTCGCCCGGTTCGCGTCCCACGTTCACGTACTTTTGTCCAATGTCCCGGTACGAAAGTTCTCAAATTCGGCCGATCCGGCCGGTTCACGTACTTCGCGTACCTTCGGCCCAACTGTTCCGGGCTGCCTTAAGTCTTTTCGCGTCCCACGCGTCCTCCGCGTACTAATTGCTTTGATGTCCCAGACTGCCGGTTTCAACAAAATCTTTAGTCAATTTTTTCCACTTTTCGGCCAGATTTCCGCATCCCGCACGTCCCTTTGGCCTGCGTCCCAGATGCTGCGCGGACGTCGTGCTCGTTCCAGAAAGTCCAATTTTGTCAAAATCGGAGCTCGGAGTCAAAAGTTATGGCCGTTTGAAGTTCCACGGGTCAAACGTTGACTTTTCTTCTCTGCCTTCGGCCGCTTCGGCTTTTCGCGTCCCACGCGTCCCTTTGTCCCGACTTTTGTCCCGGCTGTCCCGGACGAAAAAATTCTTCTGAACCGCCTGAAATGCTTTCGGCTTCCCATGTCCCTTTTTGTCCGGCTGACACGTGGAAATGATCTGATTGGCTTCTTCGCGCCTTCGGCCACGCCCGCGCGTACTTTTGTCCCGGCTGTCCCGGACGAAAAACTTCTTCCCACCCGGTTCGGGAAAGTTCTCATTTCGAAAATCGTCGGCCGGTTCGCGTACTCTTGTCCCGAATGTCCCAGACTGTTTTCGGGACAAATTCTTCCGCTTTCCCGGTTCGGCCACGCGTTCACGCGTACTTTTGTCCCAATTGTCCCGGACGAAAGTTCTCATTTCGGGCGATCCGATCCGTCCCACACGTACTTCGCGTACCTTTGTCCCAACTGTCCCGGACGCCTTAAGTCTTTTCGGGCGATCCGACTTCGCGTCCCAGTTCGCGTCCTCCGCGTACTTTTGTCCCAGCTGTCTGTTTCTCTTCCTTAGTCAATTTTTTCCCACGCGTCCGTTTCGCGCCAGTTTGTCCCGGCTGTCCCGCGACGAAAAAATCTTCCCTTTTGCCTCGGGCGATCCGCGCTTTCCACGTCCCACGCGTCCGTCTTTACTTTTGTCCCGGCTGTCCCAGATGCTGCGCAGAGGACGTCGTGCTCGTTCCAGAAAGTCCAATTTTGTCAAAATCGGAGCTCGGAGTCAAAAGTTATGGCCGTTTGAAGTTCCGGCGGGTCAAACGTTGACTTTTCTTCTCTGCCTTCGGCCGCTTCGGCTTTCGCGTCCCACGCGTCCCTTTGTCCTTTTGTCCCGGCTGTCCCGGACAAATTCTTCTGCACCGCCCGAAATGGGCTTCCATGTCCCTTTTCTGCCGGTGATCCGTGGCGTGATCTTTTTCGCGCTCCTTCGGCTATCCCGTCGCGTACTTTTGTCCCGGCTGTCCCGGACGAAAGTCTCCTTCGGGCATTTCGCGCTTTCGCGTCCCACGCGTCCCTCGCGTACTTTTGTCCCGAATGTCCCGGACGAATTCTTCGGGCGATTTCGCGCTTTCGCGTCCGGTTCACGTACTTTTGTCCCAATTGTCCCGGACGAAAATCTTCCTTTCGGCGATCCGGCCGGTTTCGTACTTCGCGTCCTTCGGCCCAACTGTCGCATACTTTAAGTCCCGGACTTGCGTCCTCGGACGAAGATGTCCCAGACTGCCTGTTTCAACAGTTAGTCAATTTTTTCCACTTTTCGGCGTCCGATTTCGCGTACTTTTGTCCCGGATGTCCCGGATGAAAAACTGCGCAGAGGACGTGTCTCGTTCAGAAAGTCCAATTTTGTGAAAATCGGAGCTCGGAGTCAAAAGATATGGCCGTTTGAAGTTCCACGGGTTAAACGTTGACTTTTCTTCCTTGCCTTCGGCCGCTTCAGCTTTTCGCGTCCCACGCGTCCCTCGCGTACTTTTGTCCCGGCTGTCCCAGTGCTTCGCTTCGGGACAAATTCTTCTGAACGCGTCCCAAATGCGTCTTCCATGTCCCTTTTGTCCCGGCTGTCCCGATTGGCTTTCGGCTCCTTCGGCGCTTTCGCGTCCCGCGCGTCCCTCGCGTCCCAACTTTCCCGGCTGTCCCGGACGAAAGTTCTCATTTCGGCTTTCGCCCCACGTTCGCGTACTTTTGTCCCGAATGTCCCAGACTGTTTGGGACAAATTCTTCCGATTCACCCGGTTCGGCCGGTTCCACGCGTCCTTTTGTCCCACTTTTGTCCCGGCTACCCGGACGAAAAACTCTTCTCATTTCGGCCGATCCGCGCTTTCACGTACTTCGCGTACCTTTGTCCCAACTGTCCCGGACGAAAAAGTCTTCGGCCGACTTGCGATCCTTCGCGTACTAATTGCTTAGATGTCCCAGACTGTCTGTTTCAACAGTTAGTCAATTTTTCCACGTACTTTCGGCCAGTTCGGATTTCCACATCCCGCGAAAAAAACCTTTGGCTTTCGATGTCCCAGGTGCTTCCGCATGCGTAGAGGACGTCGTGCTCGTTCCAGAAAGTCCAATTTTGTCAAAATCGGAGCTCGGAGTCAAAAGTTATGGCCGTTTGAAGTTCCACGGGTCAAACGTTGACTTTTCTTCTCTGCCTTCGGCCGCTTCGGCTTTCGCGTCCCACGCGTCCCTCGTCGTACTTGTCCCGGCTGTCTGCGTGGACAAATTCTTCTGAACCGCCCGAAATCGGTCCCTCGCGTACCATTGTCCCGGCTGTCCCGGTGAAAAACTCTTCCTTCGTGCGATCTGATTGCTTTCGGCGTCCCACGCGTCCGTCGCGTACTTTTGTCCCGGCTGTCCCGGACGAAAAACTTCTTCATTTCGGCTTTCGCGTCCCACGCGTCCCTCACGTACTTTTGTCCCGGCTGTCCCAGACTGAACAAATTCTTCCGATTCACGCTTTCGGCGTTCACGCGTCGCGTACTTTTGTCCCGGCTGTCCCGGACGAAAGTTCTTATTTCGGCCGCCAGCAGGTTCACGTACTTCGCGTACCTTCGGCCCAAATGTTCCAGGCTGCCTTAAGTCCGGCCGACTTGCGTCCTTCGCGTACTAATTGCTTAGATGTCCCAGACTGCCTGTTTCAACAGTTAGTCAATTTTTTCACTTTTCGGCCAGTTCGGATTTCCCGTCGCGTACTTTTGTCCCGGATGTCCCGGATGAAAAACTTCCTTCGGGCGAGAGGAAGTCGTGCTCGTTTCCAGAAAGTCCAATTTTGTCAAAATCGGAGCTCGGAGTCAAAAGTTATGGCCGTTTGAAGTTCCACGGGTCAAACGTTGACTTTTCTTCTCTGCTTCTTCGGCCGCTTCGGCTTTTCGCGTCCCACGCGTACTTTTGTCCCGAATGTCCCAGTGAAAAACTCTGCGCTTCGGGCGATCAAATTCGCGTCTGAACTCGCCCGAAATTTTGGCTTCCATGTCCCTTTTCTGCCGGTGACACTTCCTTCGGGCGATCTGATTGGCTTTCGCGTCCTTCACGCTATCCGCGTCCCGCGTGTTTTGTCCCAACTGTCCCGGACGAAAGTTCTCATTTCGGCTGATCCGGCCGCGTCCGTCGCGTACTTTTGTCCCGAATGTCCCAGACTGTTTGGGAAAAAATTCTTCCGATTCACCCGGTTCGGCGGTTCACGATCCCAATTGTCCCGGTATGAAAGTTCTCATTTCGGCCGATCCCGGTTCACGTCCTTCGCGTACTTTTGGCCCGGCTGTCCCGGACTTCCTTAAGTCTTTTCGGCCGACTTTCGCGCGTCCCTCGCGTACTAATTTTGTCCCAGGCTGTCCTGGACAACAGTTAGTCAATTTTTTCCACTTTTCGGCCAGTTCAGCGCTTTCGCGTCCCACGTCCGTCCCTTTTGTCCTGGATGTCCCAGGACGAAAAACAGAGGACTTCGTGCTCGTTCCAGAAAGTCCAATTTTGTCAAAATCCCAGCTCGGAGTCAAAAGTTATGGCCGTTTGAAGTTCCACGGGTCAAACGTTGACTTTTCTTCTTTGCCTTCGGCCCTTCGGCTTTTCGCGTCCCACGCGTCCCTTTGTCGTACTTTTGTCCCGGCTGTCCCGAGACAAATTCTTCTGAACCGCCCTTTCGGCCCATCCGTCGCGTACTTTTGTCCCGGTGACCCGTGGCGTGATTCTGATTGGCTTTCGCTCCTTCACTATCCGCGTCCGTCGCGTACTTTTGTCCCGGCTGTCCCGGACGAAAGTTCTCATTTCGGCTTTCGATCCGGCTTTCGCGTCCCTCGCGTACTTCGCGTACTTGTCCCGGCTGTCCCGGACGACAAAACTTCTTCCGATTCGGGCGATCCGGTTTCGCGTCCCACGCGTACCTTTTGTCCCGGCTGTCCCGGACGAAAGTTCTCTTCCTTCGGCTGATCCGGCCGGCTTTCACGTCCCACGCGTCCGTCGCGTACTTTTGTCCCGGCTGTCCCGGGCTGAACCTTAAGTCTTTTCGGCCGACTTGCGTCCTCGCGCGTACTAATTGCTCAGTCCGTCGCGTCGGCAGTCCCAAACTGCCTGTTTCAACTTAGTCAATTTTTTCCCGGCGGTCCCGTTCAGACGCGTCCCTTTGGCCTGGATGTCCCAGATGATGCTTCCTTCGGAGGACGTCGTGCTCGTTCCAGAAAGTCCAATTTTGTCGTCGGAGCTCGCGTCAAAAGTTATGGCCGTTTGAAGTTCCACGGGTCAAACGTTGACTTTTCTTCTTCGCCTTCGGCCGATTCGCGCTTTCGCGTCCCACGCGTCCGTCGCGTACTTTTGTCCCGAATGTCCCGGACGAAAAACTCTTCCTTCAAATTCGCGCTTCTCGCGTCCCGAAATGGGCTTCGCGTACCTTTTGTCCCGGCTGTCCCGGACGAAAAACTGATTGGCTTTCGGCTTTCCTTCGGCTATCCGCGTCCGTCGCGTACTTTTGTCCCGGCTGTCCCGGACGAAAGTTCCTCATTTCGGCTTTCGCGTCCCACGCGTCCTCTCGCGTACTTTTGTCCCGGCTGTCCCGGGACGAATTCTTCCGATTCGCCTTTCGGCCCACGCGTCCACGCGTACTTTTGTCCCGGCTGTCCCGGACGAAAGTTCTCATTTCGGCCGATCCGGCCGGTTCACGTACTTCGCGTACCTTCGGGCTGTTCCGGGCTGCCTTAAGTCTTTTCGGCTTTTGCGTCCCACGCGTCCCTGTCGCGTACTTTTGTCCCGGCTTTTCGGCCAGTTCGGACGAAAAATGTCCCAGATGCTGTGCAGAGGACGTCGTGCTCGTTCCAGAAAGTCCAATTTTGTCAAAATCAGAGCTCCGTCAAAAGTTTTGGCCGTTTGAAGTTCCACGGGTCAAACGTTGACTTTTCCTTCTCTGCTTCATTTCGGCTTTCGCGTCCCACGCGTCCCTCGCGTACTTTTGTCCCGGCTGTCCCGGACGACAAACTCTTCTTCGCGATCCGCGCTTTCGCGTCCCACGCGTCCGTCGCGTACTTTTGAACTGTCCCGGAAAAAACTCTTCCTTCGGGCTTCCATGCTCCCTCCCACGCGTCCGTCCGGTACTTTTGTCCCGGCTGTCCCGGATCTGATTCGGCTTTCGCAGCTTTCGCTATCCCACGCGTCCCGCGCGTACTTTTGTCCCAACTGTCCCGGACGAAAGTTCTCCTTTCGGCTTTCGCGTCCCACGCGTCCTCTTGCGTACTTTTGTCCCGGACTGTCCCGGACGAAAAACTCTTCCTTCGGGCGATTCACCGCTTTCGCGTCCCAGTTCGCGTACTTTTGTCCCGGCTGTCCCGGACGAAAAAGTTCTCATTTCGGGCGATCCGGCCACACGTCCTCGCGTACTTTTGTCCCGGCTGTCCCGGACGAAAAACTTAAGTCCTTTCGGCCGCTTGCGTCCCGCGCGTACTTCTCGCGTCCCATGCCTGTTTCAACAGCTTAGTCCGTCAACTTTTTTTCACTTTTCGGCCAGTTCAGATTTACGCGTCCCACTTCCTTTGGGGATGTCCCAGATGCGCTTTCGGACGTCGTGCTCGTTCCAGAAAGTCCAATTTTGTTCGGAGCTCCCAAAAGTTATGGCCGTTTGAAGTTCCACGGACAAACGTTGACTTTTCTTCTCTGCCTTCGGCCGATTCGGCTTTCGCGTCCCACGCGTCCCTCGCGTGTCCCGGCTGTCCCGGACGAAAAACTCTTCCCAGTCCGCGCTTTCGCGTCCCACGCGTCCGTCGCGTACTTTTGTCCCGGCTGTCCCGACGAATTCCTTCCATGTCGCGCTTTTCGTCCCACGCGTCCACGTGGCGTACTTTTGTCCCGGCTGTCCCGGACGAAAAACGCCCTTCGGGCGATCCGCTTTCGTCCCACGCGTCCCTCGCGTACTTTTGTCCCAACTGTCCCGGACGAAAGTTCCCATTTCGGCTTTCGCGTCCCACGCGTCCGTCGCGTACTTTTGTCCCCGGACGAAAAAATCTTCCCCGGACTGCTTTCACGTCCCACGCGTCCGTCGCGTACTTTTGTCCCGGCTGTCCCGGACCTTCGGGCGATCAGCGCTTTCGCGTTCACGCGTCCTTCGCGTACTTTTGTCCCGGCTGTCCCGACGAAAAACCTTCTCATTTCGCGCTTTCGCGTCCCACGCGTCCCTCGCGTACTTTTGTCCCGGCTGTCCCGGACTGAAAAAGTCTTTTCGGCCGACTTGCGATCCTCCGCGTACTTTGCTCAGATGTCCCACTGCCTGTCAACAGTCGCGTACTTTTGTCCACGGCGGCCAGTTCAGATTTCGAAAAACTCCCTTTGGGCGGATTTCCCCACGCGTCCGCGCTTTTGCTCCCACGTAGAGGACGTCGTGCTCGTTCCAGAAAGTCCAATTTTGTCAAAATCCTCGGAGTCAAAAGTTATGGCCGTTTGAAGTTCCACGGGTCAAACGTTGACTTTTCCTCTCTGCCTTCGATCCGCTTCGGCTTTCGCGTCCCACGCGTCCCTTTGTCGTACTTTTGTCCCGGCTGTCCCGGACGAAAAACTCTTCCTTCCAGAATCCGCCTTTCGCGTCCCACGCGTCCCTCGCGTACTTTTGTCCCGGCTGTCCCGGACGAAAAAATCTTCCTTCGGGCTTCGCGCTTTCGCGTCCCACGCGTCCCTCGCGTACTTTTGTCCCGGCTGTCCCGGACGAAAAACTCTTCCCGGGCATTTCGCGCTTTCGCGTCCCACGCGTCCGGTCGCGTACTTTTGTCCCGGCTGTCCCGGACGAAAAACCTTCGCCCATTTCGCGCTTTCGCTTTCACGTCCCACGCGTCCGTCGCGTACTTTTGTCCCGGCTGTCCCGGACGAAAAACTCTTCCTTCGGGCGATTCGGATTTCGCGTCCCACCGTCCACGCGTACTTTTGTCCCGGCTGTCCCAGACGAAAAACTCTTCCTTCGGGTGATTTCGGCTTTCCGTCCCACGCGTCCCTCGCGTACTTTTGTCCCGGCTGTCCCGGACGAACCTTCGCCCATTTCGCGCTTTCGCGTCCCACGCGTCCCTCGCGTACTTTTGTCCCGGCTGTCCCGGACGAAAAACTTTTCTTCCTTCGGGCGTTCCGCGCTTTCGCGTCCCACGCGTCCCTCGCGTACTTTTGTCCCGGCTGTCTCGGAGAGGACGTCTTCCTTCGTGCTCGCCAGATCCAATTTTTTCGCGCTCGGAGTCAAAAGTCCGTCGCGTACTTTTGTCCCGGCTCCGTTGACTTTTCCTCTCTGCCTTCGGGCGATTTCGCGCTTTCGCGTCCCACGCGTCCCTCGCGTACTTTTGTCCCGGTGTCCCGAGACAAACCTTCCTTCGGCGATCCGCGCTTTCGCGTCCCATGCGTCCCTCGCGTACTTTTGTCCCGGCTGTCCCGGACGAAAAACTTTCCTTTCGGCTCCGCGCTTCGCGTCCCACGCGTCCCTCGCGTACTTTTGTCCCGGCTGTCCCGGACGAAAAAACTTCCTTTTCGATCCACGCTTTCACGTCCCACGCGTCCCTCGCGTACTTTTGTCCCGGCTGTCCCGGACGAAAAAATCTTTTCGGGCATTTTCGCGCTTTCGCGTCCCACGCGTCCACGCGTACTTTTGTCCCGGCTGTCCCGGACGAAAAACTTCTTCCTTTCGGCGATCCGCGCTTTCGTCCCACGCGTCCCTCGCGTACTTTTGTCCCGGCTGTCCCGGACGAAAAAAGCCTTTTCGGGCGATCTTTCGCGTCCCACGCGTCCCTCGCGTACTTTTGTCCCGGCTGTCCCGGACGAAATTTTCTTCCTTCGGGCGTACCGCGTCGCGTCCCACGCGTCCGTCGCGTACTTTTGTCCCAGCTGTCCTACGAAAAAATCTTCCTTCGGGCGATCCGCGCTTTCACGTCCCACGCGTCCGTCGCGTACTTTTGTCCCGGCTGTCCCGGACGAAAAACATCTTCCTTCGAGCTCCGCGCTTTCGCGTCCCACGCGTCCCAGCGTACTTTTGTCCCGGCTGTCCCGGACAAAAAACTTTGAAACGGGGCTTCTTCCTTCCCATCTTTCGCGTTTCACGCGTCCTTCGCGTACTTTTGTCCCTCGCGTACCTTTGTCCCGGCTGTCCCGGACGAACCTTCCGTTCTTCGCGTCCCATCGCGCTTTTGTCCCGGCTGTCCCGCGTCCCACGCGTCCCACCGTCCGTCGCGTACTTTTGTCCCGGCTGTCCCGGACGAAAAACTCTTCCTTTCCGCGCTTTCGCGTCCCACGCGTCCCTCGCGTACTTTTGTCCCGGCTGTCCCGGACGAAAAACTCCCTTCGGGCATTTCGCGCTTTCGCGTCCCACGCGTCCCTCGCGTACTTTTGTCCCGGCTGTCCCGGACGAAAAAATCTTCCTTCGGGCATTTCCGCGCTTTCGCGTCCCACGCGTCCCTCGCGTACTTTTGTCCCGGCTGTCCCAGGACGAAAAACTCTTCCTTCGGGCATTTCGCGCTTTCGCGTCCCACGCGTCCCTCGCGTACTTTTGTCCCGGCTGTCCCGGACGAAAAACTTCGCCCTTCGCGATTTCACGTCCCACACGTCCCTCGCGTACTTTTGTCCCGGCTGTCCCGGACGAAAAAATCTTCCTTCGGGCCCATTTCGCACTTTCGCGTCCCACGCGTCCCTCGCGTACTTTTGTCCCGGCTGTCCCGGACGAACCTTCCTTCATTTCGCGCTTTCGCGTCCCACGCGTCCCTCGCGTACTTTTGTCCCGGCTGTCCCGGACGAAAAAATTTCCTGATCGGGCGATCCGCGCTTTCCGTCGCGTAAATTTGTCCCCACTGTCCCGGACGAAAAAACTCTTCCCATCGCGGTTTCACGTCCCACGCGTCCCAATTGCGTACTTTTGTCCCGGCTGTCCCGGACGAAAAAATCTTCCCATTCGTGCTCGCTTTCGCGTCCCACGCGTCCTCTCGTCAAAAGTTTTGGCCCGGCTGTCCCGGACGAAACGTTGACTTTTCCTTCGCCCATTTCGCGCTTTCACGTCCCACGCGTCCCTTTGCGTACTTTTGTCCCGGCTGAACGAACCTTCGACGATCCGCGCTTTTTCGCGTCCCACGCGTCCCTCGCGTACTTTTGTCCCGGCTGTCCCGCGAACCTTCACTTTTCGGGCGATTTCGCGCTTTCGCGTCCCACGCGTCCCTCGCGTACTTTTGTCCCGGCTGTCCCGGACGAAAAACTTCGCCCATTTCGCCTTTCGGTCCCGCTTTCGTCCCTCGCGTCCTTTTTTGTCCCGGCTGTCCCGGACGAAAAACTCTTCTTCGGGCGATTTCGCGCTTTCGCGTCCCACGCGTCCCTCGCGTACTTTTGTCCCGGCTGTCCCGGACGAAAAACTTCGCTTCCATTTCGCGCTTTCGCGTCCCACGCGTCCCTCGCGTACTTTTGTCCCGGCTGTCCCGGACGAAAAACTCCCTTCGGGCGATTTCGCGCTTTCGCGTCCCACGCGTCCCTCGCGTACTTTTGTCCCGGCTGTCCCGGACGAACCTTCCTTCGGGCGATTTCGCGCTTTCGCGTCCCACGCGTCCCTCGCGTACTTTTGTCCCGGCTGTCCCGGAACCGAAAAACTCGCGCTTCGCGTACCTTTTGTCCCACTGTCCCGAACCTTCGCCCATTACTTTTGTCCCACGCGTCCCGCGACGAAAAACTTTTCCCCGCTGTCCCGTCCCAGCGTCCCTCGCGTACTTTTGTCCCACGCTGTCCCGGATTTCCCAGATTCGGGCCTTGATCCCATTTCGCTGCTTTCGCGTCCCACGAAAGTCCAATTTTGTGAAAATCGCGTACTTTTGTCCCGTTTGCTGTCCCGGACGAAAAAACTCTTCCTTCGGGCGATTTCGCGCTTTCGCGTCCCACGCGTACTCGCGTACTTTTCCCGGCTGTCCCGGACGAACCTTCCCCATTTCCGCGCTTTCGCGTCCCACGCGTCCGTCGCGTACTTTTGTCCCGGCTGTCCCGGACGAACCTTTCCTTGGCGATCCGCGCTTTCGCGTCCCACGCGTCCCTCGCGTACTTTTGTCCCGGCTGTCCCGGACGAAAAACTCTTCCTTTCGATCCGCTTTTCTCGTCCCACGCGTCCCTCGCGTAATTTTATCCCGGTTGTCCCAGACGAAAAACTCTTCCTTCGGGCAATCCGCGCCTTTGCGTCCCACGCGTCCCTCGCGTACTTTTGTCCCGGCTGTCCCGGACGAAAAACTCTTCCTTCGGGCATTCCGCGCTTTCGCGTCCCACGCGTCCCTCGCGTACTTTTGTCCCGGCTGTCCCGGACGAACCTTCGCCCATTTCGCGCTTTCGCGTCCCACGCGTCCCTCGCGTACTTTTGTCCCGGCTGTCCCGGACGAAAAACTCTTCGCCCATTTCGCGCTTTCGCGTCCCACGCGTCCCTCGCGTACTTTTGTCCCGGCTGTCCCGGACGAAAAAATCTTCCTTCGGGCGATCCGCGCTTTCGCGTCCCACGCGTCCCTCGCGTACTTTTGTCCCGGCTGTCCCGGACGAACCTTCGCCCATTTTGCGCTTTCGCGTCCCACGCGTCCCTCGCGTACTTTTGTCCCGGCTGTCCCGGAACCTTCGGCCATTTCGCGCTTTCGAATGTCCCACGCGTCCCTCGCGTACTTTTGTCCCGCGTACTGTCCCGGGCTGTTTCGCGCTTTCAATGTCCTTTTGGCGCCTTTTTGCCCGGACGATCCGCGCTCCCAGAAAGTCCCTCGCGTACTTTTGAAGTCCCGGCTGTCAGACGAACTTTTCCTCTTCTTCGGGCCCATTTCGCGCTTTCGCGTCCCACGCGTCCCTCGCGTACTTTTGTCCCGGCTGTCCCGGACGAACCTTCGCCCATTTCGCTTTCGCGTCCCACGCGTCCCTCGCGTACTTTTGTCCCGGCTGTCCCGGACGAACCTTCGCCCATTTCGCGCTTTCGCGTCCCACGCGTCCCTCGCGTACTTTTGTCCCGGCTGTCCCGGACGAAAAACTCTTTCGGCCGATCTGCGCTTTCGCGTTCACGTACTTTTCGCGTCCCACGCCAAAGTGTCCCTCGCGTACTTTTGTCCCGGCTGTCCCAGACCGCCTGTTTCAACAAAATCTTCCTTCGGGCCATTTTCGCGCTTTCTTTCCCACGCGTCCCTCGCGTACATTTGTCCCAGATGCCCGGAGGACTTCGTGCTCGCCCCAATTTTGTGAAAATCGGAGCTCGGAGTTTATGGCCGTCCCGGCTTTTCCCTCTGAAAAACCTTCGGCCATTTCGCGCTTTCGCGTCCCACGCGTCCCTCGCGTACTTTTGTCCCGGCTGTCCCGGACGAACCTTCGCCCATTTCGCGCTTTCGCGTCCCACGCGTCCCTCGCGTACTTTTGTCCCGGCTGTCCCGGACGAACCTTCGCCCATTTCGCGCTTTCGCGTCCCACGCGTCCCTCGCGTACTTTTGTCCCGGCTGTCCCGATGAAAAACCTTCGCCCATTTCGCGCTTTCGCGTCCCACGCGTCCCTCGCGTACTTTTGTCCCGGCTGTCCCGGACGAACCTTCGCTTCCATTTCGCGCTTTCGCATCCCACGCGTCCCTCGCGTACTTTTGTCCCGGCTGTCCCGGACGAAAAACTCTTCCTTCGGCCGATTTCGCGCTTTCGCGTCCCACGCGTCCCTCGCGTTTTGTCCCGGCTGTCCCGGACGAACCTTCGCCCATTTTCCTTCGGGCGATCCGACGCTTTCGCGTCCCACGCGTCCCTCGCGTACTTTTGTCCCGGCTGTCCCGGACGAACCTTCGCCCATTTCATCCGCGCGTTCGCGTCCCACGTCGTCCGTCCAGAAAAGTACTTTTGTCCAAAAGTTATGGCCGGCTGTCCCGGAAACATTGAACCTCTTCTGTCTTCGGCTGATTCGCGCTTTCGCGTCCCACGCGTCCCTCGCGTACTTTTGTCCCGGCTGTCCCGGACGAACCTTCGCCCATTTCGCGCTTTCGCGTCCCACGCGTCCCTCGCGTACTTTTGTCCCGGCTGTCCCGGACGAACCTTCGCCCATTTCGCGCTTTCGCATCCCACGCGTCCCTCGCGTACTTTTGTCCCGGCTGTCCCGGACGAACCTTCGCCCATTTCGATCCGCTTTCGCGTCCCACGCGTCCCTCGCGTACTTTTGTCCCGGCTGTCCCGGACGAAAAATATCTTCCTTCATTTCGCGCTTTCGCGTCCCATGCGTCCCTCGCGTACTTTTGTCCCGGCTGTCCCGGACGAAAAACTCTTCCTTCGGGTGATTCGCGCTTTCGCGTCCCACGCGTCCCTCGCGTACTTTTGTCCCGGCTGTCCCGGACGAAAAACTCTTCCTTCCCGGCTGTCCCGGACGAACCTTCGCCCATTTCGCGCTTTCTGTCCCACGCGTCCCTCGCGTACCTTCGTAGAGGACGTCGTGCTCGTTCCAGAAAGTCCAATTTTGTCCTCGGAGTCAAAAGTTATGGCCGTTTGAAGTTTCCCAAACGTTGACTTTTCTTCTGTCTTCGGGCGATTTCGCGCTTTCGCGTCCCACGCGTCCCTCGCGTACTTTTGTCCCGGCTGTCCCGGACGAACCTTCGCCCATTTCGCGCTTTCGCGTCCCACGCGTCCCTCGCGTACTTTTGTCCCGGCTGTCCCGGACGAACCTTCGCCCATTTCGCGCTTTCGCGTCCCACGCGTCCCTCGCGTACTTTTGTCCCGGCTGTCCCGGACGAACCTTCGCCCATTTCGTGCTTTCGCGTCCCACGCGTCCCTCGCGTACTTTTGTCCCGGCTGTCCCGGACGAACCTTCGCCCATTTCGCGCTTTCGCGTCCCACGCGTCCCTCGCGTACTTTTGTCCCGGCTGTCCCGGACGAAAAACCTTCGCGGGCGATCCGCGCTTTCATGTCCCACGCGTCCCTCGCGTACTTTTGTCCCGGCTGTCCCGACGAAAAAATCTTCCTTCGGGCGATCCTTTCACGCTTTCACGTCCCACGCGTCCCTCGCGTACTTTTGTCCCGGCTGTCCCGGACGAAAAACTTCGCCCGATTTCGCACTTTCATGTCCCACGCGTCCGTCGCGTACTTTTGTCCCGTCTGTCCCGGACGAAACCTTCCTTCCGCCGCGCTTTCGCGTCCCACGCGTCCCTCGCGTACTTTTGTCCCGGCTGTCCCGGACGAACCTTCCCCATTTCCGCGCTTTCACGTCCCACGCGTCCCTCGCGTACTTTTGTCCCGGCTGTCCCGGACGAAAAACTCTTCCTTCGGCCATTTCGCGCTTTCACGTCCCACGCGTCCAATTTTGTACTTTTGTCCCAAAAGCTTATGTTTCGGACGAACGGGTTAAACTTCCTTCAAACGTTCCGTACTTTTTCGGCTCTCCCATTTCGCGCTTTCGCATGTCCCTCGCGTACTTTTGACAAATCTTCCTTCGGGCCCATCCGCGCTTTCGCGTCCGTCGCGTACTTTTGTCCCGGACGTCCCGGAAAAAAATCTTCCTTTCGGGCCATCCGCGCTTTCGCGTCCCACGCGTCCCTCGCGTACTTTTGTCCCGGCTGTCCCGGACGAACCTTCGCCCATTTCCGCGCTTTCGCGTCCCACGCGTCCCTCGCGTACTTTTGTCCCGGCTGTCCCGGACGAACCTTCGCCCATTTCGGCGCTTTCGCGTCCCACGCGTCCCTCGCGTACTTTTGTCCCGGCTGTCCCGGACGAAAAACCTTCTTCTCTGCTTCGGGCGATTTCGCGCTTTCGCGTCCCACGCGTCCCTCGCGTACTTTTGTCCCGGCTGTCCCGGACGAAAAACTCTTCCTTCGGGCGATCCGCGCTTTCGCGTCCCTTCGCGCGTACGTACTTTTGTCCCGGCTGTCCCGGACGAAAAATTCTTCGCCCATTTCGCGCTTTCGCGTCCCACGCGTCCCTCGCGTACTTTTGTCCCGGCTGTCCCGGACGAAAAACTCTTCCTTCGGGCATTTCGCGCTTTCGCGTCCCACGCGTCCGTCGCGTACTTTTGTCCCGGCTGTCCCGGACGAACAAACTTCTTCCTTTCGGGCTTTCCGCGCGTCCCACGCGTCCCTCGCGTACTTTTGTCCCGGCTCGTCCCGGACGAAAAAATCTTCCTTTTGGGCGATCCGAGCGCGGTTCGCGTCCTTCGCGTACTTTTGTCCCGGCTGTCCCGGACGAACCTTCCTTCGGGCGATTTCCTCTTCTGCTTTCGCGTCCCACGCGTCCCTCGCGTACTTTTGTCCCGGCTGTCCCGGACGAAAAGTCACCTTCCTTCCATCCGCGCTTTCGCGTCCCACGCGTCCCTCGCGTACTTTTGTCCCGGCTGTCCCAGACGAACCTTCGCCCATTTCGCGCTTTCGCGTCCCACGCGTCCCTCGCGTACTTTTGTCCCGGCTGTCCCGGACGAACCTTCGCCCATTTCGCGCTTTCGCGTCCCACGCGTCCCTCGCGTACTTTTGTCCCGGCTGTCCCGGACGAAAAACTCTTCGAATTTTTCCCGATTTCTGCATTTCCACATGTCCCACGCGCTTTCGCGTCCCTTCACGCGTCCGCGTCGCGTACTTTTGTCCCGGCTGTCCCGGACGAAAAACTCTTCCTTCGGGCCGATCGATGCGCTTTCGCGTCCCACGCGTACCGTCCAGCGTACTTTTGTCCCGGCTGTCCCGGACCCGATGACTTTAGTGAAACCTTCGCCCATTTCGCGCTTTCGCGTCCCACGCGTCCCTCGCGTACTTTTGTCCCGGCTGTCCCGGACGAAAAACATTCGCCCATTTCGCGATCCGCGCTTTCTCGTCCCACGCGTCCCTCCTTCGCGTACTTGTTTCAACCCTTTCCGGCTGTCCGGCGTAATTTGTCCCAGATGCTGTGCAGAGGACGTCGTGCTCGTTCCAGAAAGTCCAATTTTGTGAAAATCGCGAGCTCGGAGTCAAAAGTTATGGCCGTTTGAAGTTGTCCCGGACAAACGTTGACTTTTCTTCTTTGCCTTCACCCATTTCGCGCTTTCAGCGTCCCACGCGTCCGTCGCGTACTTTTGTCCCGGCTGTCCCGGACTGAACTCTTTGCGGGCCGATCCGCAGCTTTCGCGTCCCACGCGTCCGTCGCGTACTTTTGTCCCGGCTGTCCCGGACGAACCTTCCCTTCGGGCGATCCGCGCTTTCGCGTCCCACGCGTCCCTCGCGTACTTTTGTCCCGGCTGTCCTGGACGAAAACTCTTCGCTTCCATTTCGCGCTTTCGCGTCCCACGCGTCCCTCGCGTACTTTTGTCCCGGCTGTCCCGGACGAACCTTCGCCCGGGCGATCGCTTCGCTTTCGCGTCCCACGCGTCCGTCGCGTACTTTTTGTCCCGGCTGTCCCGGACGAAAAACTCTTCCTTCGGGCGATCCGCACTTTCGCGTCCCACGCGTCCGTCGCGTACTTTTGTCCCGGCTGTCCCGGACGAAAAAAAATTCTTCGCCCATTTCGCGCTTTCGCGTCCCACGCGTCCCTCGCGTACTTTTGTCCCGGCTGTCCCGGACGAACTCTTCCTTCGGGCGATTTCGCGCTTTCGCGTCCCACGCGTCCCTTTGTCCCTCGCACTTTTGTCCCGACTGTCCCGGACGAAAAACTCTTCCTTCGGGCGATCCGCGCTTTCGCGTCCCACGCGTCCCTCGCGTACTTTTGTCCCGGCTGTCCCGGACGAAAAAATCTTCCTTCGGAGCGATTTCGCGCTTTCGCGTCCCACGCGTCCGTCGCGTACTTTTGTCCCGGCTGTCCCGGACGAAAAACTCTTCGCTGGCCCATATTTGCGCTTTCACGTCCCACGCGTTTCGCGCGTACTTTTGTCCCGGCTGTCCCGGACGAAAAAAGCCGAGGGGGCCCCCAAAAACCCTTCGGGCCCATTTCCGCGCTTTCGCGTCCCACGCGTCCGTCGCGTACTTTTGTCCCGGCTGTCCCGGACAAAAACCAATTTTCGGGCGATCCGCGCTTTCGCGTCCCACGCGTCCGTTTGACTTTTGTCCCGGCTGTCCTAGGACGAAAAATATTTCACTTCGGGCGATTTCGCGCTTTCGCGTCCCACGCGTCCTCGCGTACTTTTGTCCCGGCTGTCCCGGACGAAACCTTCGCCCAGATCCGCGCTTTCGCGTCCCACGCGTCCCTCGCGTACTTTTGTCCCGGCTGTCCCGGACGAATCTTCGCCCATTTCGCGCTTTCGCGTCCCACGCGTCCCTCGCGTACTTTTGTCCCGGCTGTCCCGGACGAACCTTCGCCCATTTCGCGCTTTCGCGTCCCACGCGTCCCTCGCGTACTTTTGTCCCGGCTGTCCCGGACGAAAAACTCTTCCTTCCATTTTCGCGCTTTCGCGTCCCACGCGTCCCTCGCGTACTTTTGTCCCGGCTGTCCCGGACGAAAAAATTCGCCCATTTCCTTCGGGCGTGCTTTCGCGTCCCACGCGTCCCTCGCGTACTTTTGTCCCGGCTGTCCCGGACGAACATTCGCCCATTTCGGGCTTTCTGTCCCACGCGTCCCTCGCGTAATTTGGCCCTGTAGAGGACGTCGTGCTCGTTCCAGAAAGTCCAATTTTGTGAAAATCGGAGCTCGGAGTCAAAAGTTATGGCCGTTTGAAGTTTCGCAGGTCAAACGTTGACTTTTCCTCTTCTGTCTTCGCCCATTTCGCGCTTTCGCGTCCCACGCGTCCCTCGCGTACTTTTGTCCCGGCTGTCCCGGACGAACCTTCACCCATTTCGCACTTTCGCGTCCCACGCGTCCCTCGCGTACTTTTGTCCCGGCTGTCCCGGACGAACCTTCGCCCATTTCGCACTTTCGCGCGATCCCACGCGTCCCTCGCGTACTTTTGTCCCGGCTGTCCCGGACTAAGACTTCGCCATTTTTCGTGCTTTCGCGTCCCACGCGTCCCTCGCGTACTTTTGTCCCGGCTGTCCCGGACGAAAAACCTTCGCCACATTTCGCGCTTTCGCGTCCCACGCGTCCCTCGCGTACTTTTTCCCGGCTGTCCCGGACAGTTAGAAAAAATCTGAGGGGACCCCAGCAACATGATGCTTTGCCTTGAATCAATATAATTGCTTGGGACTAAAGAATCGGATGCATGTTATCAAAATCTACCTTGGGGGTGATTTCGCTTTCGCGTCCACGCGTCAACACATACTTTTGTCCCGCTGTCCCTGAAGGACTTCGCTCCTATATAGCTACGCGCTTTCAGCGTCCCACGCGTCCCTCGCCTCACTTTTGTCCCGGCTGTCCCGGGAAATCGACCATTCCTCCCAGTCAAGGAGAGAGCATTCATCGCAACCAACATTTCGAGTCCCACGCACAACATCCCATCGCGTACTTAGTTAAGTCACTCACCGCCTGTCAAAACACTGTAATCATGGACTCAAAATACTCGTCTAACAAAATTTGGTACACAGGCTCCTCCACACTCGGAAGCCATATTTCCTTTATATACCCTCCAACATGATTTTCATCTCGCTGTGGGTGGATGGAAGGTATTAGTCGCTTGACTTTTTCCCATCTATCCCGGACGAACTTCACCCATTTCGCGCTTTCGCGTCCCACGCGTCCGTCGCGTACTTTTGTCCCGATTGCTGTCCCGGATCGAACTCCTTCGCCCGATGCCGCTCATATAAGTCGCGTCCCACGTCATCCTCCGTACTTTTGTCACATCACCAATGTCCCAGACGAACCTTCGCCCATTTCAACTTTCGCATCCCACGCGTCCACTCGCAATACTTTTCTCTCCGGCTTTCCCGGACGAACCTCCCATTTCGTGCTTTCGCTATTCCCACGCGTCCCTCACCCACTTTTCCCGGCTGTCCCGGACTATCTATTCCTAATTCATTTCACTACTTTCGCGTCCCATGTTCCCTCGCGTACCTTTTGTCCCGGCTGTCCCGGACGAAAAACTCCTTTGCGCTTTCGCGCTTCCCTCGCGTACTTTTGTCCCGGCTGTCCCGGACTAACCTTCGCCCATTTCGCGCTTTCGCTTATATTTGTCCCACGCGTCCCTACCTAATAATCCATTCCACTCTTCTCTTTTCCTCTCCCGGCTGTCCCCCTTTACCACACTATCTAACGCCATCCTTCTCAACTTAGCTGTGTAATGACTAGCAACTCTTCACAGTGATAGTCACCAGTCACCCTAACCGGTACGTAATCACCTTTTTTCCCACCAACAACAGCATGCCAACTGACATTCGACCAATACCCGACTGGCTCGTCGCTCTCTATTTTGGAAAATCAGCTCGGAGTCAAACACCCATGGCCCTTTGAACTTTCCAAAAATTGACTTTTAACCTATAATGTCTTCCCCATTTCGCGCTTTCCGTCCCAAACCCCACGCCCCATTTGTCCCGGCTGTCTACGAATTCTTTCATTTCCGCCCTCGCCATACCCACGCGTTCGCGTACATTTGTCCCACATGTCCCAAAACATTCGCCCATTAATTTCCCACCACGCGTTCGCTTACTTTTTCCTCAAATTTAATCCCGGAAAACAAACAATAGGGATTGATTCCTAGCTCAACATGGTCCACGCGTCCTTAGTGGATCCCGGCTGTCTATAAAACCTGGTGGTCCTTTCCTGCCTTCGCGTCATGCGCGTCAATCGCGTACATCTCAGTCCTGTCCCGGCCAATCAAATCACGCCAGAAAGATCTCGTGGACCCGTCCACCTAGATCCTCTAACCACTCAGCCCACCTCGCAACTTTCGCCTGGCAAAGAGCCTTTTCATTTTCTCCTCTCAGAAAGAAATGAAATTTGTCTCCACTGTTATTTTATAAAAATGGAACTGTTATAATGAATTTGTAACATGCAGATTTTTACTTTTTACCCTGTCCTCAACTTGACCGACATCGGTTTAGCTTGACCACTATCGCGTCACCTCCCTAGTGTACCGTGGTCAATTTCTCCTAACCAGAATCTGTTTACCATGACTAATATTGATTAGCCTGTTGGAGTCCCTTACACCATTTATCACCACAATTGATTGCCCGAAACCATTTTTGTCTTACCGAAGTTTACACCTAGCCTTAGTTTCACTCAACCGTACTTTTTCCTAATTACCTATTCATCCAAACCACTTTGCGTCATTCAGGGCATGTTTTTTCCTCTACCAGGGCCTTTCCTACGACCCTACCTATCAACCCAACCCAGAACCTGCCGATTGGACACTCGAATTCACTTACTCGTTGTACCTTGCGATGACGCTACTCGTGTTGTTCAACCTATTGAATTTGTTTGGCCTAATGTTGTGTTGTTTATCTAGACCAGACCTTTTGGTGCTATGGAACATACCTATTACCCATTCCTACACATTTCCTAGTTATGATTCAAGACCGTATTCTATACCTTAGATACCTACACCACATCAACCTTGTTTGAATAAAATTATCATCTTTTGACGATGTAGAGTTTGTACACTCTTCAACGTAGTATCTTATCGTATTTTATCCTGTTTGTGCGCTTGAATTCCACTACCTATTACCCCAACCGATATCACCATTACCTAAACCTCACCTATACCTTATTTTTTTAATCATGTACCCATTTATCAAACCACTCACTACTTCATTTTATCACCTCATCAGTTCCTAATTTGAGGGGATCACCTTCACCCACACTTGGGGCAACTTAACCTTCACTCATACCTCGGACACTGAATTTCTATTTTTGTCAGCGTCGCTTATCAATACAAGGTACGCGGCAAAAAAGGGCAGATGTAGACACCACATTTGGGTCACACTCCTCTTGGTCCCCTTCAATTAATTAACATAACGTATTTACGTAGCCATGATCCCTTACCCCACATTGATATTAATTTAATCACCTATAATTGAATTGATATTCATCCTCATGTTATTAATTGATTTAATTATTTTAATTAAGTTAATTTAACAATATGATTTATCACATTATATACCGCAATTTATTTAAATAAAAAGGGGTAAACACGTCACTTAATAAACACATACAAACATCAATAAAAAGGAACCAAATAAATAAATACACATAACCCTAGGTCACATTTGAAGGTGATCTCCCCATGGTAATCCCTAACACAATCAACACACAAACAAATACAAGTTTCCATGGTGACCTTCTTGAATTCATCTCAAATTCCAATGTGGTTGGTCTCCAATCCCCCGATGTTTGTTGTGATATTTTAAATGTGCATAATACAAATATCTCCTTCGGTATCATGGCCATATTAGAACATCCAAATCAATATAAGTATAATTTCAAGATCATCGGCGTATACGTGAATCACCACAAACATCAAGACAATTAGCAGTATCAATTACAATTTCATCCACAACTATATCATCACCAATTTTAATTCAATTCTCATTTTCTAGGTCTACTCAAAATATCTAAATATTACAAGTCTGAAAAACATCTATAATGTAACCATGTAAAACAATATATCAACATCAATATGTAAAATGTCTCTAATAATAATCATGCACCATATATGAATCAAAGTCCACAATAAACC
The DNA here is from genome assembly GCA_019776745.2 of Taxus chinensis. Taxonomy (NCBI): domain Eukaryota; kingdom Viridiplantae; phylum Streptophyta; class Pinopsida; order Cupressales; family Taxaceae; genus Taxus; species Taxus chinensis. The sequence goes on along the minus strand of CM034157.1, from coordinate 251,312,135 downwards.
ATGATCTAATATCTAACACCATGCTAAATTAAACTATAACAATGTCCATAATATAGTTAGCAATATCAGGATCAATATCATAAGGTGTCGAAGGAAAGAGAGCACTACATGTTACATCTGAATCCTTTATATCTTGAGGATTTCAAATTTAATATCCAAAAGTGACACAAATCTAACATAATTATTTGAAAATGAACAAGGCTGTATCTTTAGAATATTTTATATATTCAAGTATTATGTTACAAAGAATTTAAAAACTTGTACATACTTAAACAACACTAAAACAAATTGTTGATATTTTTTTTCATTTTCCTCTCAAACAATCTGATTCTATTTTGAAAAATATGAGTCTTTTTTGTCTAAATATGAAAATATATATACCATGTCTAAATATGACGAATTTCATAATGAAAAATGATGTATCTTTAGAAAAAAAAATATTCCCAAGTTATAGGTTAAAAAGAATAACAAAAATGTTAAAAACGTAAACAATGCCAAAACAAATTTTTATGGTGTTTTCTTTTTCCTATCTCCATCAATCTGATTCCATTCTCAAAAATATGACTCTTTTATGTCTAAATACCAAAAAATATATACCTGATTAAGATACATGTGAATTTTGTGCCTAATTTGATTGTTATTGCAGCAATTGATGAATAGTCAATTCAATATAGAAATTAACCCAAGAAAACTAAGCAATAAAGTAAGATCCCTAAGTACAAAGAGGGGGTAAGAATCCTTAGCTAGTTCATAGAATTCCTGGAGGTATACAAAGCTATAAAAATTAAAAATCTGAAGCACTGACCATCTTACCGCACCTCAGAAAAATGCAGATCTTGAAGAATAAGTTGAACTAGCACTACTAGGAATAGGCTTATTTATCCACATTGTTATCCACATAAATACCATTTTGTGGAAATTTTGTGATTCATCAACATAAATAGATAGTTCTTATAAAATGCAATGTAGATTTTCCATAATTTCATAAAAGACAAACTTAAATGTGTTGAATTTCCACAATTTTGAATTTTTTTGTGGAGAAATGACTTTTTCAATGATTTAACAAAAATCTACAATTTGATATAAGTTAATTTTTTTAAAAAATTGAGTTTTTAAAAATTATTTTATTTGTTCACATATTAAACAAAATGAAACCGGAGAAAATACATTATATATAATGTAGTCAACCCGTTTTTTATTTTTTTCAAACTATATACAATGTATAAACGAAATTTATATATGCACTTACTACTCTATACTTTCAAAAGTCACACACTAAAATAGTAATCCTTTACTATTCGAAAAAATATAAAATGTATGCGGTATGGATAGTTTAATAGACGAGTTAACACTATTTTTTTAATAATATACAATAAAATATTATAATATTGATAGTATCTATCTTAAAATTTATTACACATAGTAAAAGGAAAGGTAAAAATGATTCAGATTATATTGTGGATAACTGCATATAATTATGGGGGAAATTATTAAGGAATAATTTACAAAAGTACAAGTAAGTGAGGATAATAATGGTTAATAGATTTTATTTTTTAATATCATAAAATATAGAAATAATGTTTTGTATAGTTCATATTATTAGAAATAGACTCAAATAATTAGTTTTAGAAAAAATGTGAATTATTTATATAAATATATATTTCTATAAAATGTAGATATTTCACATTTTAATTAAAGTGAAATATTTTTTTTGTACAATATAGGTTACTTGGAGAGGGATAGGGGTGCCTATGAGTACCCTAGACCTATTTATGTGTGGATGGGTCTATGGAAATGCTATGAAAACATCCTCTAATTTACCATGAGGTATTTTTTGTTGCTTTCCTTTGGTCAATATGAGGTTACACAATGATTGCATAATTCATTGGAAACTTGCGATGTTGTGACTTCCAGGGGATTTCTATCAATCAATTTTCTATGTTTTCATTGTTTTCGAGTTATTGTTTTTTGTGTTTGTGCATTTTATAGGTTTTTTGTTTTGAGTTTATGGGTTTTAGATTTATATATTAAATTTTATTGGAGTTTTTTAGGTTTATCTTGTTTCATGGATTGTTAGCGTCATGTATATCATTATGGGATTTCTTCTCTAGGTTTCATGTCTTTTAGGCATATTATAACCAAAGAATTATGAGTTTTTAATAAATAGAATAAAATTATTAATAAAAAAATGCTAAAAATTAAAAAATGAGAATTAGGAAAAAAAAAAAAAAATTAATAAATGAGATTTATTAAAAATCGATAAAAAAATTAATTAAAAATTTAATAAAAAATAAAACAGTGATAAAAATTTAAAAATAGAATAAAAATTAAAAAAATTAATAAATGAGAATAATAAAAATTGATTTTTAAAAAAATAAAATAAGACCAAATAAAATAATTATAAAAAAATTGAAATTTTAAAAACAAAAATTGATGAAATAAGAATAAATAAAATAATTATAAATATTGAAATTTTTAAAAATAAATAAGAATAAATAAAATAAAATAAAGAAAAAATTAGAAATTAATAAAAAAAAACATTAATAAAAAATTAATAAATGAGATTTAATAAAAATTGAATAAAAAACAAAATATTAATAAAAATTAACAAAGATTAATAAACATTAATTATTAAAAAAAAAGAACAAATAAAACAAAATACAATTCTAAAAATCAATTAAAAAATAGAATGAATAGTAAAAAATTAAGATTTTTTAATAAAATTTAGACATTAATAAAAATTAATAAATGAGATTTAATAAAAATTGATTAAAAAATAATTAAAAATTTAATAAAAAATAAAACATTAATAAAAATTGATAAAAATTAAAAAATGCTAATGAGAAAAAACTAAAAATTTAATAAAAAACAAAATATTAAAAAATAATTAAAAATTTAATAAAAAATAAAACATTAATAAAAATTGATAAAAATTAAAAAATGAGAATAAAAACTAAAAATTTAATAAAAAACAAAATATTAATAAAAATTAATTAAGATTTTTTTATAAAATTTAGAAATTAATAAAAAATAAAACATTAATAAAAATTAATAAATGAGATTTAATAAAAATTGATAAAAAATTAATTAAAAATTTAATAAAAAATAAAATATTAATAAAAATTAATTAAGATTTTTTTATAAAATTTAGAAATTAATAAAAAATAAAACATTAATAAAAATTGATAAAAATTAAAAAATGAGAATAAAAACTAAAAATTTAATAAAAACCAAAATATTAATAAAAATAAAAAAGAGAGTAAAAATTATAAAAATTAATAAATGAGAATCAATTAAAATAAAATAAAATTTTAAATATAAAAAATGATAAAAATCAAGTAAGAAATGAAGAAATATTTGGACATTAATAAAAAATTAACGAAAAACAAAACATTAATGAAAATTGAAAAAAAAAAAAAGGAAAAAAAAAAATAAAAAAAATAAATGAGAATTAATAAAAATTGATTATTTTTCTAAAAAAATAAGAATAAATAAAATTAAATACAATTCTAAAAAGAAAAATTTAATAAAATTTAGAATTTAATAAAAAAAAATAATTAACAAAAACTAAAAATTTAATAAAAAATAAAACATTAATAAAAATTGATAAAAATTAAAAAATGAATTTTTGAATAAAAAATAAAACATTAATAAAAATCGATAAAAATTAAAAAATGAGAATAAAAGTAATTTTTTGAATAAAAAACAAAACATTAATGAAAATTGAAGGAATAAATAAATAAATAAATAAATAAATAAATGAGAATTAATAAAAATTGATTATTTAAAATTAAAAATCGAATAAAATAAAATAAAATACAATTCTAAAAAGAAAAATTGATAAAAATCAATTTATAGTAAAAAATTAAGAAAAATTTAGAAATTAATAAAAAAATAAACATTAACAAAAAATAGATAAAAATTAATAATTAAAAAAAAAAAGAATAAATAAAAAAATAGAATGTATAGTAAAAACTTAAGAAAAATTTAATAAAATTTATAAAATAATAAAAAAGAAAACATCAATAAAAAATAATAAACGAGATTTAATAAAAATCAAAACATTAATAAATATTTATTATTTAAAAAAAGGAATAAATAAAATAAAATACAATTCTATAAACAAAAATTGATAAAAATCAAATTATAGTAAAAAATAAAGAAAAATTTAATAAAATTTAGAAATTAATAAAAAATTGATCTAAATTAATAATAAAAAAAAAAGGAATAAATAAAATAAAATACAATTCTATAAACAAAAATTGATAAAAATCAAATTATAGTAAAAAATAAAGAAAAATTTAATAAAATTTAGAAATTAATAAAAAATAAAACATTAATAAAAAATTGATATAAATTAATATTTTTTTTAAAAAATAAGAATAAATAGAATTTGATAAAAATAGATTAAAAGTAATCAAATATTAAAACATGATTATTAAAAATAGAAACAATTAATACAATTTAAAAATTAAAATAGAACTTCATAAAAAAATATAATACAAATTAAGAATTAATAAAAATTAGAATTTCATATTAATTAATTAAAAGTAATCAAAATTAAAACATCATTATTAAAAATATAAACAATTAATACAATTTAAAAATTAAAATAGAACTTCATAAAAATACAATAAAAATTAAGAATTAATAAAAATTAAAATTTCATATAAATTAATAAAAACTAATAATAATATTTATTTGAAATTAATAAAAAGTAAAAAATTAATACAATTTCATATTAATAAAATAGAATAAATACAATCAATAAAAAGATATAATTTTAAAAATAATAATTGATAAAAATTAGAATTTCATATAAATTAATAAAAAAAATAAAAAACATTAATAAAAATAGTAATAATATTTATTTGAAATTAATAAAAAGTAAAAAATTAATACAATTTACATATTAATAAAATAGAATAAATACAATCAATAAAAAGGTATTAATAAAAAAAGATACAATTTTATAAAAATTGATTAAAAATAATAAAAAAAGAGAAAACTAAAATACTAAAAAGTCAAGAAAAAATTATTACAATTTAAAAATAAAAAATAATTAAAATTAGAAATTAATAATCTAAAAAACAAATTCTTAACAAATAAAACATTAACTAAAAAATAGAAATTAATAAAAAAGAAATTAAAATTAGAAATAAATAAAAAAATAAACAAAAATAAGAATTTCAAATAAATTAAAAAAATAAACAAAAAATAGAATTTCATATAGATTAATTAAAAAAATTAATCAAAATAGAAATTTAATATATAAAAAAAATTGAGATTAAAATAAAATAAAATAAAAATAAAAAATAATAAAAATCCAAAAAATAATAAAAATTCAAAAAATAATAATTAATACCAGCCCCATGTGTTTCGTATAGTTAATTGACGAGGCTTCCAAAGGGAATCCCAGACTATCAAGGGCAGGGTGCATTTTCTGTAATGAGCATGGTGCGTTGGTTAGTGTTGGTTCGTTTCATCTTCAAGATGGATCATGCAACCTAGTTGAAGTCCAAGCCCTCTTAATTGGTGTAAAAAGAGTAGTTGAATGTGGAAGTTCTCACGTTCTTATTGAAGGAGATTCACTATCATAATCACTGCCTGAATCATCCCTCCATACTCTCACAAGGCTCAACATAGTCAAAATCACATAGGATTGTTCGATGGACAACCCAATAGGAAAGAGCAGGGGATGCTAGTTTGCATGAGTTGAGCCTAAGGTGGTGCGCATCCACAATAATGAACAAATAGAAGTGGATTTTTAGTCTAAGACTCCACTTCCTCACTCATACTCAGCTCAAGATTATGAAAACCTGGTCCATGCATCATCTCTACACACATACACTCTTAACGATCACCTCCCTTAGGGTCGTCTAGATTAAGGTTCACAACATAACACATAACTACATCACTCACATAATGGTAATTCACGCACATAACTATAACATCTTACACATGGTATATATATACAAGGTACAACACAATCATTACTTTCACAGGTTACGATACATCACATTTCCACATAATGCACCCAAGGTGCAAGTACTACACAATCATACAATCCCCATATGCTCGTAATTCACAACATGAATTATCTCATATTACACAAATTATGCACAAGTACTACATAGTCATACAATCCCCATATGCCCATAATTCACAATATGAATTATCTCATATTACATAATGAAAAACATTACAACATAAAATCGATACAATTCACGCACATAACTACACACACAGTTCATTACTACATGGTGGCGACATTATGATATAATCCAATCCACTAAACACCAATTATGTTATGCAATACATTAGCACACCAACATATGCACAGAATAACAAGAAACTCCAACACTCTGCAATCCACAATAACATTATTTTCATACACAATAAGGCGACATATCACACGTGAAATCCTCATTGAATCCACAAAAAGGAGAGTGAATGCTCTCATCACAAGCACATCAACATGATAACAAATACACACTAAGTGACATGCACAACTTGTGCGTTTTGTAGTGTCCACTCCTCTTTGACACTTATTATATTTTGATTTTGTCTACTATTGATTATAGACATGAATACTATCATATCATTTTGGTTTAACATGATGCTAGATGATAAAGATATTCTAACTATTGTTGGATTTTGATTCATAGTACGATTTGTGTGGATTCTTAGAGACATAGAGATACATTTTATATTGATGATGATGATGTGTTGTTAGCATGTATATTTATTGACATCTAGAATTCTCGTCATGTTGACTATGATTTAGCATTTGAACTAATCTTGTAATCTTGTTGATATTGATAAAAGATAGAATTGAGAGGTTGTTAAAATTTAGACAAATGATAATATTGTTTAGTTTAGATGATTAATCAGATATATGAGGTTGGTTATTGATTTATGTGTGTATATTTTGTCATGGATGTTTTGATGCGGGCTATGAGGCTCGAAGGAGGTATTGTCTGATTTTGCAGGTAATTATATCACAACAATCAAAAGGGTGATTGTGATACCAACCACAACGGAATACTGGATGCGATACAACGAAGATTTCACCATGGAAAGCTTGTGTAATGTTGTTGTGTTTTATTTCATATTTTTAGGGAGATCCCCATGCGGGGAATGACCTCCAATTGTTACCATGGGCACACTAGTGTGCAATTATTTCACTTTACTTTGTATTTTATTGCAGGAGTATTGATTTACATTTGTGATGTAATTTATTTTCCGAAACATTGTTGATTAATGTCCTTTTCATGAAGTAATTTAATCATGTTCATTAAGTTATATGGGGATGTGATTTAAAATGGAGTCATTTATTAGAGTATTTTGTCTTTCGGACTATTGTGATTTTGATTGAGTGTAAGTGACTTTGAGTGTTGTACACTCTTACCTTACCTTGGAATTTCAAGATTTCGGCTTAAGGGCCATTTTTGTGAGGCTTGTGGGACAACCTAAGTTTGTCACACCTCCTTAGGATTATAACATACCAACCCTACCTATGGATTGGGGGATCATAAACTAGACCCCATTATGTGTTTTTGTAAGGACAAAAGTGAAATTAATTACAGCTTTTCTTACATGAGGTTTTAAATTTTTTCCTTACGAGGGTGTGGGTTAAGATTGTGTGTGTAAGAGGCTTGTCATTCCTCTCAACCACCAATTTATTATGCATTAGGGGTTTGAGGTTTGACTTGTGATGTACGAGTTTTGAGGATAAGTGATGTGGCATCCTACATGGAACCACCTCACCCTCCTCTTCCTTTTTACTATTGCTATGAAAGTTGCTATTTGTTTGTTTGGGGGTTACTTCATTTCATTTTTGAACTCTTGTATTTTTGGAGTTGGAGAGTTTTTGAGTGCTTGTTGACATTTTTGGAGCTTGTTCGAGTTGGATTGATATTGAAGTTCATCTTAAGCCTGTGTGACTCTTTGATCAAGTTCTACCATGGAAAGATAGTATGCACCTACACCCCTTGTTTTAATTATTTTCTATTAAATTTATTTTTAGTATGTTGAATGCAAGAAAATGTAAGACTAGTTTTTAGAGTTCTTGTGAACCAGTTTGAGTTATCTTTACTATTCAAGCACATTTGATCTCTATGACCTGGGATGGAGTTTATATATGGACAAGATGAGTTTATTAATATCAATATAACTCTATAAATTTATATTATAAGTCATGACAAGCTTGATAGGTGAGTGAACTTGCTCAATCTTGAAGACTGTTTTTCCAATGCATCCAAATCTACATTCCATGTAAGAATTTGAAGAGGATAGTGTCAGTCCAAGAATATGAAGGTGATATAAAAATCATATAACATCATATCCAAGATTTATAATTCTTTTAAGGTGCATGCATCATTTCTAAATGATCATCTATGTAACTGCAAATTTTCACTCCTCTATGACTTGATCTTTGTGTTTCGAATGAGTATGAATCTCAAATGAGAGTTGAAGGAAATATTTGTATGGTGAAGAATGAAGTATTTCAAGAGGTTATAGAGATGGAAGGAGGATTTTTTTAATATACATGTATTATTGGAATACATAATATCTAGAAGAAAAAAGGAAATCACCAAGAGGAAGAATACAAAACTGACAGGGTTGTTACACAAGAATATGTCAGATTTTCAGTTGTAAGAGGGATCTCTTTAGTTGTGTCATAAATGTAGAAAACTCAAGAGTTATTGATGATCTACATGAAGGTTAAAACTTCCATGACAAAACCTTTTTGTAAGGTTTACACATGAAACTAACATCAATCAAGTGCAATCATTCCATTTGAGGAAAATTTTGTATGATGTCATGCCTCATTGCATATTCAAGTTGAAGACTTGAAGTTAATGAGTTATTTTATAAAGTGAAGTCAGAGATTCCTTGGAGAATGTCTGAATTGATGTTATAAGCACCATATTGTTTATATAGGACTATTTTTCAAATCTGAACCAATTGTGTATGACAACTAGTGCAATCAGATTTAAGATTTTATGTGAGACAAAATAAGAATGTGAAAAGAGATGTTTTGAAGGAAGAACTAGATGAGAGATTATTTGAGGAGAGTCATGAATTGAGAAAGAGTAGACATATGATCTTATTCATGTATAAGGGACCAATATATGTGAGAAAAAAAAACAGTTGAAGATTGAGATTGCAGCAGTCTGAAGTGTTGAGAAGATAGGTGAGGCATGGTGATTGAAGAAGAGATATCAACATAGATATAGGATCTAATTTAGTGATCATGATATGTTGTGTTATAAAACTAATTAAGAGTGATAAAATCATCTTGTAAATTCTAAGTGGATTCTTACCACATAGGGATTTAAAGCTTCCTATTAAGTTGCAACTTCTGTGACAGAAGATCAAGTAGAATCTTGAATAGAAGTTTTGGGAGTTGTTGCTTCCAAGTAAATAGTGGCTTGTAGGTCAAGAGGCAGCTTGACTAAATTTTGGATTTTTAGCTTCAAGTTTAGTGGATTCTCAACAGTGAAATCTTTGTAACATTTATATGACACTTTCGTCTAAGTTATTCCATTGGTTTCAGTGGATTTTTCTCCCTTCAAGGGTTTCCCATGTTAAATCATGTCTCCCTATGTGTTTTCCTATTGATTGCTTGTGAATGGCATTGTGGTTTTCATCATAAATAAAAGTAAATCAAATTGAATTGTCTTTCAAATTTTTGAATTAGTAGTGATTCAATCCCATCTCAATGCCTATAATTTCCAACAAAATGTGGACAATGTTTTATATTGAGTACTACAACTATCTGATTAAATTATGGAGTACATCTTATTAGGTTGTGAAAGAGACCATATTGGGATGTGTCAATCCTTTTTGATAACTTCATTTCCAACATTTTTTTGATTTTTTTTCTATGCACTTAATACAAATCAATGTGAAGATAATTAATTTAAAATTTGTTAGAATGTTCATATTCAAAAAAATTATTTTATTTTTTGAAACAATTATTTTATACTTTTTCATTATGAAATATTTATGTCATGAAAGCCTCATCTAAGATGAAATATGACCCTAAACCTATGAGCATCAAGATTTTAATTGATGGAAAATGGGATTGTGTAATATATGCATAATTTGGAAAAGAATTCATGGATATTTTACCAAGTTTCCTCATAGTTCTCATGGTACCCACTTCCAAGGAGGTGATATGCATAAATAAACACTATTTTAATGAGTTTCTTGCATGAACGAGCTTGTGTAGATGGTTTGAGCATAGTAGTGTTGTTTCTTCATCTCGCTCTATGTTTTGATAGTGCCGAAAAATACTTTAGAATATAATATGTTACAAAACCCCATCTCTTTTAGTCACAAACAACATGTAATTAGGGTCTGAGCCACAATTTCTAGATATATTAACATTGACATTTCCTTAAAGTGTACAACATTGTAAAATGGAATTACAATTTATGAAGACCATTAAAAATTTGATATTTTTATAGTGATTGTATGAGAATCCAAAACCCATCCATAACATACAATACAACTTATCATGGCATTCCCTCTAATGCACACCTAGATCTCATAATTCCTTTGCAAAATTCCTTTTTATATCCAATCAATTTAACATACAATATTCTCTAGTTGTAGCAGTTGGACTCTTTGTGACTTGGTGTTTAGGTTTAGGTGAATAGATAAATTAAAGAAGTGAGAGGATAGATGTTTATGAAATTTACTCGTATCCATTAGAGAGCTTTGACAAACAAAATTGTGGTACATTATGGAATTCTAATGGTAATATTCAAACCCAACACTTGCTTGATTATAGTTGAAATGCCCACCAACCTGAAATATCCCAAATGGGATACCACTTAAAATGTACCAAATATATGAAAAATTGCAGCGAAATAAAATACTGATTTTACTAAAAATGTTTGGCTAGGGTAGCGAATGGTATTAAATTGATATCACACAAAATATTTGCCCACAGTGCATGAAAATTGTTATGTTTGTGGAGCCTATTTTCATGTTAGAAGTGTGGTACACCTTCTATGTGTTACACTCGGGTATTTTTACGGCAGTCCCTAAGCTCGCCGGTGAGTGGGTTAGGGCAAGGGTTCGGGGGCAAGCCCCCCAAAGCAAATTTTCATGGGTGGTTTATTAACCCATGGGTAATGGGTAACCGTTATGGGCTATTTTTGGGCCCATATGGTTTTTTTTTTACCCATTGGTTTTGATACCCATCTTTTTTCCCATGGTTTTGATACCCACGGTTTTGTAAAACTACTTAAGCAGTTGTCTATTTATATGGTCTTATGCATATGATAGATAGATAAGTAAATGTATTGCAGATGTGTTTTGAATTCGGGTGTGAATTCTGTAGAGTTTGTTGAGCATAGCTCCAAACGGATCTGGGTATTGTATTGAGAGAGTGGTGGCTTGTAATAAAATCTGAGCAAGTGATTCTTGGTGGATGTAGCCCAAATTGGGTGAACCACGTTAAATATTGTCTCTTTGTGTTGTGTTATTTTATTCTACACTTTTATTTGAGATCTGTAATATTTTCTGCATATTAGTTTCTACTGTTGCGATTCTGTGAGGGATTATTCCGCATATTTTATCTCTTATTTCCTAACAATTGGTATCAGAGCCTGGTTTGGTTTGCTGAAGTGTTGAATCGCAGGGAAAGTTTTTAGCTTGAGTGGGAGCTATGGTAGATGATGGAAGATCTAGGGTTGATAAATTCAATAGGCAGAATTTCAGTCTTTGGAAGATGCAGATGGAAGATTACCTTTATCAGAAGGATCTTTATACTCCGTTGTCTGAGAAGGTGAACAAACCCTCGAGTATGACAGATGTGGAATGGGATTTGTTGGATCGGAAGGCACTTGGAATGATCCGGCTGTGTCTTGCATCTTCGGTATTATTTAATGTTTCAAAGGAAAAGACTACAAAAGATCTAATGGATGCATTAGGGAAGTTGTATGAAAAACCCTCTGCCTCTAATAAGATATTTTTAATGAAAAAGTTGTTTAATATGAAGATGTCTGAGAATAGTTCAGTAGCAGATCATTTAAATGATTTTAATACGGTTGTGAATATGCTAGCTTCGGTTACAATAGAATTTGATGAAGAAGTTAGGGCTTTATTAATTCTGTGCTGTTTACCTGAGAGTTGGAATAGCTTGGTAATGGCGGTAGGTAACTCGGTTCCAGCTAACTTAAAGTTGAAGTTTGAGGATGTTGTAGGGGTGATTCTAAGTGAGGAAATGTGAAGAAAAAGCTCTGGGGAATCTTCTACTTCAGGGAATGCTTTGACAGTGGAAACTAGAGGGAGACAGAAGAATAGAGGAAACCGTGGAAAATCAAAAGATCGGGCAAGGTCAAAATCCAAGAAGCAAGATTGTATGTTGGAATTGTGGAAAGTCTAGGCATGCAAAGAAGGACTGTTGGGAGCTTCAGGATAAGAAGAAACAACAGGAAGAAAACAAGGAGGCAAATGTGGCAACGGGTAATGTATGTCAGGATGCTTTGATTCTTTCTTTGCACAATATTACTGAATCTTGGGTTTTAGATTCAGGGGCTTCTTTCCATGCTACTCCACATAGGCATTATTTTGTTGATTATGTTCAAGGAGATTTTGGGCATGTTTTTCTTGGTGATGATGAGCCTTGCAGCATAGTTGGAAAAGGTTCTGTTCAGGTTAAGATGCAGAATGGGAATACTTGGCTATTGAAGGATGTCAGACATGTGCCTACATTAAGATGAAATTTGATATCGGCAGGGCAATTGGGAAGTGATGGTTGTACTGTGATATTTACAATGGACTCTTGGAAGGTTACCAAGGGTGCTCTTGTGGTGGCAAGAGGTAAGAAGGTTGGAACCTTGTATTTAACCACTGATAGCACTAATGATTGTAATCTTGTGGCTTCAGATGTAGATACAACATTATGGCACTATAGGCTCAGTCATATGAGCCATAAGGGCATGGAGATCATAAAGAAGGAATTTTCCTGGATATACAGAAATAGGTTTGGATTTTTGTGAGAACTGCATATATGGGAAACAGAAGCGAGTAAGGTTTCTCAAGGTTGGACCTACAAAGAAAGAGAGTAAGTTAGAGCTGGTACATTCTGATGTGTGGGGGCCAGCTCAGGTATCATCTCTTGGGGGTTCAAGTTATTATGTTACTTTTATTGATGATGCAACAAGGAAAGTTTGGGTTTATTGTATTAGAAACAAATCTGATGTATTTGACACTTTTGTTAAATGGAAAGCCTTGGTAGAGAATGAAACAGGTCTTAAGCTAAAATGTCTCAGGTCAGATAATGGAGGGGAGTATTGCAGCAATGAATTTGATGATTATTGTTCTAAGAATGGAATCCGCAGGAAAAAGATGGTTCCAGGAACTCCGCAGCAGAATGGGGTGTCAGAAAGGATGAACAGAACAATAATGGAACGTGCTAGGAGCATGAGGTTACATGTAGGACTGCCTCTTTATTTTTGGGCAGAAGCAGTGAGCACAACTGTGTACTTGATAAACAGAGGACCCTCAAGTGCCTTGGATGGAGGCATACCTGAGGAGGCTTGGTATGGTAAGAAAGTTGATTATTCATTTCTTAGAGTCTTTGGATGTGAGGTGTTTGTTCATAAAGACAAGGATGATAGGACCAATTTAGAGGCTAAATCAGAAAAATGTACTTTCATTGGTTATGGTGGTGATGACTTTGGATATAAATGCACCAAGAGTGGTTAATCTGGACAAGAAAATCATTTGAAATTTGTCTAGGGATGTGGTCTTTAATGAGAAAGTTAATGTATATTAAATTGTGAAAACATGAATCAAGAAATTTATATGCAGTGGTAGAGGATCTTTCCAATGGTAAAGTACCCATGAATCAATTCAAACCTAAGTCAATTTGAAAGACTTATTTGGTTAGAATTCAAAATGCTCCTTTGAGGAGGTTCTAGGTGTAATAGCGTAGGGGATCTTATTATTTGAGAAATGGAGATTGTAAAGTAAATAGAAGAGGATAACTATATCATTTTATAATTTAGAATATTGGGTCTTTAAGCCATGTTAATGATGTGAATGTTTATGTCTACATTTAAGACTACTAATTTTTTTGGATACTCAGAATGGATAAAACTTTTACATTGCCCAACCTCTGGTGAAATTCTGTAACATGTTAAAAAATATTATCTCTTATTTGATTATCAATAGCAACTTTTTTTGATGAAGTTAATGGCAAGATAAAATGGAAAGTCTTGAGGTAGCTTTATGGAAGATCTTCATACCAATTTCACAGAAAAATTCTCATGGAAAATAAAAGATTACTCAGATTAAAAATACAAAATAATGGATCCCAAGATTCAGAAGGGAACAAGTGGCATATAAAGATAATCTCACCAAAGGAATAGGAATGAAATAAGGGTATGCCTGTGTAAATATCAATTTTAAATGTTTCCAAATTGTTACTAAGGAAACATGCTAAACGGACATAATACTTATCTTTAATTTTTGGGCAAAAAAAAATGAAGTCATTGTGTTTGATAAACAGAATAGTTTGACCCTCAAGTGCCATTTTTTACAAATTTTAGTATGGAGGCATACCTGAGGAGGCTTGGTATGGTAAGAAAGTTGATTTTCATTTCTTAGAGTCTTTGGATGTGAGGTGTTTGTTCATATAGACAAGGATGATAGGACCAAGCTAGAGGCTAAATCAGAAAAATGTACTTTTATTGGTTATGGTGGTGATGACTTTGGATATAAATGTTGGAGTATTAAGGACAAGAAAATCATTCGATCTAGGGATGTGGTCTTTAATGAGAAAGTCATGTATAAGCAACAGTTGCAGGAAAATAGGGAAGAATCCAAGAAAGAATATGCAGTGGTAGAGGATCTTCCAGATGGGAAAGTGACACATGAATCAGTTCAGGAACCCCCTCAACAGGAACCCCAAACTCCTATATTGAGGAGGTCTTCTAGGGTAAGAAGAGAACCTGAACATTTTTCTCCTTCTCTTTATTATTTATTACTCACTGATAGTGGAGAGCCAGAGAGCTTTGATGAAGCAATGCAGGTAGATGCCAGGAAGAAGTGGGAGCAAGCCATGGATGAGGAGCATCAAGTCTCTCATGGAGAACTAGACATGGGATTTGGTGAAGCTACCCGAAGGCAAAAGAGCATTACAGAACAAGTGGGTGTACAGAGTTAAAGATGAAGAAGGAGGAAAGAAAAGATATAAGGCCCGGTTGGTGGTCAAGGGGTTTGCACAGAAACAAGGTATAGATTTTGATGAGATTTTTTCTCCTGTAGTAAAAATGACTTCTATTAGAACTGTTCTTGGAATAGTTGCAGCAGAAGACTTGCACTTAGAACAGCTAGATGTAAAGACTACATTTCTCCGTGGTGATTTAGAGGAGGATCTATATATGAGTAGCCAGAGGGCTATGAGGTCAAAGATAAAGAGGAGATGGTGTGCAAACTGAAGAAGATCTTGTATGGCCTGAAACAAGCTCCACGTCAATGGTATAAGAAATTTGATAGCTTCATGATGGAGCAAGGTTATATTAGATGTCATTCTGACCATTGCGTGTATACAAAGAAATTTGAGGATGGAAGTTATATTATCCTATGTTTGTATGTTGATGACATGTTGGTTGCAGGTAAAAACATGCAGGAAATAAAAGTACTCAAGAAGCAGCTAAGTGAATCCTTTGCTATGAAGGATTTGGGGGCAGCCAAACAAATCCTTGGTATGAGGATATCTCGGGATAGGAAGGAACAGAAGCTGACTTTATCTCAGGAAGAGTACATCAAGAAGGTCTTGGAGAGGTTTAATATGCAGGATGCTAAACCGGTTGGGACTCCTTTGGCAGGCCATTTCAAGTTATCAAAGGAGCAGTGTCCCAAGACAGAGCAGGAAAGAAACCAGATGTCCAAGGTACCTTACTCATCAGCAGTTGGCAGTTTGATGTATGCTATGGTGTGCACTAGGCCTGATATTGCCCATGCAGTGGGAGCTGTGAGTAGATTTATGAGTGATCCAGGTAAAGAGCATTGGCAAGCAGTAAAGTGGATCCTTCGGTATTTGAGAGGGACCATGGGGACAGTTTTGTGCTATAGTGGATCAGACACCACTTTATGTGGTTATGTAGATTCAGACATGGCTGGAGATGTAGACAGCAGGAGGAGCACGACAGGTTATATTTACACTGTAGGTGGGACAACAGTGAGCTGGATTTCATGACTACAGAAGCTGGTGGCTTTGTCAACCACGGAGGCTGAGTATGTTGCTGCCACAGAGGCAAGCAAAGAGATGATTTGGTTACAACAATTGCTTGAGGAGTTGGGGCATAAGGAGGAGGAATGTAAGCTATATAGTGATAGTCAGAGTGCTATACACCTAGCTAAGAACTCTGCTTTGCACTCCAGGACGAAGCATATACAGTTGAGATATCATTTCATCAGGACAACTTTGGAGGAAGATAAGTTGAAGTTGGAGAAGATTCATACCAGTCAGAATCCTGCAGACATGATGACCAAGGTGGTCACAAGGGATAAACTAAAGCTATGTTCAGCTTTGGTTGGCCTTCGCAGATGACAGTGAAGGTTTGAGAAGCTTGCTTAGTGGAAATCAGTCTCCAAGTGGGAGATTGTTATGTTTGTGGAGCCTATTTTCATGTTAGAGTGTGGTACACCTTCTATGTGTTACACTCGGGTATTTTTACATGGTCCCGCTTGCCAGTGAGCGGGTTAGGGGGGTTTGGGGGGGTGAAGCCCCCGAAGTAAATTTTTCGAAGCCCCTGAAGCAAATTTTCATGGGTGGTTTATTAACCCTATTATGGGTTGCTTTTGGTGCCCGACATATGGTACCCATGTGCTTTTGATATGGGCCCATGGTTTTTTTGACCCATAGGTTTATGGGACCCATTGTTTTTTCCCATGGTTTTGATACCCACGGTTTTGTAAAACTACTTAAGCAGTTGTCTATTTATATGGTCTTATGCATATGATAGATAGTACAAGTAAATGTATTGCAGATGTGTTTTGAATTCGGGTGTGAATTCTGTAGAGTTTGTTGAGCATAGCTCCAAACGGATCTGGGTATTGTATTGAGAGAGCGGTGGCTTGTAATAAAATCTGAGCAAGTGATTCTTGGTGGACGTAGCCCAAATTGGGTGAACCACGTTAAATATTGTCTCTTTGTGTTGTGTTATTTATTCTATACTTTTATTTGAGATCTGTAATATTTTCTGCATATTAGTTTCTACTGTTGCGATTCGTGTTGAAGAAAATTTTATGCCAGTTTTTCCCTGTTGAATGTGAAGTATTCTTCTACCTTTCCAAATTATTTAGCAATCTTTTGTATCACATCCATTAGATCTTGTGAATGTTGAATTCCCTGATCTAATCATCTTACCCTATTGCAAATTTGAGTAATTGTTGGTATGATATTAATGTATATGGTGTAACTTAACAATATTGTTGTGATTTTATCCCTCAATACATCAAACTATTTACCCTTAAATGTATCTTTAGAAACATTGTTGGCTCGTGTTGTCATCAAAAATTAATTCCATATCTAATTGTGCATGTACTCAGTCATAGACCTCATACAAGTTTGGTAGTATCACCGCAGTTTTAGATTTTCATCTTACAGTCATCTTTTACCCCTTAAGCCCTAGAAAATGTGAGTTTAGGATCACATCTTCTAAGGAACCGACCCTTAATACCAAAGACTCACCTCAAAATACGTATATCCACAGACCTTAGGTGTTTCCATTGTATCTACGAAAGAGAGATAAAATTTATAAGCTTAGAACACCAGCAACCTATCTCTCTAGGTTGTGCACTTTCAAGTAGATAACAAGAGTATGAGGGACGGCTTCTATGACTTACTTCAATATGTAGACTACATAATGGATGAGCAGGTGACGGATTCACAGGTTCATCTGGGGCTTGAACTTGGACATTGTGTGGGTTAGTGTGCATTAATTTACCCGTAAACATCTTTCAGAGGCTGTGGAGAAGGCATATATTATGCAGATAAAACAAGGGGGGAAGACGTCAGTAGGCTACCGAGATAGAGTGAGGAGCCAGTATACTATTAGTTATATGATAGCAGAGTCGAGGGGATCATACTCCTCTTCCTCGTGGTAGAAACATGGTTCAACATAGTACCTTCCTTCCGAAACTGGCACCTCCACCAGTAGTAGCAGTAGTAGCATACTCAACTTTCCATTTCAGGCCTCCACTGAGCATTCATGATGTTCAGAGAGGATGCATAGTATGGGACCTCCTAGCTAGGGGGGCCAATAGAAATTAGGGCTCAGGAAAAACCTCGAGCTCTATTCAGTAGGAGCTTGTAGCAATGACCACAGTAATACCCACAAATATCTATGGAAGGATCATGAGGTCCCTGACTCAACACGTACTATTGGGCCATGTAGAGGAATAGTTGCATCCAGTTAGAGAGGACCTATGTACTTGTCTATGGATGGTGATGTGCTTGTAGGGGCATCATTAGAGAGAGTTACCATCAGAATCCTGATAATCAATGGTAAGGCACCTATTTTTTGAGCCTACGCCTTGGTGACATGGCTAAGAGCCACATAATATATACAATGGTCAAGAACCGCAAGGAATAGTACTAGAGTATGGTGATTGAGACCACATGTCAGCATTGGTGGTATTTCTACCCTATATCTTATTTAATTTAGGCTTCTTCAGATTCTTTCATTTCCCCTTATTTATACTAGAGCGTTATGCAGGGTAGTGGTAATTAGGCAAGAGCCATAGTTGGGATGTTGAGATGGCTTCTAGAGCCAAGCTCTTAGTAGACTCCTTAGTCAAGGTGTCTGTAGTGGACCTAGGACACTTTACCACGACCTTGGATCTTCGTGTCCTTCCTTTGGGTTCTTATGGGAGTGATTCTATCGGCATGGATTGGTTATCTAGACACAGAGCCAGAGTTGACTACTAAAATAAGGTATTATATCTTGTGTAGATGATTTTTTTGTGGAGTCAGTGATAGCTGAGAGTCACGAGACCCATCTCTATTCACACTATTTACTGCTATGTAGCTGAAGTAGTGTTGTAAGCGGTGGTGGTTACTCAGTTGTAGGCTATGTCATAGATAGTGATATATCAAAGGATGGGGCTAGTGAGACCTTTAGTTTGATGATCACCCCATATCTTGATAGAGTTTCAAGATGTGTTTCTTAGTGGAGTCTGTCCAGGGATGCCTTCCACACGTGAGATAAATTTTCAAAATTGACTTGGTTCTAGGAGGGGAACCTATCTCATGCAAGCTGCGTTATAGGATGACTACACCTAAGCTATATAGGCTCAAGTTGCAGCTTGAGGTCCTTCTAGAGAGAGTTCTAATTTTTCCTAATGTATCCCCTTGGGGTGCACCAGGTTATCTTTTGTGAAGAATAAGGATGGATCTCCAACGGTTGTGTGTGGACTATCATCAGCTAAACAGAAGTAACGATTAGGAAGCGTTACCCCCTTACTTTGCATCGACGATTATATTGATCAAATGAAACGGGGGCCACGATGTTCTCTAGGATTTATCTTAAATAAGGACACCATTACCTATGGATTTCATGGAGGTAGATGTCCACAAGTCAGCCTTTCTGCATGAGATATGGTCTTTATGAGTTCACAGTTGTGCCATTCAGGTCTAACGAATGCTCGTGCGTTGTATCAATGAGTTTGATGAATGGGGTGTTGTAGGAAATTATTTAGATCTAGTTTTTCCTCATGTTTCGTTGATGGACATTTTGATCTACTCATGTACACATGAGGAGCATCAAGGAGTTCCTTCGATCAAGTTCTGCGGCTGTCTTTGTGAGCAACAACCATTTGTGGGAACCTTGAGAAGTGTGTGTTCTTTTAGTCAGGGGATGCAGTATTTGGGTCACATCATTTCTAGGTAAGGTATAACCATCAATCATTCTAATATTCAAGCCATTATGGATTGGCCCATACTAACTAGTGTGATCAAGGTGTACAGTTTTGTTGGGTTGGCAGGTTACTATAGGAGATTAGTTAAGGAATTCTCCTAGATTGCGCACCCCATCACTTCCCTTCAGTGGAAAGGGAAGAATTTTATTTGGTCTTATTGTTTTGAGTAGGAATTCATTATAGAGAAGGTATACCTTACGTCAAAACTGATTCTCACAGTGCTAGATCCACATGGATATTTTTTTGTTTCAACATATGCTTCCTTAGGAGGACTAGGAGGTGTATTTATGCAGGAGAGTCATGTTGTTTCCTTCGAGTCTCACAAACTCAAACATCATGAGCTCAATTATCCAACTCATGACCTGGAGCTTGCTATAATAAATACAAATTCTCCATTCCTGCTTAGCAATTTTTGAGGTCCATTGTTTACCTCAGTTATACTTGGAAACTAGTAAGTTAGATCATTTTAACAAGGCAATGCACACAATCAAATGAAATAATTAGTCTATGGTATCAAAAATTTATATGGGATATTTATTTCTCCAGGTACGGGTTATACAATCTAGGCAGGAATTTATATATAGTCCTAACACATGGATGTTCTTACGTAAACATATCCTCCAAATTTTCTTTCAAATTGATAGCTTCCATTAGGTCTTATGCTCCATTTGGGTCATTGTTTTTGAAATATAACATCTATGTAACTTTATATCATAAAGTAAACACTACCTCATTTTCTACAATGGAACTCTTAAGGAAATTTACTAGACAACTAACTTCATACACTTGATAAAGTCATGTAAATCTCCCTAAAGCTTGCATTATCACATCTGAAGTCATTATGGTAGCACTCAAATAAAGTATGAGGATACAAACTAGGTCAAGGAAGCCATATTATCTTTTATAAGAACTCAAAAATTGTTTCTCCAAGTATTTTAGCAAGAGCGAAGTCAAAGCAAGAATGATAAAAGAAATTACCAAATCTGAATTATCTATCTAGATATCACATGTTAGGTGGAGAAGGATGGGTAGTTTGAGGCCACTTTAGAGTAATGTCACTGTTAGCAGTGCATGAGGGTGCCAATTACCATTCTAATGTTTTTTTTTATGAATATTTATCCATGGATAGGGTTTGAGATGATGATCAATACCTATAAAGAGTGTTGTTACATGTGTGATAACTAGGTTTTGATAACAACAAAAAAATCCAAGAAGACAACCAACTTACAAAGGTTTAGGAGCAGAAGAAGAGAAGTTAAAAGACTGTCTAAAAGGGGATAAATTGTATGGTATGGTATTGATCCAAGTGGATTCACAATTATAGTTTTAGTTCTGAAGGTTATTGAAGTTGAGATTACCCATTTCTAGTAGTGTATAGTCCCATATTTATTTGAAATTTATTTTTAATCACCTTAATGCCTCTATAATTCCATTCTTTCTATATGATCTGAGTTACAATTTTAATTTATTATTTATATTGTAAAGTCTTGTTAAGATTTGTAATCAATTTTAATGTAATATAAAAGCTTATTAAATTACACTAAAAATTTATTAAGGGTTAAACAGTTTAGTGAACCTAGTTTTGATTGAACCCTTCACCTAATATAGGATCTTGTTATTTTTTTTTACCAGGCCCGATGATATAAAAATCCCTATGATATAGGATCTTTATGATCTTCTTCAGTTTTATATTCCCATGTTTCATCAATATCACCATGTATTTATCTTTTATCTTATATGCTCATTAATTATGATCTTACAACTTTCCCCTTTATTGTAGCACTAGAAAATATCCCTCTAGCGAGGTCCATGATAATGCTTTGCATATTGGTAAGATTCCTTATCATGATCCCACCTACCGTATGGAGGATAAGCCTCTCCCTTATGTGTATATACACTTTGATTCCATTCTTGCTATCACTTGGTTCTCTCCATGCTTCTGCTATGACTCTACAGTTCCCATAGTTAATGTTATCACCACACATCGTACTCATCAACCCATAGGGGGAAACTCATATTTTCCTCCTCCACTTACATGTCATGTTGTCAAGCTCACTACACCCTCTAAGGAGTATCACATATTAAAATAACTTAATCATTCTAATGTTAAGATACATCTCTTAGAGCTCCTTAAAAATGCATCAATGTATAAAGACATCTTTCATATACTTTTGGGTCATTTACATTCCCTAGTAATACTCAAGCAACGAATTTTTCTTATCTCAGGGATAATTTTAGATCCCATGAGTATGTTATTACCTTTACAAGCATTGATATCTCTACTATATCTGATTTTTATACCTTCCCACCTCTTTTTAATAACTCATGCATTCAATATTTTCATATTATGTGGGTTTCGTTTGATAATGAATTTAATCTTGATATCTATCCTAAGTGTCTTCTATTGTATTTATGTAATATTTTCTTTCTTTGGTTAATAGTATTGTTAATAATATTCATCCGAAGAATAAATTTACTTTCTTATCTTTTATGACGTCAGACACCAGGGCCAAGCCAAGATGTTAGATGCCGTCATCCCCTGTAGGCTCCCGTAACCTTTTTCTAACTTACTCTCTCTTTTTGGGCCTCTTTTATCTTTTGGGCACCTTATTTTCTTGTGGGTCAGCCTTCCAGTTATCGATTAAAAAATTATAAAAAGCGAATCATATAAATACATAGCTATGTGATCAAAATAAGGGACCAATCTCTAAGAATTACTACTATCACCTAAGATTACATCAAAAGCCATCTATACAAGGGACAAGGGACTAAATTTTCTGCATACATAACATAAGAAGGGGAATTGTATTCTATTTTATCCACGCATTTACACATTCTAGCAAATATAGCATGTTAACTAGTGCATCTTGCACAAGGGCATCCTAGGGCGCACTTTCTACACAAACTCATAAGAACTACATGGATTTTGAGATGTAGTGCAACACTTGATTGTAAGTTCACTCTGTCAGGTCACCTCTGGGGTTAGTCAAATTCCCCATATTGTATCTTTCTTTTTATGATTTGATATGGTTTTTTGGGCTTTTCAGGTGAACATGTATTTGTAGGTTACATGTAAACTTAGCGACTAAGGTACGACATACAGGATAAAAAACAATGAATATCAGTGAAACTTGTGCGATACAACAACAATTAGGTTCTAAGCATTTTTGTAGTCATAGGCTCCTAGTAGAGGTCTATGGTGCCTAGGCCCCCTTAACCCAGTCCATGTGCCTTAGTTTGACATTATCTGATAGTTTCAGAATCTGTCCTTAACATTTACGACATAATTAAACTTTTTTTAGAAGTTTTCATTGGATGTATCAGTTTCGGGTGAAGCAAAAATCAACTAATTAATTTCCTCACTCTCTTGCATTTAGGTTTTCATACTTTGTTAGCTTATTATTTGCATAATATTGCATCATAGCATATGTACTTCATTATTTCTATTAGTTACTTTGTAATTAGGATTTAGAATTATTATATTTTAGTTAAATCAAGCTTGGACTTTCCTTTTACTATGTAACATCAACTTTAATCACACACGCACTCCATTAGATTAAATATGGTAATTATTTCTCCAAAAGTGGCGACATTATTTTTTTGTTCCATTATTGATGCTAGACATAATATTTCGTTATTGTCATGCTAACACAATAAACATTCCAAGAATAGCTAGCCTTCCTTGGGAAGGAAAAATTCTCATGATACAAAAATATCAATAAACTATTTTATGAATACCTTACCATCATCATTTACATGGAACATGAAAAAATTTTCTCACTTGAACTAATATAATAATTATATTTCCATTAATTACTACTAGATGATGTCCCATTTTCCCATAATGACTACATTAAATTTCAAGATATACATACTACTACAAGAACAATCATACTAATGCTTGTAGATTATTAATCCTCTCTAAACAACATGGTATCCCACAATAAAGTTATATTTTCATTTCAGAACTAAAAAAATAGAACGAAATATATAAATAACTTTATTTTCTATTATACAAAAATAAACATTTTAGGTAACCATATACATCTTTAACACACAAATTTAATCAATTACTTTGTGCCACCACGCTACCTACAACCTATAAAACCGTATAATCATGGGTTACTGACACAACTAGAATGGATCCACAGCTCCCATCTAACATGCTAAGAAAACTCCCAATTCAATTCAGAGTTAGAGAGAGGGAAAAAATATTCACTTTCCATTTTATCATATCAAAATAACTTTCCAGGATTTTGAGAGAGGTTAGACATAGAAAACACACATTCTCTTTAACATAAGTAATCAGGTACATTTTCATCATCAAAGAGGGTGAGAGATAACCAAAAAAAAATTCATTCATAACATTGAAGTTGCTAAAACCTTTCAGAGTAACACCAATTCCAATGATTTCTAACATAGTTTTTCATCTCTTGGTGTTGCTACAAGAGTCTAGGTAAAGGTGTGAAATCATGTGATTATAAATTTCCATTACAAATATTTCTTTAGTGTACCAAACCATGTATTTCTACTCATAATATGTATTTCAAAATACCAAATTAGTTTTAAGTGTGGAATGCACATTAGAGAGTCAATAAGAGTTGGCAAA
This sequence comes from Taxus chinensis, assembly GCA_019776745.2. Lineage (NCBI taxonomy): Eukaryota > Viridiplantae > Streptophyta > Pinopsida > Cupressales > Taxaceae > Taxus > Taxus chinensis. The sequence goes on along the minus strand of CM034157.1, from coordinate 251,287,573 downwards.
CCTTTGTTGCTATGTTGTGTAAATTAGTGTAAGTGGCCATAGAATGGGCCTTCAAAAATTACACATGACCCTAAAATGGATTGATTAATTAATATACAATATTCTATATAATATAGAGAATTATAAGAAATAAATGGAATCAAAAAATATCACTGAGGCTTAAACTACAACAACTTTCCAGAGCTATTTTGCTAAAAAATGGTTGTTTTTCCTCCAACAAACTAAGCGAATTAGGTTATAAAATGAGTGTGACGAATGTTTTTTTCAGAGGTACAACAAGAATAAATGAAGATGATTACATGGCCAAATTTTTCTTATGGGAGCCATTTGCACAAAATACAAGGTGGTTTCTAGAGGGTTTGATCATATGTGAATGATTGCTCCTAGAAAACCATTTTTTGAAGCGACTCGCAACCCACTTTGTAAACACAATAAAAAACTATTTCGATCACGTTTCCAAGTTGAGAAGGTATTCCTAATTGAAATGAGAGAGGTTTCAAATGTTTAAAAGTGAAAGTGATGTTTGGAGACATTTTTTGTGCATCAGTTATGAGACATATTTTTTATAATTTGAGAGTTGTCTAAAAATGTATAGTTTGTGTTATAGAGCATGTTTATCAATCCATTTTATCTATTCCATGATGTGTACCATTAATGGTGCACATGCTATATGTTTGTTTTAGTTATTTTTAAGGTGCATTATTTTGCAATGCCACCCAAAGCGACTATTCACGACTCTAATTTTACATGTTACCAAAATTGCTTTATGAGGTTATAATGTGATCTGGTAACATAACATCACAAATAAGTTTAATTCCATATTTACATTTAAACTATTATAACAAAATAAGAATTTAAAATAAATTTTATAAGGGTATTGAATCCATACATATAAATCAACGAAATGGGGGTTGAGAGATACTCGAAGTAGTTCCACACGCGCTCCAAGAGACCAAATTCATTATTTCATTATATACATAGACTATTCCAAAGCTCCCATTTGGCATAGAATGAGAAGATGCTAGCAAATGTTTTGAAGTGGGATTTTATAATTACTAGTGGCATTTGATTAAATGTCGCCAAGGCCTTTCAAAAGAACCCTCTTTTTACATCTCCTAAAATCATTGTTTTCTATCAAACCATGTTTCTTTGAAACATTTTTATGGAATTCTGACTATGCATTTGTCACTCTTAGTTTTCATAAAAGTTCCCAAAGCCTTCTCAACAAGTCCATATTTTATATATTTAAAATCATTGCATTCCATGAGACCCCATTTCTTTGAAGCAGTCCGTCAAACAGTTCTCGTGCCTTATCTTTAGTCCCACATTTTGTTTATATGTTTAACAGAAACAAAAAGGTGCAGAATTATTTTTGAACCCAAGTCAAACAACTAAGAAGCTGTAAATATTAAAACAATACTCCTCGCCGAGTATTCGTATGTGTTCTGCAAAAACCAAGAAAACAAACCCACACAACCACCACATGTTTATTGGCAAGTTGAATATAAATTTTAAAACTTCCTCAAGACAGCTGCCGGCCAAAAATCTAACATACATAGTAGATTTATATTCTTTTATTTTTCCTTTTCTAAAAGAGCACTCATGCCATTTGAAGAAATCCATTAATCCTACACGCAGCCTTCCAAATACAACAAAAATGAAGCTTATACCACAAAGTATATTCCATGGAAATCCATTTCATTGAGGCATTTTGTGAAAGAACTCAGGCGCCTTGTTGGGAGTCGACATTATGCATAAAAATCTAACTAAAGTCTCCCTTTACTTCATGTTTTGATGGGCGTCTAACCCTGTTTCAAAGCTCCTATTTAAACCAGACGTTGCCAATGGTTGTGGGGTCTAGTTTTAGATATGTCCATTGCATTTCCTTGATGTAAATGCGGCCTCCTAGCCTACAAACGCTCTTCTTATCTCCCTTAAAAACAGGATCCAATGGAATAAAACCCTAGTTCATCACTCAAAAAGCGATTTTCTCTAATATCTATTTTATTTTATTTATAATTTTTTTAATATTATTAATAAAATATATAATTATATATATTTACATGGATTTATGTATATTATATAAATATATATTTATTTGTTATTAATTTTTAATTTTTTTTTTTTAAACTCCAAATTTCATTATGGCTATTGTTACTTTATATATTTTATATTTCATTCATATAAATATATACACAAGCGTCTGTATTTCAATCGCAATGATGATGGTCATAATATTATCATTAATTTTGCATTAAAAAAAAAGGCCAAATTGTATTGCTGCCACATGAAAAATTTAATGGTTTGATCTTTTCAAGCTCGAATGACCTAGGAAATGTAGAAGGGAACTTGGTCCATGATCAATTCCTAATGGTGGTGCCTATCCCTCACGCAGGTTCACAGTTAACGCAAACCTGCGTAAAATATTAACCGTCCCGTTCAATCGTCGCACCCGGTCGGCCTCAAACTCATGACTCCCACGTCTCATTTCTGATGTCGTACCATCATCCTGCGTGCTCACATATAAAACAATACGACACATGCTCTTTTAAAAAAACCAAAAATGGTTATTTGACAGAATAAATAACAACACATTACATAGTTACCTATAAAGGTAACAACATAATGTGTTGTTACCTATTATGTCAAAACTAACAGTGACATGACGGAAAATAATATTTTCCTATTGTGCGAACGTATGTGAGGGATATGATCTTCCACTCTTAACAAGGCACTTACAACTCATACGATAACTAAATACTAGCTCACAATGTTGTCAGAGGCCAAATTCATCCCTCATCCCCATGTTTAGAAATGGTGCTTACGGCCTATTCTTCCTCTCCTGAGAAGAAGATATTTAAATTAGATAATATCGCAATGTTTTGTAAATGAACACACCAACTACTTTGTGAAGAACAAGGAAACCATGTCACTTTTTAAGAAGGAACCCACGACTTCAATTCCCAGGCATAAAGGGTTGGGGCATGACATGAAGTTTTACAAGAAGACTGCATAATAGGTCTTAAGGGTTAATGGGATAAGAAATTTGATTAGTATTACATTTAAGGCCCATCTCTCAAGAGGTATCAATATCATCAGTGGAGTTTCTATTCTTTCCTAGGAAGTCTAATGTAAAATACATGAAACACAACACTATGCATAAGATAAATGCATAGGAGAAGAGAAGGAGACTGAATACAAAGTTGAGGGAAAACGAGGAGGTATTTTGTGGATATTTGACAAACAATGTGAAATAAACCATAATTTTACAAAAATTGGACATATTACACTTCATATTAAAAGTTAATTCTGGAGTTAACCTCAAGAAAAATAATAAAAGTCTAGGGGCTCAAGATGGAACTCAATCAAAACCTTCTTATAAGGAAAAATATTCTATGTTCGGACTCTAGTGTAGAGCCCAAGAATAGTTATAAAGTAACATAATCACCTTTTCAGTAAAAAAAAATATCTTCATAAAATGTGGTTTTTTATTAATGTAATTCTAATTGAGTATTAAATTCACTTAAAAAATTCAAAATTACATTAAAAAAGTAAATTTTTGAAATTAGAATTACTAATAGTTTATCTAAAAAAATATATAATGTATCATGATTCCACTTCTTCAACTATTTATAAGGTTGAAATAATTTATTTCACTTTTATATACACCTCTAAATTTTTTATTTTGTATTATCTAAAAAGGTAATGATGTATGTAGTGTGAACAATGTAGGTAGTGTACACAAATTAGTACATAACTTTAAAAGAAAATATGTTCCTAACCTATATTATATAATAATCATGATTTTATCATAAAATGTAATAATGAAGTGTGAATAATTTAATAAAAATTTAAATTTAAATATTAAATTTTAATTTATATTATATAATAAACAAATTATTTATGAATAAATTATAATACTACAAGAAATAATTTGGATAATTAAATTATAATCAAAACTATTAAATATAATTTTATAGATTTTAGGTAAAATTAACAATAATGCTAATTTAAAAAACTATTTGCAAATTAAGTATCTTTTATGAAATAAATTTGAAAAATTATAATTATTGATAATAGAAATCGGACTATAAATACTATTTTTAAGGTTCAATAAAAAATTGTAAAATATTTACATCACTAAAATCATAATTATATAATATCTACATGATGTAAACTATATCTAAATATAGACAATTAAATACACCATTTAAATCTAATTATTGGTAATTTATTTATTTTTATTAGGATTAGATATATTCACACTAATTTCAAGGTTCAATTAATAAAATGCAAAAATATTTGCCACTAAAATAAGCATTGTCTATCAAGCAATGAAATTTAATTCTACTTATTCACGAGTAGAAATTATATAATATATCACAATTCTAATTTTTCAGAGTTAAATTTGTATGTTTAGACTATCTAAAAAATATAAAAATTATGCATTATAGACAATTCGAAAGTTCACTTAATTTTATTATTGATAATTTACATTTATTGTTGCTTCAAAAATGTGGGCAGCAAAAATTTTTAGGGCATAGCGGAAGCCTATTAATATCTCTCCTACTTAGAGTGATGATGGCCCACATTTGGACATTTCAAAGTCACTTGTTGATAGGGATAGGGACAAATTTAAATATACTGCGGTAGGTCGTTTTGTTGGCATTATACCAAACATAGATTTCGTAAGAAATTGGTGAAGGAGGAAATATGACTCCAAGTTGGAGGTTAGTCGAGCACTTATAAGGGATGGATTTCTTTTATGTTTCCAAGAGGAGTTGGATCTGCAAAAGGTGTTACATGCGACACTGTTGTTTTATGGGAAATCTTCCCTTAGCCTCCATCGTTGGAAACTTGGGCTGCTACAAAGGTCAAATTTCAGGATCTACCTCTTTGGATTCGCCTCCGAGCTCTACCATTGAGTTCTGTGAGCCGGAAGTTGTTTTGGGGATTGCGAGATCTATGGGAATTTTGATTGCAGTTGAGCCTGCAACTAAAGCTCGATCCAGATTGGTTTTTTCTCGTCTCTGTATGAATGTTCTAGTTGGCTACAAGGTGCCCGAAAGATTTTTTTTGAATTTTGCATTTGACAAATGAGAGAAAAATATTGATATCGAGAGCTCACCGATTACTTTTCATGAGTGTAGAATGGTAGGCTATATGATGAAAAACTACTATCAAGGGGCATCATCGTCTCAGGAGGAAAATGAGGAACTTTGTGAAACTCAAATGCCTATTTCACAAATCAATGATGTGCTAGGGGAGGAGGATTCATATATTGATGGTGCAAATACATAGGAGGACAACGCATTTGTGGTGGCTTCTCTATTTGCAGCGGCTGTGGAGAATAGTGGTGTTGCTGATCTGCAGGGAGGTGGCATCACAATGAAGGAGGATGTGTTGGTAGCTGTAGGTGACTGTCTCGATGGCAAGTGGAAGGGCAGACCCATTGAGAGGGATGGGTTTATCAAACATTCAAATTTTGAATATTTTTTTCAAACGGAAGATGACGTATCAAATATTTTAAATGCACTATGCCACATTTTGGAAGGTGGGATCCGATCAGGTGATAAGAGCCCTTTAACGGGAAGACAATTTTTTGATAACTCAGATGATAGATTCGAGGTGGTCCTTGGGAAAAACGTGGAAAAGCCTCATGGTGGATATTTGGTGGGACCATCGAACCCAACGATTGATGGGGATGGGTGGACCAACTTCATCCTAAGAAACACAAATTTGTGAGGACTGATCGTGTTACCCGAAGTCATACTCTTGCGACTCCCGGTGGCAGGTCTTAATGTAATGATCTATCTTTGTTCTAGGTCAAGTTTTTCTGACTTGGCTATAGGGGTAACTCACATTAACTTTGTTATATTTCTTTCGGGCATCTATCTTGTTTTTATTTTTGGTCACTTTTGACTTGGCTCCTCTTAGTGTATAGAGTTTTTTTGATCCTTTCAAAATCAAATCTTTTTTTACTATATTAAAGGAAAATAATTCTTTTCAAAATAAAAAATAATCAAAACTAATTATTATTAAAATAATATTTTTTTTATCCCCAACAAAACAATATGAAAAAAAGATTTACGGTTTTATTGAAAAGTGTAAAACGATAACATCTTTGTTGTATAGATTAAATAAATGTGCAATTAGTATTCATTAAAACATATATTTTCCTTAGCTTTCCCACTAGAGTAAAGTATAATTTCCTTAGCTTTCCCACTACAACAAAGCAAATGTGATGGTTATTGGTTAATAGCCATAGAATTTAAACCACGTGTCAATAGTCATACATTTTAACATGGTTGTCACACAACTATAATGGGCTATCAAAATTATATTTTTCCGTTCTTCACTAGGATTGAGCAACATTATTTGTAGGCCGTTGATAAAAGGAAATGATCCAACGGTAGGGATACATTTCCTCCCCTCTATTTGAAAACCCAAATGTACCCTTCCCTCTGAAACTGCGCATTTTTAGTATTATTTGTCTACAATATCTTGTATGAAAAGGGCTTAATATTTTTTGGACTGGATCTAATATGTAGAGGCATGCACAGGTTTATAAGTGTTTAGGTACCTGATCCGCGTTTGACAGTAGATCAAGATGATTAGAAGTGGATGAAATAAGATATTTTTTTTTTCAGAAAGATGAAAATGCCAGGACGACTTGAAATTTGAAGAGGATTGTCTTTTCCGTCTACGACATTCAACCTAGACGGAAAAGGAAGTACAACGGATCATTGATGGAGGATAAACTTATAAATTCTTCTTGATGGTAATACCCTGTCTGCTAAACAAATTCATGGTTAGTAGGTTTTTGTTTTTGTTTTTAAATAAAAATTTGACACAATTTTTTTGAAATAGATGTCTGCAATGGTACGATAGTTTACAAGCCTTAAGTTTTCTAGCTAAAAAGGTCGTTTACCATACCAATTTAGTAAGGTTCCTTCTTTGTAATTGAATTAATTTTCCTAGGAAAACAACTCCCAACTCGAGTTTCCAAATAAACTCTAGCTAACTCTGACTAAATCTACTCTAGGTGGCGGAAATTACTATTTTTAGCATTTACTAGAACCTGCTATTCTTAGTAAGTTCGCATATCCTATGGGCACAGAAATTGTCTTTACATCCCTAAATTAGAGGAATTGCCAACTTTCTAACTCATAATGCAACTAATAGACAAAATTAACTAATGCCCAAAAATAGGAAAAAAACTAAACTATAACTTAAATCCTAATTTTCAAGATGGCCCCGAAAAATGTTGAAAACTTGGGTAGGGCAGGTTGTCATTCGTCTCATCGAAACATGTGGTTTCAAAAAAAAACGGACTCAAACGGAGGAGCTCAAGTTATGTTGTCAAGTTCCTGCTAATTCTGGCGCATCATTAAAAATAGGGGCAGTCAAAATATTTTTAGAAATAATAGAGGAAATCATCGAGCATTTTCAACATTCATCTAAGAAAATAAATTGGAAAGACTTCTCCAGATCAAAGCCGCGAAAGGAAAGGAGCTTGCTTGTAATAGTTTTTGTAATCAGGTTTCCAAAACAAAAAGATATTGTAACCATTCCTTTGCAATATGCAAGAAAATAATCTAAATTTTTTTTTTGTTTCACCATTACTAAACAGGATCCACACTGTTTCTAAATCCATTTGAAGAATGTATTAATTTTGATAAAACTGCAGGGTCAATTTCTATTTTAAAAGTACTAATCATACTTTTGCTGCTAAATATTATTGTAGTAAGGAATTTTTTTTTCAAGAGTGAAGGAAATAAAAAGCATTGAAGGATCTACTTTACCTCTAGCAATGAAGACTCGGCAATGGAGATTTAAGAATATTGAAATTCCGGCACTCCATCCAGCAAATACTAATTGAAAACAATTGCAACAGGACTCAACCAGTTATGTTTATGTGGAAAATGAATGTTTGTGAATTATGATAAATATCCAAGTTTCACATGCACTTATGCAATCGATAATTGTTGTAATATTATATGCATGTAGACATAAAAACATAATTTTATCGAATATGTTAAAAGATTTATTTGGGAAACTAATTTTCATGAATAAAATAATATTTTGCATGTTACCTCTTCAAACTTATTTTTTATCAATAAAAATATATTTATTTGTTTGCACTTAATTTTAAAAATAATATATTAAGTGATAGTTTTAAACGATTTACCTTTTGACACATTGTGATATTTAAATATTGATTTGTGGCATGCATAAATGTGTACGTATATTTGAATGGACATTGTAATAATTTTATGAATGATTTAATAATTTATAAGTTATATTTTTAAATTAAAAAAAGTCTTTTACTGTTATTTTTATTAAACGCAATAATTTGTATCTTATAAAATAATAGTTTTTTAAAATATCACCCCTAAATACAAATATTTTATATAAAGTGTTTAAATTTGAAAACTAAAATACAATCTAATTTAAATTATTTTTAAAAATATAAATTTAAAATTAATTAATTCTAAAATTATCTTAAAAATTGAATAATTATATTTGACATAATATTAAAAATGCATAATACTTTTTAAAATATTATTGTTATAAAAAAACTTAAAATTGTGAAAATAGTCTTCAATAATAAAATCTAGAGTTTGTATGAATTTCTTATCAGTGTAATTTATGGCACAATTTTCAAATTGTAGATTTACAACATAATTTTTTAATTGTAAATATGTAACAATATTAGAATTGTAGCAAATACCACAATTACAAAGTTATAGATTTTTCACAACATTTTTCATTGTGAATATTTTCACAATTCTTGTCACATTTTATTTTGCCACAAAAAAAATTGTAGGTGGAGTCCACAAAATTGGATTCACAATTTTGAGTAAACTATCTACAAAAATATTGTGGAAAAATTTGTGGATATCTAATCACTTGGGTTCACTAATTTTGACCTTCAGGCTTTTATTATTCTTGCTAAGTGAAACATTTCTGGATCTAAATATATTCATGATCACAAACTCCCAAACAATTCTATAAATACTCAAAAACTTCCTTTTGCAAAACTTTTGTTAAGATATTAGTAAACTGATCACTTTGGATCTACAAAAATCAAGAAATTTTTTGTTATTGTTCCAACCAATCTTTGATGAAGTGATATCCTCATGTCTATATGCTTGCTCATAATTGTTAAACACGTGATTTTTAAATAATAGTTATTGTTGAGTTATTGTAAAAAATAAATTAACTCGTAGCGTTCTCTTAATTCTGCCTTTCTCTTTGGTGTACAACACTCTTCTCATCCACATAACTTGACATGTTCTCTTGCATGTTTCTACTACATGCTTTGTTTCTGCTGAAGATAGTGTGATTGTTGGGTTGTTTCTTGATAATTATAATGAAACCACTCCTATTCCAAAGTGAAAATCATAGCCGAATGTGTGTTTAATCTCATCCATACTTCCAACGCTATCACTTGTATGTATAACCTATGACTGTGAATTCATTGCAATGAGGTTGAATAGACTACATTTTTGGTTTTCTATTCTCAATTTCATATATATACTTCATTGGAATCCTATTTCCATCTTTCCAATGTGAATCTTTTAGAAGTGAATTTTATGAACCTTGATATTGTTAAGATCCATTAATAAATCAGGGCTTGTGTCCATCAAATACACAAGACTTCTAACTAGCCTTTAGGTCAACAATGTTGGATCCACAAACAATCCGTTGTCATCTTTACTTAACTTCGAACCTATGCAAATAGGTTTTGGTACTGGCTTACAATTCAACATTTAAATCTCTTAGAAAACCCATTAGCATATGGGATCCTTGTTGAAATAATGTTCCTATATTTTGATTGTTGTCTTCAATGCTTAAAAATATTGCATGTGACCTATATCTGATCATCTCAAATTCTTTTTTCATTGGAAAGACTAGTTCATTTGAATGAAGGAGGTACATGTAGATAGGTTTTGAGTAATGAGTATATCATCTTGTATAAAAAAACAATCATTTTAATATTACATTGGTCATTATATCTTGAATTAATACACTCAATGTATAATTTAATGCTCAATACTATTCTATTTACTGAAATAATTCTGAATCAAATAAGAATCAATTCTATGGTAGCATGCTCTAGGTGCTTTCTTGAGAGCATAGAGATATTTTCTCAACATGTATACCTTTCTTTCATGGCATTCAATCTCATAAGATTTATATATGATTCACATAAACTTCCTCTTCAAAAAACCATTCAAAAATATTGATTTTACATCCATCTGATAATAGGCCATTTGTTTCGAGTTAACGTAATTGATAAAACCATTATTATCATGTCAAAACATACTATTGGTGAAAAAATTTCATTGTAATCTACTCCATATTTCTTTGAAAAACTCTTGTAACTAGGCTTGATTTATGATTTTGTAAACTTTACCATCATCATTATAATTGGTCTTAAAATGTCTGGTAGACCCACTTTCACTCCTATCCCATCCTTTACTTAGTGGAAGATATACTAAATCCTTTTCTCCATTTCCCCCCTCAAAAAAATGGACAACAGGGCGTAACTAGACCCAACCGTTGAGTAGGAGATTTAAAGGTGAAATCGAGGTTACATGCATTGTTAAGGGATTTTGGGAGAAACTCACAGTGCTTTGGGGTGTTGGGATAGTAACAGGAATTTGTCCTCTTATGGTTTTTGAACCTTCACGTTCAACTATAAAAGAAGGAGAATCGGACCTCACGAGCCCACATCCAGACAAAACGGGGCAAAAATAGCTAAATTTGGGTTACAGGTATGTCAATGTTTTTCTTGGTCAAAAATTCCCTCTGATCCTAGAAGAAATAAAAAATATTCCAAAGATTTGAAACCCAAGGTAAAAAAAATTATAAAACTATTCGTCCTAAGAGCCCTTCAACTAAAAATAGCTCTCTAAGTTGCTCAGTGAGCTTGTGCATTACATTGATGGCCGAGCCCTAGAATAGATCAGTTGGGATAAACTTGAGCTAAACAGTTAACTGGAATATTTTGAAAGATCATTGATCTCTCCATCTTAGCTTCTGTGTGATACAGTTGAGCAGGTTCCATGGAGAAAGAACCTTGGGTTGGTTAGGGGTTATCCATGTAGGGGAGATCACTGAGTAGCTCGGCAAGCTACTCGATGAGCATAATTGACACCATACCTTGTAAGGGCCAAAGGTGATCGGTTGGTGGGAGGAATATTATTTCAAGATAGGGGAGCTCATGGAAGTGGCTCGCCATGGTAGTAAAGAGCGCACAAAAGCCAAAAGCTAGGCAAAACATGACTTGGCCATGGCTCACAAAATGTCTCGATGGCATGAGGGAAGTAGTGAATGTAGAGATTGTCTTTGAAATACCATCTAAGAAAATGAATTTGATGAACCCAACTTGGGAGTATCTCAGTGCAAAGAGCCATGAGATACCGATGAACAAGCTCACAAACATTGACGTGGGGCTTTGCTATTAGCTCAGCAAGGGGACGGGTGAGTGAAGAATGAAGTGGTTTGGCCATGATGAAGATGGAAAGGAAAGCGAAGCAGGAGCTTGGATCATAAGGTGAAGTAACTCGTTGCAGGGGTGAGTTGTCATCACCAATCTAGCACTATGATAATTCTTCACTGGGAACTCCTCATGCTATGATTATTTACTAATGCACAACTTTTAGTTTGGTGGATGTAATCTGGAAACACAACAACAAACATAACACAAGAATACCATAGACTATGATAAGAAGGAATGATGACAAATCTGAAATATAAGTGTAAATTATAATATCAACATGAAATTGTTACAATCTCACCCATGAGGTACTTCAAGTGTTACTGACTTCACTTGCCTTCCAACAAAAACTATGGGAGAAACTTTACAATTACACCTCTTAATGGCTTCTTTAACACACCTTCTAAATGATAGCTTCCTTTACACACTTACTCATACAATATTTCTCACTACTTCCTTCTATGCTAAATGAGGGGGGTGGCCTCTCTATTTATAGAACTTCCAGGCTTATCCATCTTATCTCTAAGATAAGATAAGAAATCTACTCTGACGAATCATATTCCATACCTTAACTCTTATCTGTACATGTAAGCTTATCTTTTAAGATAAGATAAACCTTATCATTTCACATGGGTTCCACATTTTTAGACTTTTTACAAATAAAATACACAAAATATTTATGATCTCACTCATTGTCCTTATTACCAATATAATATTTCTAATTCCTAATCATGTAGACCCTACTTCTCTACTTACCCTAACTTTGACATGTCCTAAGTACTTTTTCCAAGATTCACGAGTCACTGTAGCCTTTCTTGACACTACAACTTATTATTAATAAACAGTAGTGTTCATTGTATACTATCATATGTTATTGTTCCATCATCAAAGTGTAACGTGTTTTTCTTTTGGGACATTCAATGGTGGAGACTTTTATTTACCAATCACCTCACCTAATATTTATGTGCGCTTGTTTCCATTTACAGCCCATGGAGACATATGTTGATGATAAGGCAAAATTGACATCTCATGGATTAGTGCAGGTTTTATTCACTATAATACTTAATTTGGCATTTTTAAATAGACTGTATTTGTTTATTCTATTTGGCAGCGGCTGAAGCATTTTTTTTCTCCCCAGTTAGCTGGCGGATGGGTGACATTTCTGTCACTTCTTTAATGAACTTAAATTATCTGGGTGGCGTGAGATAGTGGGAGTCGGTGGAGTCCCATTTTTCTCCACCATGATCTTATTTCGATTCTGTTATTAAATGCGTATGGTTTTCTGCTGGGCTGTAGATGGCTTTCTACTGCCGTGGCTTTTCTTGTCTCTTCTGTTTCTACTTCAGTTTCTCCTGCTTCAATTTCTCAGTCACGCAACAACATATTGAGGGGTACGGTGGCGAGGTGCTTCGGCCGTCCCAATTAATGGAGACCAAGGAAGGTCCCCGGGCCAATCTGTAGAGAATGCACGCTCGAAAGGGTTGATCTTCACCTCGAAGCAATCTGGTGTCTCGCCTTGTGGGACTGGCTGAGACAAGTTTGGAGCCATGTCCAGGCCTCGGTGAAGCAGCTGGCCATTAGTTACAGTGATGCACCTGGTGGAGATCCATTGATGATCTCCTCCAACAGAACGGGGCCATTATTGACGTTGCGCTTCCCAGCCAGTGTTACAGAAAGGCCAAGGGCCTCTTAGCCAGGCGGTAGGCTTGTTGCAGGGTAGTAGAAGCCATTATGAGTGCTTCCAGCAATCAGGTCGACCAACTATGTCGTTAGCTGCTCAGTTTCGACTGCATCCTCAATTCGGGATTTCTCCTTCAAGATATTTTCATAAAAATCGATTTAGTGACAGTGTGAGTGTTACCAGGAGACCCGATGGAATTTATTACAGAGATCCTCTACTGAGACCTTGCTTGTTCCACGATGTTACTCATGGAAGAGGATCTCATAGAGGTGGATCTGTTTCATATCGGAATATTCATGAAGCACAGTTCGCTTTGCAAGAGAGCTTTTAGGAGATCGATGAAGGATAGAGGAGTTAAAAAGAAACTTGGTGTAGTTGGATTAAAGGCAATAAAATGGTACATGCGTTTTGTGTAGGTGATAGATTGCACCCACAGGCACAGGAAATCTACGCAATGTTGGAGAAAATGTCTTGGGAGATGAAGGTAGCAGGATATTTTTTTTTTCAGATCTAGAACATGTACTGAGTTGTTTCTGTCAAAATCAATTATGTGACAGTGGGAGTATTACCAGAAGACCTGATGAAATTTATTGGTGAGTTTCTCTATTGTTTTCTTGTTGTCTTATGATGTAACTCATCGAAGATTATCCCATGGAGGCAGATCTGTTTCAGATCAGAATATTCTTGAAGCACGTTTGCTTTGCTGTGAATAACGGTAGAAGCCTTTTTTAGCTGCTCCAACAAGTAGGTTGTCCAACTTCCCTTGTTATCTGTTCAGCATCGACTCAAGCCTTGCCTAACTTATGTGTTGAGTACTACTAGGGCCTGCCCTTATGTCCCCTATTTTGTTATTGATACAGATTCGAAGGCTTTGCAAGAGGCAAATCCGGTATTGGCTGATGTTATAGGCCATGTGACAGTTCACTTGGCATCTTCCTGTACCACAAGAGGGGCTGCACTTGGCAAGGGCCTCTTTCAGAGAGTATGTCTCATGGTAATGGTTACAAGTATGGTTCATCCCCCTGTTGTATGTAATAGATGTGGCACCCAGATTGTTCACCGACAAGTACAAGAGCATGCTCAGAATTTCCCTGAGGAAACAGGGCCAGGTTCAGCAGCAAGAAAATGCTCCTCAGGCTCAAGGTGGTGCAGTTGCAGCAGCACACACTGAGTAGAATCAAGTGGTACAAGCTAAGTTCATCCATAACCAACACAAATAACGTCCCAAGTCCCACAAGCTCCAGTTTCTCACCTCCCCCAGCTTATCATCCCAGACATGCACAAGTTTCTCAAAAACAGTTCAATGTCACGACATCCCCATGATATTGTAAAACGAGGCTTTAACATTTACCCCATCAGTATATGGGCAGAGATGCACATTGCGGACTATACAATTGATTTTATGAAGACAAGAGCATGGCCGTTAACAGAGTTTGGACCTTCAGCAAGCTGAGGAAGAGAAGTTGCGCTGGTTGGGTTGCTGTTGCAGGCCCCGTCCATCTTGTTATCGACTGCGGGAGCTTAATCAGGCACGATATTCTCTATACCATTGATTCTTATGCTGTTATTTAACTGATTCATTAAATAACTCTACTCTTCATATAAATGTCTCGTGTGATGGTATGCTGTTTGGTTTCCACTTCCCTTGCTCATTTGTATTCCTTTTTGGCGTTAGAAATGATTGCGCTGGTTGAAGCCTTTATATTGTTTTCTGGGTTTTAATAAATATTAGTTGGGTGAACTTTGTTCTTAAGACTAATAAAACAAAAGAGGTGGGGGTCCTGTAATGAAAATTCCCGAGTTCTTTGTGTTGGTCTCACGATTTGAATGTTTTATCAAACATTGTCGTTGGACTCAACTTTATAGTTCCTGTTTTGTTCTTATTCTTGTTTCGGTTCGAGATCTGTAGTTCTGGTTTATGTAGGGTATTTGCGAATTGGTGATTGAGTACTACGAGTGCATTGTGTATAGGTGAATGATGCTATTCCTGTCTCTATCCTTTTCTTTTAGTTGTTTTAGGTTCTAGTAACCCTTCCCGGTTGGCTTGGTGTGTGCTTAGCTTGACTGATTTTTTTTGAATTGAGCCAAGTTGATATTACTTTCAACTAGGTTAGTTGCTTTTGTTATTTGTTTAAATCGCTCGAAGAAATACTTTTATTCTTCGAGTGTCATGGTTGATCGTCATAATTTGATATCAATTCATGTTCATCGTTTGGAGATTGTTTTCTTTGGAATCACCTTCTCTCCCTTGGTGACTGTTGTATGTTTTGAGGAATGTAGCTGATCCTATGGAATGTCTTCTTTTGACGATACTCACATTTCTTTTGGATAGCTTAAAATGTCAGAGGAAATACTCTTTTCTTACCTTGATTTTGTTTCACACATGTTGGAGGATACGAGATCTACTTGATCATTAGTGAGGAAGTTTTCAAATCTTAAAATTGGGATGTTGGTTTTATGCGTAAGAAATTACTCTACGTTTTGCTCCGTAAAGATGCTTAAATTTCATTCTCCTGTGACTTAGAGGTTGGTGTGTTTGGAAACTCATTGGTTGACTGGTTTTTGTGATGATCGTTGTGATACGACCTCCTTGCTGTCATTGTAGTAGAATGGTTATGTATTGACCAGAAAGGTTTAAGTCAACTTGTTGTTGACGACAGATCCTTTGGAAGCTATGTATCCTGTGTTGTGTTCTTGTGAATGATTGAGTAACCCTCCTGTAAGATTTATAATGGTTATGTTTGGTCTTGCCAAGTTTGTCCTTTTTCTTAAGACATTCTCTTGATTAGAAGAAAGTTTAATAGAAGGATTGTTAGGATAGGATGTGACCCATACGAGGTCATTTGTGCGTTTCATCCCTTTTCTTTCCAATTTATTTATTCTGGTACTGACATAAAATTAACTGTTATAGGCACATCATCTTAATATTAATAAGTCATGTTGGTTTAGATATTCTCATGTCGATTGATTGTTTGGGATCTTCCAGTGGCATAGTGAATCCTTGGCTTGGTGAACTAACTTAAACAAATAGGGACAGATCACGTTTGAAATTAATTCTCTTCTTGTAATTGTTTTTGTTTCGAAATGTTATCTTGTTAAAATGACGGTCATTATTGTGATATGGGTGAAATTCACTATGATGTTTATTAACTGCTCCTATGAGAAAATGATAATTAAATAGAGTTAGTGCCATCCCTTTTATTTAGACATTTTATGCTTTTGGACAACTCTTTAATTGCTCTTGTTTAGACTCTTGGATTATTGTTTTCTTCATCAACGGTGCTTTTCTTCCTTGAAACAGTTAGATAACAACATATTGTCTTAATGTTATAGCTTTTATCATGCTCAGTTCTTGCGAACTGACATGTGCTAACAAATGTGCAGGAGGATTTCCTGAGTAGAAAAGAAAAAAAAAGAGAGAGAAAAAGAAACACGTGTAGAGAGTGGTTTCCAGCCTTCTTAGGAACTGCTGTTGTACGAATGTTTTCCTTTGCTTTAAAACATTGGTATGGAAATTGTGAAGACTATATTGAAGGCATTGCGTTATAATTTTGTATTGTTCTCATGTAGGTTGTTATCGTTTGAAAGTCAATTTGAGAAATATTACTGTCAATAAGATTAAATGAACTTGTTTTGACATGCGTATCCTTCGTTGAATTTTCACTTTTCAGAATATGATTTATCCTTGAATTGTCAACCTAATTATAATTATCTAAACTTGAATCAACTTACATCACTTTGGTTACCTTTGGTCATGTGTCGTTTGGTAGAGGACTATGTTTTGAACCTAGCAAAAAGAAAACAAGAGAAACAAATATACCTTGTGATCCCACGTAAACTAATCAACAATCTCTTATTGTGGTGAATCCTTAGAACGGTCTTAAGGTGAAATCAATGATTAAATTCTTGGAAGATAATAAGATTATAATAAATAAAAAAGAAGGAACTTGACTAAGAAACTCTTCGATCTATCTTACCCGTTGAAAATGTAAACAGTATACTTATGTCTATCTCTTCAAGTGAAGCCCAAGTCAACCTATAATATTTCTGGTTAGACTCTTGACCCCAATGTAATCCTTTTTGACAACTAATAAGATCTTAATGATGAATCCAAGATTTAGACAGTCATGTACTGGAATAAAATAAAATAAAATAAAATTGACCGCTTGAAAAGATAAAACATATATGTTCAAAAGCACAACGTCGAAAACAAATTGATGAAGTTAAGAGCCTTGAGAAATTAACTGCCTCCTCACAAATGAATAAGTTAATCAAGTAAAGGAAGTAACCTCTTACCATACAATAATTGGTTCACACTGTATATTAACATTAACAAGGTAGGAGAAAATTCTTCAAAGGAGACATGAACTTCAGATTCTCCTATCATGATTCCTCTGGGAAAAGTAAAGAATGTAAAAGCACTTACAGCTAAAACATGATTCTAAAGAAACCTTCTGTGGGAAGACCTTGTTTGTAAAGTTGCATACTTTAGATGAACCAGTGTGTCCTTAGTGTGTGCCTCATGTTTATCTGTAACCAGTGTGAGTCCGTGTTGTGGAAAGCATGTCTTTAATTGGTTGTATTCCCTAGAGAACTTGTGTAGTGTCGTATTATCTTCAAGCAAGTCAAAAAAAAATTATCCCGTCTTTTACTGTGTTGTTCGTGTGTCGTGATTTTGGGTCGTTACACTTTGGTATCAGAGCGAGGTTCATGCTCTCGAACCTATGGGCCGGATTGGTGTTGTATGATGATGTTACATGGTGGTGGTGGTGTTACATGATGATACTGCATGATGATGATGATGTTGCATGATGGTGGTAGATATTGGAAGAGTAATGTGCTTTAAAAGTGATGTGATTATTGTCGTAATTGTGATATTGTGAACGCACATGATGTATATGTCACCTTGTGCGTGTTTGTGATCATGTTGATATGTTGGGGATGGGAGTATTCTCTCTCCTTCTTGTGGATTCTATGAAGAATTCACGTGTGAATTATTGTTTGTGATGTGTGAAAAGAATTATAATGTGGATGACATAGTGTTGGAGCATTGTGGCATATTGTGATAGGTGGGTGTATCAATGTGTTGTATGACTAGATTGATGTTAAAAGAAATGAGTTGTATCATGATGTTTTTACCATGTTCTTGAAGAAATGTGTGTACCACCTTGCTATGTTGCAATGGATGTTATGTTGTGATGTACTATGTTCATCGTATGTATGACTGTGCAAATAGGTAATGCTTCATGTTGTGATTTTGGGTCATACGGTGAGTGTATGAACCCTATCGTATGGTGATTGCACTTTGGGTGCAGAATGTGGTAAAGTGATGTATTACGCCATGTGGATGTATGATTGTGATCTACCCTGTATATGTACCATATGTGAGACGTTATGGTAGTTATGTGTGTGCCACCGTTATGTTAGTGATGTTGTTGTATGTTATGTTGTGAACCTTACGCTAACCGATCCTGAGGGAAATCGGTAGAAGTGTATGTTGAGAGTGAGGAATGGTGTACCATGGGTCAATAACTCGAGCTAAAACTCGGTTTAGTAGATAACATGTGATTCTTTCCTCTCTCCCTATGTGGTTGTATGTATGCAACCTTAGTGTATCTATGACTATGTTTAGCCTTGTCGAAGTGGTGGCGGGATGATTCAGATGGAGGTGATGACAGTTGTATTATTGATATGTATTTTATGAGCTGAGGCTCGATGTTCCGAGTGCTAGCAACTCGTTGAGTACCCCTTTGGTGGCTAGATAAGGCCACACAGTTATCGTAATGTGACATTATTATAAGTTGATTTTATTCGTAAATTGAGCTTTTACTTTATTTTGTAAGGACCAGCATCTTTTCTTGATTGCAATGCTTTACAATTTTGGGCATTTCCTTGGTTTGTGGCACTAACATGGGGATTTTGATACTAACTATGGCTATTTGGCCATTTATTTTAGCTTGATTTGGGGTTTTCTTTTAAATTTGGAATTTTTACCGCCTTGCCCAAGGCTTGTACTTTGCCACTTGGCACTTTGATTGGATTGTTGTGCTGGTTCTAATGTCGTGATGTGTGGAATAGGGTCATGGGATGCACCATGGATTGGTTGGACCTATGGACCCGCTTCGTTGTATGGGGGTACGCCCCAAGGAGTACATATAACTAGCGGGTTGTTGAACCACGCGTTATTATGTCACTTGGGTTAGGAGTGTTCGAACTCTATGTGTCTTGGACCATAGGGTCAACCGGCCTCCTTGAGGGAGGCATAAGAGTTTGAGGGAGGCATAAGAGACTTGAGGGAGGCATAAGAGTTTGAGGGAGGCATAAGAGAGACTTGAGGGAGGCATAAGAGTTTGAGGGAGGCATTATGATATTTGTCTGTATGGTTGATGTTTCAGGATATATGTTGAGTTATTGTGATGTTTGGTAGTGGTCTTTTGATGTATGTGTTACTCATGTCAGATGGATATGTGTTGTGATGTTGTGGTTATGTCATTGATTCCCTTGTGGACACTATGTACCTGTAGCATGGTTTGGTGTTATGTGAGTTTTTCATTGATGCAAATTGAGGAAATGTCTGGTGGATTGTAGTACTCTTTTGTTTGAGTATTTTGGTGTGTCAGTCATTGATGTGTGACGAGTACTATGTTATGTGGACTGTGCTAATTCCATTCCGTATTTGAGTAACCATTTGTGGTGTAATACAATCTTGAAGTATATACTTGTGTGCTTGTGAATCTGTAGGGTCTTGTGAACCTGATAGAGTGTTGTGTTAGCAGTTCATGTTGGGCACCCACAATAAGGAATAAATCAAAACTCTTCAATGATGATATTTTTAAAAGAAACTAAAACTAGAAATAATGATAATGGAAAGAGACTAATGAAATAATAAATAAGAGGGAACTGCCAATCTTCACAGAACCTTGAAAGTTAAAATTTCTACCAAATGTTCCTAAGGCTACCCTGTGGCCTTGCTTTAATCAACTAAAATTTTAAACCATAGGGTGTAATTTGCTTCTTTATCTATTCCTTGTTACGCCCCTTTTCTTTTCCACCGTGTTATGTCGCATCGAGGACGATGCTTTCTTAAGGGGAGGAGAATGTAATGTCCCATATCCTAAGTACTTTGTCCAAGCTTCACGAGTCACTGTAGCCTTTCTTGACACTACAGCTTATTATTAATAAACAACAGTGTTCATGGTATACTGTCATATGTTATTGTTCCATCATCAAAGTGTAACGTGTTTTTCTTTTGGGACATTCAATGGTGGAGACTTTTATTTACCAATCACCTCACCTAATATTTATGTGCGCTTGTTTCCATTTACAGCCCATGGAGACATATGTTGATGATAAGGCAAAATTGACATCTCATGGCAAAGAAGCAAATGCGATGGAGGATTTTCATTAGTGCAGGTTTTATTCACTATAATACTTAATTTGGCATTTTTAAATAGACTGTATTTGTTTATTCTATTTGGCAGCGGCTGAAGCATTTTTTTTCTCCCCGGTTAGCTGGCAGATGGGTGACATTTCTGTCACTTCTTTAATGAACTTAAATTATCTGGGTGGCGTGAGACCTCGTGGGAGTTCGGTGGAGTCCCGTTTTTCTCCACCATGATCTTATTTCATTCTGTTATTAAATGCGTATGGGTTTCTACCGGGCTGTAGATGGCTTTCTGCTGCCGTGGCTTTTCTTGTCTCTTCCATTTTCTACTTCAGTTTCTCCTGCTTCAATTTCTCAGTCGCGCAACAACATTATTGAGGGGTACGGTGGTGAGGTGCTTCGGCCGTCCCAATTAATGGAGACCAAGGAAGGTCCCCGGGCCAATCTGTAGAGAATGCACGCTTTTCGTAAAAGGGTTGATCTTCGCCTCGAAGTGATCTGGTGTCCCGCTCTTGTGGGACTGGCTGAGACAAGTTTGGAGCCATGTCCAGGCCTCGGTGAAGCAGCTGGCCATTAGTTACAGTGATGCACCTGGTGGAGATCCATTGATGATCTCCTCCAACAGAACGGGGCCATTTTTGACGTTGCGCTTCCCAGCCTGTGTTACAGAAAGGCCAAGGGCCTCTTAGCCAGGCGGAAGGCATGTTGCAGGGTAGTAGAAGCCATTATGAGCGCTTCCAGCAAGCAGGTCATCCAACTATGTTGTTAGCTGCTCAGTATCGACTGCATCCTCAATTCGGGATTTCTCCTTCAAGATATTTTCACCAAAATCGATTAAGTGACAGTGTGAGTGTTACCAAGAGACTCGATGAAATTTATTACAGAGATCCTCTACTGAGACCTTGCTTGTTCCACGATGTTACTCATGGAAGAGGATCTCATAGAGGTGGATCTGTTTCATATCAGAATATTCATGAAGCACAGTTCACTTTGCAAGAGAGCTTTTAGGAGATCGATGAAGGATAGAGGAGTTAAAAAGAAACTTGGTGTAGTTGGATTAAAGGCAATAAAATGGTGCATGCATTTTGTGTAGGTGACAGATTGCACCCACGGGCACAGGAGATCTATGCAATGTTGGAGAAAATGTCTTGGGAGATGAAGGTAGCAGGATATTTTTTTTTCAGATCCAGAACATGTACTGAGTTGTTTCTGTCAAAATCAATTATGTGACAGTGGGAGTATTACCAGAAGACCTGATGAAATTTATTGTTGAAGTTTCTCTATCGTTTTCTTGTTGTCTTACGATGTAACTCATCGAAGAGTATCCCATGGAGGTGGATCTGTTTCAGATCAGAATATTCTTGAAGCACGTTTTCTTTGCTGTGAATAACGGTAGAAGCCTTTTTGAGCGCTCCAACAAGTAGGTTGTCCAACTTCCTTGTTATCTGTTCAGCATTGACTGCAAGCCTTGCCTAACTTATGTGCTGAGTACTACTAGGGCCTACCCTTATGTCAGGTATTTGGTTATTGATACAGATTTGAAGGCTTTGCAAGAGGCAAATCTGGTACTGGCTGATGCTATAGGCCATGTGACAGTTCATTTCCTGTACCACAAGAGCGGCTGCACTTGGCAAGGGCCTCTTTCAGAGAGTATGTCTCATGGTAATGGTTACCAGTATGGTTCATCCCCTGTTGTATGTAATAGATGTGGCACCCAGATTTTTCACCGACAAGTACAAGAGCATGCTCAGAATTGCCCTGGGGAAACAGGGTAGGTTTAGCAACAAGAAAATGCTCCTCAGGCTCAAGGTGGTGCAGTTGCAGCAGCACACACTGAGTAGAATCAAGTGGTACAAGCTGGAGTTCATCCATAACCAGCACAAATAGTGTCCCAAGTCCCACAAGCTCCAGTTTCTCACCCCCCCAGCTTATCATCCCAGACTTGCACAAGTTTCTCGAAAACAGTTCAATGTCACGGCATCCCCATGATATTGTAAAACGAGGCTTTAACATTTACCCCATCAGTATATGGGCAGAGATGCACATTGCGGACTATACAATTGATTTTATGAAGACAAGAGCATGGCCGTTAACAGAGTTTGGACCTTCAGCAAGCTGAGGAAGAGAAGTTGCGCTGGTTGGGTTGCTGTTGCAGGCCCCGTCCATCTTGTTATCGACTGCGGGAGCTTAATCAGGCACGATATTCTCTATACCATTGATTCTTATGCTGTTATTTAACTGATTCATTAAATAACTCTACTCTTCATATAAATGTCTCGTGTGATGGTATGTTGTTTGGTTTCCACTTCCCTTGCTCATTTGTATTCCTTTTTGGCATTAGAAATGATTGCATGGTTGAAGCCTTTATATTGTTTTCTGGGTTTTAATAAATATTAGTTGGGTGAACTTTGTTCTTAAGACTAATAAAACAAAAGAGGTGGGGGTCCTGTAATGAAAATTCCCCTAGTTCTTTGTGTTGGTCTCACGATTTGAATGTTTTATCAAACATTGTCGTTGGACTCAACCTTATAGTTCCTGTTTTGTTCTTATTCTTGTTTCGGTTCGAGATCTGTAGTTCTGGTTTATGTTGGGTATTTGCGAATTAGTGATTGAGTACTGCGAGTGCATTGTGTATAGGTGAATGATGCTATTCCTGTCTCTATCCTTTTCTTTTAGTTGTTTTAGGTTCTAGTAACCCTTCCCGGTTGGCTTGGTGTGTGCTTAGCTTGACTGATTTTTGAATTGAGCCAAGTTGATATTACTTTCAACTAGGTTAGTTGCTTTTGTTATTTGTTTTGAATCGCTCGAAGAAATACTTTTATTCTTCAAGTGTCATGGTTGATCGTCATAATTTGATATCAATTCATGTTCACCGTTTGGAGATTGTTGTCTTTGGAATCACCTTCTCTCCCTTGGTGACTGTTGTATGTTTTGAGGAATGTAGCTGATCCTATGGAATGTCTTCTTTTGACGATACTCACATTTCTTTTGGATAGCTTAAAATGTCAGAGGAAATACTCTTTTCTTACCTTGATTTTGTTTCACACATGTTGGAGGATACGAGATCTACTTGATCATTAGTGAGGAAGTTTTCAAATCTTAAAATTGGGATGTTGGTTTTATGCGTAAGAAATTACTCTACGTTTTGCTCCGTAAAGATGCTTAAATTTCATTCTCCTGTGACTTAGAGGTTGGTGTGTTTGGAAACTCATTGGTTGATTTTTTTTTGTGATGATCGTTGTGATACGACCTCCTTGCTGTCATTGTAGTAGAATGGTTATGTATTGACCAGAAAGGTTTAAGTCAACTTGTTGTTGACGACAGGTCCTTTGGAAGCTATGTATCCTGTGTTGTGTTCTTGTGAATGATTGAGTAACCCTCCTGTAAGATTTATAATGGTTATGTTTGGTCTTGCCAAGTTTGTCCTTTTTCTTAAGACATTCTCTTGATTAGAAGAAAGTTTAATAGAAGGATTGTTAGGATAGGATGTGACCCATACGAGGTCATTTGTGCGTTTCATCCCTTTTCTTTCCAATTTATTTATTCGGTACTGACATAAAATTAACTGTTATAGGCACATCATCTTAATATTAATAAGTCATGTTGGTTTAGATATTCTCATGTCGATTGATTGTTTGGGATCTTCCAGTGGCATAGTGAATCCTTGGCTTGGTGAACTAACTTAAACAAATAGGGACAGATCACGTTTGAAATTAATTCTCTTCTTGTAATTGTTTTTGTTTCGAAATGTTATCTTGTTAAAATGACGGTCATTATTGTGATATGGGTGAAATTCACTATGATGTTTATTAACTGCTCCTATGAGAAAATGATAATTAAATAGAGTTAGTGCCATCCCTTTTATTTAGACATTTTATGCTTTTGGACAACTCTTTAATTACTCTTGTTTAGACTCTTAGATTATTTTTCATAAGCAACGGTGCTTTTCTTCCTTGAAACAGTTAGATAACAACATATTGTCTTAATGTTATAGCTTTTATCGTGCTCAGTTCTTGCGAACTGACATGTGCTAACAAATGTGCAGGAGGAGTTCTTGAGTAGAAAAAAAAAAGAAAAAGAAAAAGAAACACGTGTAGAAAGTGGATTCCAGCCTTCTTAGGAACTGCTATTGTACGAATGTTCTTCTTTTGCTTTAAAACATTGGTATGGAAATTGTGGAGACTATATAGAAGGCATTGTGTTATAATTTTGTATTGTTCTCATGTAGGTTGTTATCGTTTGAAAGTCAATTTGAGAAATATTATTGTCAATAAGATTAAATGAACTTGTTTTGACATGCGTATCCTTTGTTGAATTTTCACTTTTCAGAATATGATTTATCCTTGAATTGTCAAACCTAATTATAATTATCTAAACTTGAATCAACTTACATCACTTTGGTTACCTTTGGTCATGTGTCGTTTGGTAGAGGACTATGTTTTGAACCTAGCAAAAAGAAAACAAGAGAAACAAATATACCTTGTGATCCCACGTAAACTAATCAACAATCTCTTATTGTGGTGAATCCTTGGAACGGTCTTAAGGTGAAATCAATGATTAAATTCTTGGAAGATAATAAGATTATAATAAATAGAAGGAACTTGACTAAGAAACTCTTCGATCTATCTTACCCGTTGAAAATGTAAATAGTATACTTATGTCTATCTCTTCAAGTGGAGCCCAAGTGAAACCTTTAATATTTCTGGTTAGACTCTTGACCCCAATGAAATCCTTTTTAACAACTAATAAGATCTTAATGATGAATCCAAGATTTAGACAGTCATGTACTGGAATAAAATAAAATAAAATAAAATTGATCGCTTGAAAAGATAAAACATATATGTTCAAAAGCACAACGTCGAAAACATATTGATGAAGTTAAGAGCCTTGAGAAATTAACTGCCTCCTCACAAATGAATAAGTTAATCAAGTAAATGAAGTAACCTCTTACCATACAATAATTGGTTCACACTGTATATTAACATTAACAAGGTAGGAGAAAATTCTTCAAAGGAGACATGAACTTCAGATTCTCCTATCATGATTTCTCTGGGAAAAGTAAAGAATGTAAAAGCACTTACAGCTAAAACATGATTCTAAAGAAACCTTCTGTGGGAAAACCTTGTTGTAAAATTGCATACTTTAGATGAACCATTGTGTCCTAAGTGTGTGCCTCATGTTTATCTGTAACCAGTGTGGGTCCGTGTTGTGGAAAGCATGTCTTTAGTTGATTGTATTCCCTAGAGAACTTGTGTAGTGTCGTATTAGCTTTTACTCCATCCTCGAAGTAGACTCTTATGGACATTCTGAAGCTGGTGCCTGGAAAATATTTAACTTGTCGTGGTTGACCCATTTCGTAATGGGAGTGCCATCTAATTCCTCCAGTTGGTATGTATAATTTTCATGCACAACTGCTATTTTGTAGGGCCCCATCTATTTTGGAAGAAATTTTCTCTGCCTTCTTTTTTTTGTATTTGGAATCATATACTAGAACCAAGTCATTCACATGAAATGGAGACCAACGGATCTTTCGATCAAAATATTCCTTCTGCTTCATTTTATTCCTATAGCTTGTATCCTTTGCTATTTCCCCTCATTTCCTCTAGTAAATGAAGATGTACCAACCTTTATTTTTACTGAATCACTTTCATCCATCATTTCATTTTTCATAAATCTCACAGTGGGAATATCAAACTCAATAGGAAGAACTGGATCAATGCCATAAGCCAACTGAAATAGGGAGTATCCTGTTGCTGACTTTGATGTTTCCCTATATGCCCACAATGCTGCATGGATCCTTTTATCACACTTATGTACCTGCAAGGCAAACATCTTTTGCTAGAATTTGACACAACACAAAATTTGTTTGTTCCACCTGTCCATTTATGCTTGGCTTGTATGTTGTTACCTACCTGTGCTTAATAGAAAACTTATTGACTAGGGGGCTTCTACCACCTTATTAATGAAGTTGGATTCCTTTATCTGTTACAATTTCTAATGGGCAACAAAATCTAGTGACAATGCATTCATATATGAACCTTGCCACTTTATCCATGGAAGCTATTTTCAGTGGTCTAGCTTCAACCCACTTAGTTTAAATAATCTGTGGCAACTATAATATACTTATTTAGGCATGGGGTAGTTAGAAGTGGACCTACAATGTCTATTCCCCACTTTTCAAAGGGACTAAATGGAAGAATATGGCATAATGGAGCTGATGAAGTCTTATAGTTACCATGTGTTTGACAAAATATCACATGTATTACAATAATTATAACAATCTCTAAAAAGAGTGGGCCAGTGATAACCTGCATCTAAGATCCTTCTTGCTGTAAGTTTTCCAGAGACATGTGTCCTCCACATAGACGATTGTGGAATTCAGATCCTTCCCTTGATCACATCCAACTGACCTCTTATACTATCCATCAGGTCTTATCCGAAATAATACTCCATGCAGAATAGAATATGGACGACTAGCTTGAGTAATCTTCCTCTTAGTCTTTGCATTGGCACCATCAGGAAAACTTGATTTCATTCAGTATAATTCCAAATATCTATGTATTCACTAGGGATTGTGTCAAGGGATAACAATGCTACATCTGGGAAAATCATCATCATCACAAGATGAACCTAAACCATCATAGGCTTGAGAGAGTGCATCTACATTGACATGCTTCTTTCCTGGCCTATCTATAATATCAAATTCAAATTCTTGTAGAAATATTATCCATCTTGCTATCCTCCCTGATGGGTTAGGCTTATTTACAATATATTTTAGAGCCTGATGATCTGTTACAACTATAAATTTCTACCCTAGCAAGTAATTTCTAAACTTCTTTACAACAAAAATGATAGCTAGAGCCTCTTTTTCAATTACAGTATAATTTACCTCAGCACTGCTCATTTTTCTGCTCCCAAAGTAAACTGGACGATCATTTCCATTTTCATCCTTTTAGCTCAGAGTAATTCCTAGTGCTCTGCATCTGAGGCATCAATATACACAATGAATGACTTTCTCCAATATGGATTCTTTAAAATAGGTGAAGACACCAAGGCTTCCTTTAGTTGTTCAAAAGCTTCATGCGCCTTATTTCCTGGTTCATAAGTAACATCCTTCTTAAAGAACTGGGTTAATGGCTGTGTAATCTTTGAGAAATTCTTGATGGACCTTCTATAGTAACCCACATGGCCTAAAAATGATCTCAACTTACTTCTATTCATAGGAAATGGTAAACTCTTTGATTTTTGAAACTTTATCAGGATCAGTACTAATACCCATCTCTGGATACAACATGCCCTAACAAGAATACCTTTAGAACATCCAAAGACACACTTTTTAGGGTTTTAGTGAGGCTTGTGCTTCATATAACCTTTGAAATGTTGTCTCCATCTAATGAAGGTGGTCCATCTTGCTCCCATAGATGCAAAAAATCATCCACAAATACTTTGATGAAGTTCCTAATGTAGGGTTCAAACACCCTATTCATCAAACACTGGAAGGTTTCCAGAGCATTACACAACCCAAAAGGCATAACTCTGCAAGAAAACGTTCCCTAAGGAGTGGTGAACGTGGTCTTCAGCTGATATTTCTCCACTATACGAACTTGGTTGTATCCGCTATATCCATCAGCAAAACTATAGCACTCCTAGCCAGTTACTTCATCCAAGATCTGATCTGAGAATGGAAGAGGGTAATGATCCTTCTTTGTTGCCTTATTGAGCTTCCTATAATCAACACAAATGCGTAGCTTCCTATTCTTTTTTATTGAGATCACAATGGGAGAAACCCATTCTGAATTCTCCACAACAAATATGAATCCTGCATCAAGCAACTTATCTATTTCTTCTTTTACAGTCTTGGAAAAATTAGGATTCATTCTATATGGCATTTGCTTTATGGGCTTAGCACCATCTACTATCTCAATAGAATGTTCTACCCAACTTACTTGACGGAGTTCCTTGTAATCAAAAGTGAATATGTGTATGTACCTTCGAAAGAGTTGGAGGTAGGATTCCTTCTCACTCTCCATCACAGCATCACCAATCTTTATTTGTTGGAGACAATCATCAATTTCTTCTTCAGATAATTTTATGGGTTCATGAGTCGGTGTGACTGGAAGGATATCCATGACCAAAACATCAACCTCACTTTATTTATCTTTTGTGTCTAGTTCACTGGTACTAGAGTAATCAAAGGATGTCTAATCATTAGTTTCATCACTTGAATCCACAGGTTCTATCTTATGATGCCGAGGGATCACGGTTTATCTTCACCCTCTCTCTACCACATCCAAGTGTCATGAATCCTTCATTCTAGTAGTTTCTTACATGAAATCTCCTTAGCCATGGTCTTCCCAACAACATTAGGTATGCAAAAGTACCATTTTTCATCACCTGAAAGTCTACCACACATACAACACCCATAACAAATATTGCCACATTTGAAACAACACCTTCTGGTTTAGTTTTTCCCTTATTTAATGACCTTAACATAAGTGTTGAGGGGTGATCAATTTTTAACCCCAACATATTAATTACAGACTCATTCATTACATTAACTGTAGCACCTCCATCAACTAAGACATCATGAATTGAAATACCATTACATAATACCTCATCTTGTGGAGCGTAGGGATCCACCTCTGCCTCCAAAATAGGGACCTCAACCTCCTTCCTTCGTCGAGCATTGAGTCCAATTCGCAGCTCCCACCTCTTCTCAGAAGACATAGCCAAGAGTTGACCATATGTAATATTTACAGGCCTTTTGGACATATCTTCTAAGATGGAGTATGGTCCTTGTCTCTGTGAAATCAGGACAATCCTGCACACCCAACTTTCTTCTCCTATGTTTCTTACTAGTTTCTCCTTTCATCTTCTTAGGATCATTTCTATCTTGGTTATCCTTTTCTTTCTTTCTTTTTGTTACAAACACATCTACTTCATTATTTATGCTCTTATCTACTACATCAAAAGAATTCACAGGTGCTTTTCCTTTATCATTATCTCTTGTACCAGATGTAGAAGCTCTATCTGGACAATTATACTTATAATAACCCTTTTTATAACAACCATAACATACGACTTCAGAAATATTTATTTTTGGACCTCTATCTCCTCCCGGAGAACAAAAATTCTTTTCCTTGAAGAAGATTAATAGTTAACTGACCCATCTTCCTGAGCAGATCTTCATACTCAGTAGATGTACTAGGAGAAAGATTTGTGCTCACTGAGAGTGGTTGTGGATTCTGGACCAAAGGTGCTGGTGTAGGCTCTACTTTAGCAACAATTTCTTTGGGCTCCTCTTCCATGATTTCTTCTTGACTTCTTGTAATCTTCTTTGCTTATTCAATGGTAGCTGGGTGGTCATACTTCAATCATTGTCTGATCACTAGCTTCATCCCAAGAATGAAGTGCTTACAGAGGAGATTATCCATACCATTCATCAACCCATCCACTAATCCTTCCTTCCAGATCTGGGCATCGAGCTTCCTCCTTAGCTCTAGAACACGAGCATGATAATCTCTTATCTTATCCTTCTCTCCTTGGGCTAGCTTTGTGATCTCAATCATGAGATCTGCATATTTATGTTGTTCACCAAATTCTTCAAGAAAAATTTCAGCTAATAAATCCCATGAGTTTTTCACATTATCACCTAGTGTTTCAAACCACCTAAGGGCTGAACCATCCAAAAAGGTAGGAAAAAATTCAGTCCATTGTTCCCTTATTATAAGGCCATTACAAATACAAGATCATTTAAAGTATTGAATGAAAGAGGAATCATCTTTATTAGATTGGGCTGAAAAAATAGGAATCTTCCCCATTTTCAAAAATAACCACAGTGAAATACCAATCCACAAGTACAATCAACAAGACTTATGTGCACAAATAATTGGAATCACTATAATAGAAAGTGACTTTACACCTTTCTATAGTAAAATAGAAATGACCATGGTAAACTATGGTAAAACTTGACTTACTGCAGTAAAAAATGACTTTATTGTGGTAAACACTATTCACAGTAAAAAGTGAAGTTACTCCGGTAAATACTATTCACGGTAAAAAGTGACTTTACACTATTCACGACAAAAAGTGACTTTATCATGGTAACTACTATGCACAGTAAAAAAAAGGTTACCCTCCACATTTTTTCTGACTAAGTGGGAATATCTCTCTAAAAAATCTACCAGCGAGAAATGGTCCTGGCAACAGAACCAAAATGTCAACACCAATCTGGCACTATGATAATTCTTCATTGGGAACTCCTCGTGCTATGATTATTTACTAATGCACAGCTTTTAGTTTGGCGGATGTAATTTGGAAACACAACAACAAACATAACACAAGAATACCATAGAATATAATAAGAAGGAATGAAGATAAATTTGAAATATCAGTGTAAATTACCATATCAACATGAAATTGTTACAATCTCACCCATGAGGTACTTCAAGTGTTATTGACTTTACTTGCCTTCCAACAATAACTATGGGAGAAAATTCACAATTACACCTCTTAATGGCTTCTTTAAACACACCTTCAAAATGATGGCTTCTTTTACACACTTACTCATACAATATTTCTCACTACTTCCTTCTATGTTAAATGAGGAGTGGTGGCCTCTTTATTTATAGGAACTTCCAGGCTTATCCATCCCTATCTCTAAGATATGATAGGAAATCTACTTCTGGCGAATCATATTTCATACATTAAAGAAATCTACTCTGACGAATCATATTTCATACATTAACTCTTATCTGTATATGTAAACTTATATTCTAAGATAAGATAAACCTTATCATCTCACATGGGTTCCACCTTTTCAGACTTTTCCACAAATAAAATACACAACATATTTATGACGTCACTCATTGTCTTTATTACAAATATAATATTTCTAATTCCTAATCATGTAGAACCTACTTCTCTACTTACCCTAACTTTGAAATTTTAACATTACCGGACCACTTACGACAAATATCTAATTTTTACCACAACATTCATATTGTACTTTTGACTGTTACTATACTATACATTATTGGCGGCGTCGTACCGACAGTGCGACGTTATATTATATTGGACGCCATTAATAATTATACTTAACAACATCTTATTCTTAATACACACATTAATAAAATAGAAATTACAGAGAAAAATTTTAATATCGACATATCCTCCTCATGGAGTTGGTCCGCTTCACTATAATTAGGGGTTGGTGTTCTTTGTAGGGAACTCCTCGTGCTATGATTATTTACTAATGCTAAAGCGTTTAGTGCATGGTGGATATAATCTTTGCTTTGTATAATATAAGTAGAGTTACCATAGTGGGTTTTCTTCTCCATGAGGTTTTCCCACTTACATACTATGTCTATGTGTTGAATCTCTCACGTGTTATGGTTATTTGATGAAATTGTAGCACAGCTATATAAGATCTTATTGAATCTAATATGAATGAATGGATGTTAGACCCTACTTCTCTAAAATTACCCTAACTAAATGAAATAAGACAATTTTAGGACTGATTACCGAACCACTTGCCCCCCTCTTAGTATTTACTTGTGCTTACCAACAACACATACACACTTCACTGTACTTTTGGTAAACTATTACCGTACTAGGTACATTATTGACAGAAATTCGTACCGGGGTGAGCGCATGAAGAAAAAAAATCTAGGAAAAGGATCGCTACTTGCTATGCTTAGGATACTTGAACATCCTCATACCTAATACACACATTAATTAGTTCAATATTAAATTAGAGGAGAAATTTTTTAGTGTCGAGCAAGTCATGTAAGACTGTTTTATATACGAAATGACCATTCCATAGTTCAATTTATGATCATTTATTAAAGAATAACCACCGTTTCTACACATCACCATATTTGCAAAGTTTTAAAAAGAGAGAGATTAAAGGAAAAACATAAACAAAGAACATGGAAGAATGTAGATTTTATTAATCTATTGTTGGTTATATTTACAAATCGTCATTGCATGTACCCCAGACTATAATACTTGAATTGAAGTACTAGGAACATGGCGGAGTTCGAGAAAGATAGGATCAATTGTTTCAACAAGAATGGATTCGTACGTAGTGGAAATGCACATTCAAAAACATTAAAGCTTTATAGATTTTAGCCTACTGGAACAGTAGGTCAATTGCCATGCTATCATTCGTTAACTTTGGAGGAATCCCATCCCCATATTCCTTGGAAGTCTACAAACTAAGTTCTTTTTTACAATGTCAAAGGGACCATTAGAATTTAAGCTTTAGAAATCAGAAAAGTGAATAAGATAAAATATAAAAGATTTGCGTATAATGAAGAATTAGAAGAGGGAGATTACAGACTAGAGGGGGATGGACAGGGAAGCACAGTTTTATTTGATGCAAGAATCTCAATTTTACCAGCTATGC
Source organism: Taxus chinensis (assembly GCA_019776745.2). NCBI lineage: Eukaryota > Viridiplantae > Streptophyta > Pinopsida > Cupressales > Taxaceae > Taxus > Taxus chinensis. The sequence goes on along the minus strand of CM034157.1, from coordinate 251,254,590 downwards.
ATACAATTTGTTTATTCAAGGACTCCAGTGAGCCACCAAACAGTCCTTGAATTCCTTGCTGAACTGAGCTACTGCAAGTGTAGTAAAACACCTTGAAGCTTACTCGATTATTAATGTAGTAAAACACCTCCTTTGTCAATATCATATAGTTAATTGCCGCAATTGATCCATGAGTCTGGCTTTTGTCTTATTGCCAAATCTTATTGTCCATAAACTTGATCCATGGCTTTTGTTAATTGAATGATCCTATCTACAAATTTTCATATAAAAAACTCATTATGTCACCCACAGGACTCTAAGTTGTTTTCATTGAAGGAAAGAGAGTTACATGCCTCTTTCTTGACCAGCTCGTGGAATACTGCAGTTCGCTTCCGTTCTTATGATAACGAATATTTCAAGGTGAACAGAGGGAACTCAAACTTATGAAAACAAATGTAGACATCATCGTAAATTTTAAAAGACGCATGTCCATAACAATCCAACTTTATGAGATTGTAATGTAAAATACACAACTGTATTTTATTTCCATGAACTGCACTTATCCATTAATAATGAGACATAGTTATTAACTAGCTGATGTAATTTAGGTGTATGAACTCTCAAACATGTGAGGGTCAAAGGATATCATCTCGAACACCAGTGGGATAACCTCATCCATTGATTTAATTATTATTTCTAGACTTCTCCTTTAGGATTCTTTAGTATCTTCCAGTAATAAGTTGCCGGACCATACTTGATCTTCTTCACCAAAGGCTACGATCCTTTCGGAAACAATGAAATTCATTTCTCAATAACCACTTCTCACTCGGATCCTGAATAACCTACGTTGCGATGGAAATCCTTTTACCTTTCCATGACTTTCTTCAGGATCGAACACTAGCCATCCCCGATTGGATGTTCGTATTTTAATCTATTCATTGATAAGAGTGGATAAGTAGGATTACCAATGGACACAGGTATTCGAATGATTTCTGTCGCTGGTTAAGATAAGATATTTGTTCCTCTAATTACAAGAAGATTTCTTATATCTCTGAGGCGAATCTCTGAGGGAGTATGTGATGTAAGCAGCTTCAACATGCTTGAACAGATGATAGTCACCCTGCGATGTGAAGCTGGACGCCGATCCACATGAGATGTGGGTGTTCCTTCCAGTAAGTATTTATGGATTTATATTGAGAATAAGGCTTGATCATGCTCTGTCTGCAGCTCTAGAACATTTTCAAAATACTGTGGGATTTACCTGTCAAGCAATAACATAAGAAGCAGTGCATGTTGTTGGGGATTTAGAAAGGACCAATGTTAGCAAGCACTAATCTGTAGGAGACTGGGTTTGAAGAGGCCAGAAAGCTACGTTATCCTTGAGCACACTCGGATCGAGAACCGTTGCTTGAATCCATGGAAAAAAGTTTCTTTTAGATTTGACACATGATTTTGTCATGGGGTTCTTTAGAGAAAAACTTCATGATACATTAGTATGGACATCAATAAGGAGTTGATCACCAATGTTCCGGCTCGCTCCTCAAAATTTGTCCATGGTCGCCTACTCAAATCCTCTGTGTGCTTTGCAGAGGAAGGTGCTGAAATGAATCAATGATGTCTTTTATTCTTTAATTTCTTTACTTCTGACAACTTTTGCCCTCCGAGCATCGCCCCCCATGAGCCTCTGTAACATCCCACAAACTAGTGCCTTACCTGTCTCAATGCTCGTTCTCGTTAATCTTTACCTGCATCATGCCTGCACATTTTTATTTCTTGACATCAATGCTTCAGAATACTTGAAATATTGAAGCTGCAGAAGCATGTCATTGTGTTGTGAGAGACAGACTATTGATTTGGATTCCAAGATTAGGATTGAGTGAGACGGTAACTCCACAATATTTATAACTTATTCGTCTCTGCAATCTTCCACATTGATCATCACTAGTCTCACCGCTTGATGTTGGTATCCATAATTTGTTCTCCTTTTCAGTCTAAGAAGCACCATAGAATATCTCCCTGGAGCTCAAAGGACTAATTATACCGCGTTGGGAAATATCGTTAGTCTTTTAGGGAATTAAAACTAGTTGGAACTCAATTCCCGTCTGGAGAAATATTAATAGCACCGTGTCGTTAGAACTTGATCAATTGTCTATAGCCACCGTCAGATGAAATGAGATGGTTTGTAACCAAGGTAAAGAGGCACCAAAATATTTGTAACTACTTTCGAAAATATCAGCGTTCAAGGAGATGAAAATGTCGCATCGGGAAATATCTTTGATTGTAATTCTAGTGATAAAAAACTTGATGCAAACATGATCTTGCCGCTTCCCCTCTAAACTTAGATTGTAGTAAAAAATGAAATAGCACTTCTCACAACAGTGAGTATGCGCTGTCTCAAAACAATTGGCATCCAGTTTACTAGAGACAATTGGAAATATCAACTGACTCTATTAATTGTGCATTTTCTCCATATGGATTTCCAGTTCCGCTAAATGTTAGGCTACCTAATAGCAATGGCGGTCGCTTCGTCCGCTAATAAGCCTCCAGATTAAAAATGGCGGCGCTTATTAACTATGGTCAAAGTTATTCTAAAATGAAATTTTGGTGGGGTGTTGACAAGACAAACCGGGGATATATTAGATATTTGACAACCTCTACAATATTTGAACAATTATCAGATAAAATGATAGTATGTAGACCTAATTTGGATATTCTTTCAACCGTAGAAGAGGCAATTTAATAAATAAATGGAACCCGTCAATTTAGCTGGGTAATCTTCACAAAAACTATGAGAATTCACTACAAGTTTATAGGTTGAAGTTACAGAACCGTAAAATTTCATAATAGTCAAATATAATATATAAGGTATATTAAACCATATATATATATAGGTACTCCCTGAAAGGCTGACAAGCAATCTATTGCAGTCAAGGAAGGTAAAGTGATTTTATAAATTTGTATTGATAATGATCTTTATCAGATGAATTCCCAATTCTGAACATTTAGATTACTGAAATGCCAGTTTATGTGAATAATGAATTTATTAAACTCAGATTTTTTCTAAAAACATATATATAGACTTTCTAATTTCAATGATTGCAACAAGTGACAATGAAAACTATTTTCATTTTGTCATTAAAAATTGCAATAACAGACAAGTTTCAATATTAACTTTTATGCAAGGTTTCAATTCAATTTTTTATTGTTGTAGGAAAATTTCAGATTAATCAAAATCTTGTTAGATTCAGACAAGGGAGAAGCTTCAGATACAGACAATCTCATACATGAACATGATGGATATACACTTTGAATAACGTAACTTTACATAATTGATATTTCAACACATTAAGAAATTACTCTGGTTCACAATGGTAAAATTTTACTCAAAACATAAATTGAAAGGTGAGCTTTCTCTCACGAAATTTGCGTCATGAAATTTCCAACTTGACAGGCAAGGGTGACCGTACAAATTCCAAAAGCATGCATTATGTACCCTATGCCCTACAAAAAATGGAGCACTTTGATCCCAATTTTTTAATTAATCTTTAATCACTACCTTTCACATGATTTTAGAATTATGTTACAACAACTCTTCATGACTTTTCATTCAATATGACATCTCGACCACATTTCAGTTTGTATTTTACAGTTAAACGGTGTTACTTGGGTTTTAATTTGACCACTGTTTACACGTTTTTCAATGTTTTTAATAGTCAAATATTAATATTTGCAATTCTTTAATTTGATGTTTAATGTATAATCATTATCTTACATGAAACGGCACATTATATCAATAAAAATATAATAGAGTTACAAAAGTAAAAACATTATTTGTAATAGGTTGATATATATAGTATATATATATAATACATATTAATTTTTTTTATCAAGGCTGTCTTCAATATTTTAAATAATATTATATTATTAATACTATTTTATCTATTTTAAACATAAAAATAAATACATTGGTTCCAAATTCCACTTATCCAATAATATATTTGGCTAGTTTGGATCCAAAGCCAGAGTAACAATAAGTCATGTTCACTTCAGAGCATGAGGAGGAGCTTCAAAGTGCTAAGGATCAGTTATAATGCCTCTCAAATCCAAATGAAGAGCAACTAAAAGAGGTATTTTTTCTATTTTCAATTGATACCTTGATGGAAAGGGTTAAAATCGAACTTCAAGTTAATTTTTCACTCGTATTTAAGACCATGTCTAATGTCAAATAAAATACATGGTCTAAAATTATAAGAAAGGGATGCTATTTTTCCCTTCATGTTTCAAAATTGTTTTAGATTCTATTTTTCGTTAGAGTAGGGTAGGTAGGTTTTCTTATAGCTAAAGAAGTACTTTTGCAAGCTCTACATGTTTTCCATTTGGATCATGTATGACTTTCAATGTTTTGTACACAACACTTATTTCAAAAAATCTTGTCATATTCCAGTAAATCTGAGCTTGAGTATTTCAAGTATTAGAAGAAATTCGTCTCTTCTTTTGCATATATTAGATTCCATTTTTTTCTATACTAAATTCTATTAGTACTATTATTGGAATCCATTAGTAACAATATTGTATTCCAATATTGTCATTATTAGACTTATTCTCGTTCCAATTTCAATATTATTGGATTCCAATCTTACTATTATTGGATTCCAATTTCGTCATTATTGGATTCCAATTTGGCTAATATTGGATTCCTATTTATATAATATTGGATTAAAACAACGCTATTATTGGATTCCAATTTCATCGCTATTAAAATAAAATTTATAACTCGTAAATTTTTTATTTTAGTTTCACTATTTTAGGATTTCTATTATGTTATTATTTAAATCCTCCACATAAGCCTCACAACCTCTATCTTACATAAGCCTAGTGGTTGTTAACTTACATGATCAAAGCACATGCTAGGTTAAATAAGCCTATCAACATCAAAGTTACATCTGTCTTGTGAAAACTAAGTTACATTTGCCTTGCGACCAGTAAGTTACATAATGATTTCAGCATCTAAGTTACATAAAAGGATGATAAGCCTAAGGGCCACTATTTTACATAAGTGTATAGGTTATTAACTTACATAACCCTAGTGGTTTCTAATTTACACAAGAGTAGATATACATGAAATAATCATAACTTCAAGTTACACCAAACTACCCACTTCTAAGCTACATAAGCCTAGTGGCCACTAAGTTAAATAAGCCTAGGTGTTATAAAGTTACATCAGCCCAAGGGGTAAATTTGACGGCCACCTATGCATGTCAAATAATTTTTAGATAACTGTGATTTTACAATACTTCCCTTTAAAAAAAAAAAATAGTAATTTAAATAATTCAAATTTATATTTATTTAATATTTTATATATATTATATATGGATATAACTTTTATATAAATCTATATAAAAAATGATGGTGAAATTGGGAATATGCAAGGTATGTGTGATAAAGTCAAAAAAATTTATGCTTTTCCATTTTGTAAATCATAAAGAACAACAAAGAGTTAAGAATTACATTAAACAATTTGTTTTCAAGAAATGGATTTGAAAGTGTATTTCCACAGGTAATCAATTCCTTCGAGAAAATTACATAAGCATTGATCCCTTGCAAGGGTATTAATTATTGTTCTTAAATTTTTGCAAGGTATTTTTGGATAGCATCATGAATCCAATTAGGTATTTTAATTTGATCTCCATTCCATATTTTACTTGCAATTTATGCCAAGATAACGTTGTCTATATCAATATCTAATGTCTCTGTTGATTTTAGCCACCATTACTTTCTATTTATGTGTTTCCTTTTCCTATGGGTTCCCACCAATTTACTTGTTATCCAATGTTACGCCTCACATGAAATTGGACAAATAAGACATCATAGAGAGAAAATGAGGGATTAATTCGGCCATGAAAGTTCACATTTCAGGCTCAAGCTAAGAAAATCAGTGAAGAAGGTCAAGCACATTGTAGAGGAGTTTAGTAAATGAAGAAGCCCCAATGTTTGAAATTTGGATTTCGGAGGTGTAGTCATTAAAAGGTAGGCTAAAGAAAAATTTGGGGACTTAGTGGAAACAAGTGTGGAAAAGGAGTGGAAAGTTTGAAACCCAAAGTACGAAATTAATACTTTGGGGATTTAGAGTTTTTGAGGTTTCGTGACCTCACAGTGCATAGTGCCATGCGGGGAGAACAAAATTCTGAAATTTGGACTTCAAGTTTTTGGGATTGTAGAGGTTTCACACATAAAGACGATAATCAAGTCCCCAAAAACTGAGATGTTCGTAACACTAAATCCATGTAACCCCAAAATGTGAAATACCTAAAACATCGAATCCTCGAAACTTCGAAACATGAAATATTTGAAACCATAAAACCCAAAATCCTCGTAACCCCAAAATCCAAAAGTCATGAAAACCCTGAAACCTTGAAATGTCAAACTCCCAAATACTTGAAACCCTAAAATCTCTGAAATCCTTAAACCCGAACACCCGAAAGGGAAAAGTTCTAAAGAACAAAGTCCAAATTTCAACTTCAAATTTTTAGAATTTTGAAACTTTTTCTACAGCGATGAACAATCTCATGCGATATGGTTTTGGATTCTGTACTCCAAATTCTGAATTTCAAACTTCGAAGGTTCGAAATTTCAAAACACTCAATCCAACTTGAGCGATGAATAATAACCTGAACTCTAAAATAAAAATCCCCAAATATTCCAAAACCTGAAGTCTTAAATTAAGATTTTGGTCTTTTGGAAATTCGGAGGTTTCATGTGGAAGGTTGATAATCAATTCCTTTAATCCCCAAATCCCCGAAATCCTAAAACAAAAAATCTTTCAAACCCCAAAACTCAAAGTCCCGAAAACGCTAAAATCCTGAAGTCTTGAAACCCGAAAACCCTAAAATCCTTATTATCCCAATTTTGCCCACAGTAAAGATTGATCAAACACAACCCTGCACAAGAGATAATTGAAGGGTTAGCTCAGTATTACGATCCCACATCTCAATCCTAATAGTCAGGTTATAAACGGGCTGTACAATGGAGGAGTGGGGTCAGCAAAGGATCAAACAACGTCAAAGAAATCAGACATCAACGGGAGAAGATTGAAGAAAACCATCAAAGATGAAAAACTTAGCCGCATATGAGTTGACTCAGGGCTGAATATCAAACTAGCAGAAGGTGCCATGTGTCAACCCGATGAAATTCTAAAAGGTGCATCTAAAACAGGGCGTCCAATTGAGCACCAGGCCTCCACATGGTCAGAGCCTCAAAATGTTGAATCTTCTGTTGAAAAGTATAAGGCAAGTTGAAATAGCCACGTGCCTCAATGATGTAACTTCAGGGGAAGGACCCAAAAGTAAATCCCTAAACAAGCGTGTAGCTTCCACAATTCCATAACCCAACATAGTCACTCCTTTATAAGTAAAAGGGACCTAGCCAAAAAATGGAGAAAGAGGAGCAGACCCAAATCGAGTAAGTATGAAAGAAATAGGCAGAACCCTCCATGTGTCTTATTGGTGTAACACCAAGTTTGTGTCCAAAGAGTGTGTCCCTCAATGAGTGTGAGGTTTCCACATGTCCTATGTCTAAAAAGTAGACATATTCAAAGTTGAAAAGTCTAAATAGTGTAGGATCAGTTGAAGGTGCGACGTGTTGACTTGGTGCAACTTCAAAAATCTACTCCAAAGGGAAGTCTCGAAACAAGTGTAGGCTCACCACATAGTTAGGTCAAACAGAAGCCAAAAGGTATAGTGGGCCCAAATTGGTTAAGTATAAATGGCCTGAAAGAAGCCTCCATATGTCTCAATGGAGTAACATTAAAGGTGCAGCCCATGGAGTGACACCAAATGAATGCCTACCCTCTGCGTGTCCTAGGGTCTAAAAGGTAGATCCAACCATTGAATCGGCTAAGTGTAGAAGGGCTAGGGGAAAGAGCCGCATGTCATCTCAGAGAAACTTCCAAGGAAGAATCAAGAGTGGGTTCCCAAATGAGTGTGGATTTTCCACATGGTCAGAGTCAAAAAATGGGGCAGAGCATGCCCTAATTGGCTAAGTATTGAAGGATCACCGATATCATCCATGTGTCTCATTTATCTAACTTCAAGAGAAAAATCCAGAGGTAGTATCCCAATACGTGTTGAGCCTCCATGTGTCTAGGTTCAGACATATGGCCTTGCCAAACAAAAGGGACTTAGCCAAAACATAAAGAAACAAAGCAAAGTTGTGGAAGGAGCCATGTGTCTCTGTGCAACATTAAATGTAAACTCCAAAAGTGGTCCCGAAACGTGTGCCTACTCAACACATGGTAATGTTTAAGGTAAAATCAGGTGTGCGGGGCCATGGAGAAAATTTTGGCCAAGTGGAAAATGTGGGCTAACGGGCCCGAGATAATTTCTTTTGTGAAGCGGGTCTGTGGGGCCACGAAGGTAATTTTTCCAAAAGTGAATTTTAGGATTACAGGGCTGCGGGGAGTTTTGCACTTTTGTAATTTTTGTGCAAAAGGTGAAAAGTGAATTTTGGGCCCGCGGATCCATTTTACAAAACTAGTTTTTTGCCGTTTTTGTACGGATTCGACTCAAATATTCAAATGGTCATATCTTTCAATCCAGTGATAAAAAATCAACAAATTTGGTTCCATTGGAAAGATCTTGAACTCGTCTGCACCATGGAAGCCTAAAAATTTAATTTTGACAATGTTAGGTTGGTGAAAAAATTTGAAACATCTTCATGCCATTAATGTATGATCTGATTGCTTCAACAACCAAATTAGATTTGATTTGATCCATTTTTCTTCCTTCTTTAACATGCCAACGGATAAGTGCAGGAAGTTGATGGACAAATATAGGGTCATCCGTGGACATAATATTGCAAATAACAACATAATATCAACTTGTAGGGATTATTAGCAATACATACATTCAAAATTAGACAAAATTATATTAATATGAATCGTATCATCCGGAATCTAGTTTCTAAAATAATAATTTTTGTAAAAAATGGACAAGATAAGCTATATTAAACACTCAAAATTCAATGACTTGGTATTTTTTTTAAAAACGCCGATAAGATTATAGTCTGTTTGCCCACAATTTGGATGACCAAAAATTTTATATATATGTTTTTTCCTTTGGTGAGAAGTTATATGCCACTATCTATCTTGGGATGAATTTTATTTTGTATTTTTTTGAGAAATATTTTATTTTTTATGATTTTTTCCGTGAAAGTGGTATGAAAACATAAAGAAAACAGAGCACTTTCCATTTGCCCGCCATAACTTCATAAAAAAATATTGAAATCAAATAATTTTTTTTTTTAACATGTATAATTTCACCACGGTTGGGATGGTATAAGTTTTATCACATTCTGATAAGTGAAACAAATTTTGCAGTCTAAACATAGACATAAACATTCACAGGAAAAAAGTGTCTTAAAGACCTACTATTAGTAAAAAATTATAAAATGATATTTATCCTCTTCTATTCACTTTAAAATCAGTATTTATACAAAGCTAATAGTCTCCCCTATGCAATGGTACCATTTTTTATGACATAGTTTTTACTTTTTGGGCATGGTTCAAGTCCGTGAAAGACTAAATTTGATATTTTTCTATTTTTAATGTAAAATTCAGGATTTGATGTCCACTTAATTGTCCCCCAACTTGGTGCACTTACCCCAACTAGACATGGGGAACCAAAATTGACAGATTGTAGGTGGTTTTGTATGGTACTAATGGTTGGTTGTTGAGATTTCAAAGCATAGTCCAAGTTTTTTTCTTTCTCTCTCGCGTCAATGTTCTATATATTGTAAACATTTCTCATTTGAAATGGGAGAGACATTTTGGGTGTGGGTAAACTCTGTAAAATTTGTTTCTCGACTCCATTTTGAGTTATAGGCCATATCCTACTCCTGGAAAGTGTATTTTATGCCTTTGAGAATTAATGTAATAGTTTGTGCACCTTATAGAGCAAGAAAATCATGTTTTTGTAGTGTCCTTCAACCCTTTGCATTGTTTTGTTGTTTCTCTTTGCCTCTCCATCTAGTGTTTACTTCCTGTGCATGTATTTCATGTTTGTAAGTTTAGGATGTTATTTTTAATGGAGGATTTGGACCTGGGTTTGTGTCACTTCTGTCCGATCTCCCTATCTCCTTTTTCCCCTGTTTCATCCTCCCTCAGAAGAGTATCTCACCACTTCCTTTTTTGGTGTATCATTGCTTAGTGTAGGATCTCTTTAACTCTCTCTCTCTCTCTCTCTCTCTCTCTCTCTCTCTCTCTCTTCTTGTCTCCTTGGATCAGTTAGATTAGGATATATTATTTGTGCCTACACTAGAGTAGCTTGTGGCAGGTAGTTTAGGAAGTAGGAACCAACCTTCTCTGGAGGGCCATCTCAAGTCCGTAAGTCCCACAGCTTGAGAGATGGTCCCATGTTGTGCAATCACATCAAATTCCCCATACAACTTAGGCTATTCGGGGGTGATATGAATTTTCACTAACAATCCCCAAAATCCCGAAACCTAAAAACCCAAAAGGGTAAAGGTCTGAAGCCTAGATTCTGAATTTTAGACTTTGGAGTTTTAGAATTTCAAAACTTTTTCTCAAGTGATGAACAATGTCACACAACATGGTTTTGGAGTCCAAAATCCAAAGTTTAAATTTCATATTTTGGAGGTTTGACATTTTGTAACTCTTAAGATGAATTGAGCGATGAATAGTAACCCGAACTATTTCTTGATTTTTTAGGCTTGGGAAGAGTGATCAACACTCCTTTTTTGGTGTATCACTTCTCGTAGTGTAGGTTTTTTTCATCCAATATTTCTTTCCCTATCCCCTTGGAAGCATTGGATTAGGATTACTCAATGGTTTTTCTACATTGGGAGTAGGTAGTGGTAGGTAGGTTAGGAGTAAGAAATGAACTTCTCTATAGAGATATCACGTTTCGTAATGTCCCACACCCAAGAAAGCTCCATGTTATGCAAACATGGTAAATTACCAAGTCTATAAAATATCTCATTTGAGGGTTGCTATTATTCTTGCATCAACAATACCCTTATCTTTTGAGTGTTTGTGTGAACATCCTTTATTAGTTTTAGTTCTTCCTTTCCCATCCAAATATGTACACTATCATCAGTTGGTTTTACTAGAATCATATTCCCAACATTAACATCAATAATTGAGTTGAATTCCTCTCAAGGTTTATCAAAAATAGGCCCAACATATATATCTTTATTTGAAACGAATTTTTGACTATAGTAGCTATCCATGTCCAGACATGGTACACCCTCTATCTAACCATACATTACGTAATCCTGAATTGTTTACAACTAAAAAAAATCTCTCCTGGTCATGCTTCAATTAACAAAGGATTTCTCTAGGGAATGTAGAACATTTTTCAAATATGTAATCTTTGGAACTCAGAATTCTTCTCCAACATCAATTGAACTCTTTTCCCAATCCGCGATGTATGCCTGAATTCCAAAAAACATGTCTGCCATCACTTTTAGTTCTTTGATGGCTACCAATGGGGGATCCCTTTCAGCTAAGAAAGGTTTCTCATCCATTTTTTTCATATTTTAATCGATCATGGACAATTGGACTCCATGATTGATACTTTTAATTCCATGACGGTAATATTGTCTTTGATATTAAATTTAAATATCTTTTGTTTGTTGATACCCATGATCTTGTGGTTAACATCTACCATGTGTGGTTCCAGAAAGGCCTTAATGTCTTAGAATTCCTCGATAAGGTACAAAATGAATATGTTGGAATCCTCTTGGCATTTTTTATAAGCGTCCATTATTTGTGGCAAAGAGAATGTATCCAATTTACACAATGTTGTTTATAATCGACTGAATGTCCCATCTATGTATTCATGCATGTGACCCACTAGAATGAAACTCACATACACTATGTTGAAAACCTTTCTAGGTTTAAGCATGGATACAAAAAAAAAATGACCAATTTTTGTTGTCACTTATAACATTATCTAGTTACAAGTAGAGAATTCATGGTTGTTTTCTAAATGAACTTGAACATTTGCTTAGAATGTTAGTTGTATGAGCACCCTTATTTTTTTACTTGTATTCCTTGAAATTTTATTATGCATCATTTTGCAAAAATACCTCATGTAATGGGCATTTTGATGTCCCACTACTATATAAAAAATCACCATACTAATATGTAATTGGTTCTTCTTACTTCCAGATCATACATAGTTGCAATGATGTTATTGTGACGTTTACTCCTGGCTCAATAAAATGGAGATGAAAGTGCACAAAAATCCTCATTTTGTGCCCATGTGTCAACATTTCAGTCAAGGTTACATGAAGATTAATACAATTGGTCATCCATTTTTCTTTTTTCCCATCCTTGGTATTCTAGTTTTCATCTTGTCCATTTTTTCATGCATAATTATCAAATACCTATTAGGATTTTGTTGTGATTGCAGTCTATGTGCATAGCAAATTTCATTACAACTTTGAATGTAATCATTTTTTCATTTCTTGCATTAATCTATTTGTTCGAGTGTTTTTGGATGTTAGGTAGTTACACGTTTGTTCTTAAGCTCTATGCACTCAATACATTTGGTGAAGAATATTCTCTTGGTGATTAAAACGTTGGAGAATTTTTTTGCCATATTTTACTTAGATTTGACTGTGACATTTGAGGAAGCTCCAACAGTGAAAGACCCTTAGTACACTTTTTTAGTATGTAAAAAAAACTATAACATGCAGGAAACAACATCATTGTTACTTTAGTACCATCTTGTCGCACTGAAAGAGACATGTGTGGGGATATATTATAATTATTCTCCAGTATTTTGGATATCAATGAATTAGTTGCAAAATAGTTTTGCATTTGTTTTTTTTCCTATAGTTGCATTTACTCCCCTCCTGTCGCCATTAATCCAAGATTGTCTGTATCTATAATAGGTTCTTTTCGAGATTCCATGATATTTGGACCATGCATTCTGACATACATTCCTTCCACATAACTTCTATTTATTTATAGTATGTTTTAAAGTTTGACCCTGATCATAATTTTTAGAATTTGTAGTGAATTTAATAAGTACGAAGTTTTTGAGGGCAGGTTCATTCATACCTGTTATCTCAAATTTTCTCCTAGAGAAATTAATCAAACATGACCCTATGCAGGAAGAAATACAAGGGACGGCTCCATTGCACAAATCCACACTTCAAATATAACAAACAGGTTGTAGGGGGGCTCTATAATCGAGAAGCAGGGTCAAAAAAGGATCCAATCAGTGTCAAAGAAAACTAGAGGCCATAAGGAGAAGAAATGGAGAAAAACTCAAAGTCTTCTCACTCTACGAATGATTCAGAATCAGCCCAAAAATGGGTAAGTATGAGAGAATAAGCGGAACCCTCCACGTTCCTCATTGGTGCATCTCCAAATATTAAACTCAAAAAGAAAACTCAAACAAGCGCAAGGCTTCCATGTATCCCAGAGTCAAAAAATGTGAATTTAGAACCCAAAATGATTAAGTTTATAGGACCAATTGAAGCCTCCACATGTTCAAACAAGACACCTTCAAGGGTCAAAGAAAAAGGTGATTCCCAGAAAAGCGTGGAGCTTCCACGTGTCTCAGGCCCAAAAAAAGATAGAGCCGGATATTAAAAAGTCTAAACAAGCACAAGGCTACCATGTGATAGCTCGATGAAATTCCAAGATGGGAGCCTAAGGTGGAGACTCAAAACCCTTTCCATCTCTCCACATGGCCAGGGGTTAATAGAGGTCAAATGGAAAGCGGGCCCAAATTGGTTAAGTATGAAGTGCAGGTGGAGACTCAGAGAAGTGCAAAGCCTCCACATGTTAGGCCGATGCATCTTCAAAGATAGATCTAAAAGTGTGTCCTTAGACAAGCACAAAGCCTCCACGTGTCCTAGGTCAAATATATGGCCCCGCTAAGAAAAATTACTTATACAAAACATGAAGGAACAAAGCAAAGCTGCAGAAGCAGCCATGTGTCAGCCCAGTGCAACTTCAAAAGAAAAATTCAAAAGTGGTCCCCATACAAGTACCAGCCCTCCACGTGGCCATATTTCAAGTCAAAGCATGGAGGTGGGTCTCCAGGAGTAATTTTAACTTTTTGGCTCCATCTCTAAGGGACATAAAGTATAGAAATGAGTCGTTCCTCCACCAATGCCCAATGATCCACGTGTCAGGCCTATATTGAATGTGGGTCGGCGTGCCTTTGAGTGATTTTTTTCTCACATGGAAAATGTAAACTGGTGGACCTGAAGATGTTTTTTTTGCAAAAAGTGAATTTTGTGCCCGTGGACCTATTCTGTTAAATGGTTTCTACCATTTTTGTACAGAAGTGATTCAAGTATTCAAATGGGTATATCTTTAGACCTAGTGCCTGAAATTTGACAAGATTGACACCATTAGAAAGGTCTCGACCTTGTCTATGCCATGGAGACATGAAAATTTAATTTGGAAATGTTAGGTAGGTGAAAAATGGGAAAAAAACTCACACCATTAATACATGATCTGATTGCTCCAATAACCAGATTGAATTAGATTTGATCCGCTGTTCTTATTTCTTCAAAGCGACGGACTCGATAGATTTTGGGTGGATGTTCAGGAGCATTAATGGCTAGTAGATAGGTTTCAAATCAAGTTTTCCCACCTCTCTCTCCATCTTCTCTCTATGTTCCATCTATAAAATAAGGGGCGAGGCTCATTGTAAAATATTGGACATTTTTGTTTTGCACTCTTCATTCTTCCCTTGTCTATAAGAGAATTTGTAGAGTTTCCAAACCTCCCATTCAAGTTGTAATGCAAGATTTTTCCTCTTGGCCACTGTAATGCACTGTATCAACTTTTGGAGTAAAAATATATGTCTGTGGATTATAATCTACCCTCTCGTGTGTTTATTGTTCCCTTATGATATCTCATTGTAGTTTAGTTATCTGTGTATGGTCCTTGCATTGAATTTTTATGGTCTGTGTTAGGTTGAGAAATGAGTGTTTAACATTCCTTTAGTGCATCACCTTGTTAGCTTAGGTTTGTTTTCTGTATCTTCTCAACCTTGTCTCCTTGGTAAAATAGAGTAGGTTTAGAGTATATCCTCTGTAATTTACTTGTGTGCACCTGAATAGAGGAATAGGAACCGGCCTTAATCCGTAAAGCTCTGTCAACTTGCAAGGTCCCACACTTTGAGAGATCATCCATGTTGTGTAGTCACACTAAGAGTCTCAACCTATTTGGTTTCAAACATTCAAGGGTGTTGTGCTTCTGTACTAACAATTTTGGCATGCTCGATGGGACCATGAATTCTTCATATTTATTACAGTAACATTGATGTGCTCTTGCTATAATATTAGATTTTAAGAAGATTTGAAATTACACATCTGGAGAATCTAAAAGAATCAGAGTCTACTAGTTTCAACAGTCTAAGCATATCATGTTCATGATAAGAATATAAACAAGATCAAGAACCTGAGAGGAGGGACTATTTGTCTATCTACACTTGTCCCCAGACAGAGGGGGAAGAGGGAGAAGAAGCCAAATTGTCTCCATCTCCACCAATCAGAACCTCATCAACACCTCCTCCTGGTAGGTCATTTATTCAATCAAAAATGGTTGTTAGGATAGTCAGGATGTCATAGCCAAATCGTTATGTTAATTTCACTGGCAGTATCCCACTCACCCTTAATGCACAAAATATAGTCCCAATTGCAGCATTAAAGAGCATCCCATATTTCACTACAGAGAACTAGACTTCTCCTAGTGACCACATTCAAGACATTCCAAATGTCTGTGCCATTCATGAGATCACTGAGATGGAAATTACAATCAAGTTACTGGCCTCTTAACTCAAGGAGAAAACTTCACAATGGTTCAAGAGTCTAACAGCAGGATCTATTCAAAATGTGGACCATCTTTACAAAGATCTTCATAACGAATTTGGAGAAAAGGGAGATAATCTATGCTTGTTGGAGAAACTGAAAAAAATCAATAGTGCTTCTAACTAGAAGTTGATATATTTCAACCTCAGATTTTAAAGGACATGGGAAATGATTTCAGTGGCTATAAGGCCCACAGATGTAGGTGTTTTCTTATACTTTCTTAGAGCTCTAAATTCTGACATTACTTTTATGATTTAATCAATGGGAGGCACCACCTTACTTGTAGCCTATGACATTTCCATAAGAGTTGAAAATTGTTTAATTCAGGCTAGAAAACTTGTTCCTAGGCCACCCATGCCTCTATACCCAGAACTATCATCCTCAAGCACTAGTCAGACATCCATGTTGGCTTCTATACCTACTCCTAGGAATCAGAGTTTATATGAATCCTCTACCTCATCCTCTAGCACCACAAAATAGCTTCAAGAATTTATGAAATATTTAGAAAACCTAGGGAATGAGTTAGTAACTATCAAGAGGTAACAAGCTCAGATATCATCCTCAAACTTTATCAGGCCCCCCATATCAACAAAATAGGAAACCAACTCAGGCTGCAAATCAAAACCAAATCCAAGGACAACCTCAAGTTGTTAGGCCTTTTTAATTCATATGATCCAAGAAAAGATTCAATATCAAGGGCCCTAGTTCCAGCACAAAATAATAGGGAACAATAATATGAATGGTGTTTTTTATGCAATCAGCCTCACAACCAATCAATGTGTTTCAATGGTGCACTAAACTAGGATTTGATGGTACAGACCATTGGTCTTTCACAATATTCCATCCAAGATGAAAATCAGCAGCAAGGAGCTCAGCAAGAAGCATCTCCAAGTGAGACTATGCTTGTCAATTTACAGGCTGAAGACTTCTGTGGAATGAATCAAACACTTTCTCAAAGTGTAGCTGCCAATACACAGTCCAAGAAGAGGAATATGGGAGAGGGAGAATCAAAAAAATTATTTAATCCTCTACCCTCCATTATTCTATAAGGTATTGGCACTCAAAATACACCTCCCAATATGTAGAGTCAACCCAATCCACCTTCCAAACCCACTCAGGAACTGGTTGTAACAACCCATGTGAAAGAGAAAAATAAACAGGGAAATGGGTTGAAAAAGGATAGATCATTTAACATCATTGAAAAAATGAAGAAGAAAAATGTGAACATTTCAATGCGGGAGTCACTAGCCATTCAAGGACAGAGAGATCTGTTACATATTGTTGTGGCCAATTGGTCATGCTCAAATCAGCCCCCTAACTAGCAAGAGAAAGTGCTTACCAATGTAGCTTAGACTGAGGGAAATCATTGAGGAAAACAAGGTAAGAATCTAAATCCCCCTCCATTCTACATTTCATTGATCATTGGGGACACAATGATACACAATTACATGATTGATTCAGGGGAAAGTAGCTTTGTAATGCCAAAACGAAAAGCCATGGGTCTTCAATATGAATTCATCTCTAGAGGGGTAGTGAAATTGGATGGGACAATGTAGTGAAAATTGTTAGAGTCATCAAATATTTGAGCCTCACTCTACACACCTTCCAAAATTTGACTGTGTTGTAGAATGTATTAGTCTTAGACTTACTACCACATTTTGCATTGTGTTTTTCGAGAGACTTCACTGCTAAGATTGGAGGCTATCTTTCTGCTGACTAATCACACATGCTCTTTAGAACAAGGTATGGAGCTAAGGACATAATCAGATCTGAGCCCATTGTAGATTACCATATTTAGTCTTATGTACCAAGCTCGATCAATGCCAATTGTTTTGCCTTTGATTAAGAGGATATCCCAAGCACTTGTGAAACATATACCAAGGTGGCGTGTATCCCATACTTTACCCTTAAAAAGTGGGCAAACAAGAGGAATTATTTTGACCCCTTTAAATAGATGGAGGAATGTGAGCTAGGAATATAATGTGTTCATGAGGAGAATAATCATCTTACTGATATCATTAAGCCAGAATGCAAAGATGATAATGAAATATGGTATTTGTTCTTTGATGGTTCGAGAAGTAGACAAGGAGATGGAGGAGGGGCTATGCTTGTTTCCCCTGAAAGTATGAAATACTACTTAGATTTCCATTTCCAATTTGTCTATTCAAGAAATACAACAAAATATGAGACTTTGGTCCATGGATTGCATTGGGAAAGGAAAAGGGGTATTAAGAACTTGCAAGTGTTTGGTGGCAGTGAACTAGTTGCTAATTAGGTTTGAGGAAAAAATTATTTCAAGAATGGTCTATTAAGGAGATATAAGAACTAGGTATGGGACCTCATAGAGGATTTCAAAGCATTCAACATCAATTCCATCCTAAGGAATAAGAATGAAATGACAGGTAGATTGCCAGCAATTGGGGCAACATTTGATGTTGTAGAGAGTATCAAGAGTGATAAGCCCCAACCCCATATCAAAGTGGTGGTGAGACCAGTTGTCCCTAATAATAACACAAGTTGGCAGGTCTTCGAGAATGATCAACAAATTGTCAAATTTTCTACAAGAAGAAGTTGAGTTCTCCTCAAGGAACGAAGACAAACATGAGCAACAGTATGGTGATCAAGTAGTGCAGCTGAGGACCAACAAACTACCAAATGGTCTTGTCACTTTGGAATCAATCTTCAACCCAAATGACCAATTTCGGAAGGATAAGAAAAATATTCAGGTAAAGGGTGAAGATTCAGAGCCCTTTTTTCATAGAAGAAGGAATAATGTTGTAGATTGGTAAGGTAAGAACTCAACAAGAAAAATTTGAGTTTCTTCAACTTTTTCAAGAGTTCCTAAATGTCTTTTCCTAGACCTACAAAGATTTAATAGGCTTCAACCCAAAGTTGGCACATCACATGATCGAGCTGGATCCAGGATCTAAGCCTTTCAGAAAGAAGCAAAGGCTAGTGAACCCTCACATAGAGCCTCTTATGAGAAAAGATTTGAATAAGCTTATTGAGGTGAGCATCATCTTCCCTATCAAGCACTCAAGTTGGGCTGCCAACTGGGTGCCTATGAAGAAATGAAGTTGAGATATCAGACTGTATGTGGAATTCTATGATCTAAATAGAGCATCACTCAAAGATCACTACTAAATTCATTCAATAGAATAGATCCTACAAGTTATAGCTGGCTCTCAAAGGTTTTCATTGCTAGATGGATACTCAGGCTATAAATAGATAATGGTGAAAGACGAGGATCAGTTCAAGACAACCTTCACAACCAAATGGGGCACATATGCATATAAGAAGATGCCATTTGGACTATCAAATGCCGAAGCAACATTTCAGAGAGCTATGGACATGAAATTTAAAGGCTTGATCAAAAATATAGTTCTGGTGTATCTGGATGATATCACTATTTTCTCAAAAAAAGTTGTAGACCATCTCTTTCACCTTAGACAAGTATTCCAGAGATGTAGAAGGTTCAGAGTGTCCTTAAACCCAAAGAAATGTGTGTTCTTGGCACATGAGGGTAAATTGTTGGGCCACATTGTCTCTAGAGAAGGGTTAGAAATTGATCCTAAAAGAGTTGAAGACATCCAGACACTTCCATTTCCACAACACAAAATGTATCTCCAAAGCTTCTTGGGGAGAATAAACTTTGTTCACAAGTTTATACCATATTTTTCCACTCTTATGAAGCCTTTAAAAATGATGTTAAAGAAGAGTCTTGAATTTAAATGGACAACAGAAAGAAAAGATATTTTTGAGGCCACCAAGCTCGCAATATCACAAGCCCTAACTCTCATTAACCCAGAATTCTCAAAAGACTTCATGCTGTAAGATTTTGGAGGGATAGACACCATATCAGCCATCTTGGCACAGCGCAACAAGGAAGGTTCAGAACAATCCCTAGCCTTCTTCAGTCAGAGTTTAAGGGACTATGAGGTAAAATACTCTTTCATTGAGAAGCATGTCCTTGTTGTTATTAGGAGCTTAAAGAAGTTTAGACACTTGGTCTCAAACAATAATATTCAACTACTAGTATCTCATGTTGGTTTCAAATATTATTTCTTGAACAAGGAATTAAATGAGAAGAGATCAGGTTGGATCACTCGAGTAATGGAATATGACATTGAGATCAAGTTGACCAAACTGGTTTGAGGAAAGGGTCTGTGTGAACACCTCACCTCAAAGCAATAAGATGAGTCAATGGATAAATAAGAGGTTGTCCTATTACTAGAGAATGATCAATAATAACAAGTTAATGATGCACCTTCCCCATTTTAAACCCAAGCCTTGGTGCATTACCTTCAAATAGGTTTGTGCCCTCTAGAATGGAATAAATAAAAAAGGAGATACTTAAGACTACAAGCCATCCCATATGTGCTTATAGGTGGTGTTTTGTTTAACAATGATATCAATAGTGTTTTATTGAGGTGCATTAGGATAGGCCAAATTGAGAGGGTGTTGCATAATTTTCATGATGGAGAAGCAGGATACCATTTTTCTACTCGAGTAACAACTCTCAAGATCATAAAAGCTGGTCATTACTAGCCTACAGTGTTCAGGGAGTGGTACTCATGGATTAGGAAGTGTAAGAAGTGTGCATTATTCACAGGAAAAGAGAAATTAGCATCCTGACCCCTTCACCTAATTTTAGTGGATCAGTCATTCATGTAATGTGGACTAAACTTCGTTGAGGTGATTAACCCAAATTCAAGCCAGGGCCACAAGTGGATACTTATAGCAGCGGACTAATTCACCAAGTGGACTAAGGCAGTGGCACTAAAAGAAGCAAATGAATCCAACATCTTGGATTTCTATGATGGAATAACCATCATATTTGGATTCCCTATCACTATTATATCAGATAATGCATTGGTGTTCCTTGGTATAAGGATCACTTAATGGGCAGTTAGGAATGGTGTGTACCTCAGTACTTCATCAAACTATTACCCTCAAGGTAATGGCTAAGAACATTCAACAAACAAGAACCTATTAAGGATTATCAGAAGGACACTAAATGAAAATAAGATAACTTGGCATACAAATCTCAAATCATCTCTATGGGCTAATAGTATCACATCCAAAAGATCCACATGAAACTACCCATACAAGATTGTATATGGAAAAGAGGTAGTATTTTCCACATCATTGGAGTTGCCCGCTCTGGAGCTCATGAAACACTTATAACTGGCCAAGTTTGGAACCATGGAAATCAAGAATGTAGAGTTGATGGAAGCAAGAGAAGCAAGAGAGCATGGGAAATGATCAAGCATTGATCAAGAATACTTTTGACAGGAAAGAAATAAAAAGGACTTTTCAAGAAATGGAATTGGTTCTAAAGTGGGATGCAGATCGGGAAAAGCCAAGAAAGCATTCCAAATTTAATGTCATTTAGAGTGGCCCTTACATGATCACAAGGTGCAAGAGTAGCAATGCCTTCCAACTAGCTAAATTGGATGGCAAAGAATTGCACATTCCAGTAAACAAGATCGATCTCAAACATTACTACTAGAAAGGAAGGTTCCACCCTTGTAAATATTAGCATAGAGATTTTATTTTCCCCTAAGTGCATATGGACATTGATTTTTTTTGGTGTAGGTTTTGTTTCCCTAAGTTATTTGGCACATGTTTTTTGTTTCTCTAGGTTTGTGTTGTTATAAAATTCAACGTTCTTTCGAGTAAATGCACTAGGACCTTTAATCTTGCAATAGGGAGACCCATAATTATCTTAATGGTTGCTCATTTTCTAATAGAAAAAATACAAAGCAACTAAAATAGGGTCCCAAAATTTTCATTTCAAGAAGAAAAGGACCAGCACCAGGCCATCGACCATGACTCCATTCCCAATGGATACAACAATGCAATTGATATATTCATCTAGCAGGTAGACCTCCCTGCAAGTCATGAAATTGTTATCTCAATTTTACCCCTGGAAAAATTAATCAAACATGACCTTGTGTAGAAATAAATCCAAGGGATGGCTTCGTCACATGAGTCCACACTTCAAATCCAACAAATAGGTTGCATGAAGGATCTATAAGAAGAAATAGGGTAAGGGAAGGAGGAAAGTAGTGTAAAAGAAAACTAGATACCATAAGGAGAAGAAATGGAGAAAAACTTGAAGTTTCCGAGATCTTCGAATGATTCAGAATGAGTCCAAAAATTGATAAGTATGGGAGAATCAGTGGAATCCTCTACATGCCTCATTAGCGCATCTCTAAAGATTAAACTCAAAAATTAGACTCGAACAAGTGTCAGGCTTCCAAATATCCTAGAGTAAAAAAAGGTGAATTTTGGGCCCAAAAAGATTAAGTTTAGAGGACCAATGGAAGTATCCATGTGTTCAAATGATGCACATTCAAGGGTCAAAGAAAAATATGATTCCCATATAAACATGGATCTTCCACAAGTCTCAAGCCCAAAAAAAGATAGAGCCAACCATGAAAGTCTCAACAAGTGTAAGACTACCACGTGTTAGCTTGGTGCAATTCCAAAATTGGAGCCCAATGCGGAGACTCAAAAATTGCACCATCTCTCCGGGTGGCTAGGGGTCAACAAAAGTCAAATGGAAAGCAGGTTCAAATTGGTTAAGTACGAAGTGCAAGTGGAAGGTTCCACATTTCTTAACGACACACATTCAAAGGCACAAACCAAAGCGAAGACTCAGAGGAGCACAAAGCCTCCACATGTCATCCCATCGCATCTTCAAATATAGATCTAAAAGAGGGTCCTTAGAAAAATACAAAGCCTCCACATGTCCCAGGTATGATATAGGGCCCCGCCAAGTAAAACGACTTAGTCGAAACATGAAGGAACAAGTTAAAGCCGTAGAAGAAGCCACACGTCAACTCGACAAAAATTCAAAAGAAAAATTCAAATGCGGTCCACAAACAAGTGCTAACCCTCCACGTGGCCATATTTCAAGTCAAAGCAGGGAGGTAGGACTTCGGGAGTAATTTTAACTTTTTAGCTCCGTTTGCAAGAGACATAAAGTATAGAAATGAGTTGTGCCTCAGCCAATGCCTAAGGATCCATGTGTGAGGCCCATATTGAATGTGGTTTGGCAGGTCTTGGAGTGATTTTTTTCCCAAATGAAAAATATAGACCGGTGGACCCTAAGAAATTTGTTTGGATAAAGTTAACTTTAGGCCCACAGACCCATTCTGCTAATTGGTTTCTACCATTTTTGTATGTACCTAATTAAAATATTCAAATGGACATATTTTTCGACCCAGTGCCAAAAATTTGACAAAATTGGTACCATTGGAAAGGTCTTGACCTCGTCTACGCCATGGAGACCTGAAACTTTAAATTTGGCAAGGTTAGGTAGGTAAAAATTGGAAAAAATCTTCACATGATTAATACGCGATCTGATTGCTCCAAAAACTAGATCGAATTAGAATTTATTTTACATTATTCTTTCTTCAAAGTGTCAAGCAGACATGGAGGGGAGGTTTCGATAGATTGTGCGCAGATGTGCAGGAGCATTAATGGCTGGTAGCTAGGTTTCAAATCAATTTTTCCTGCCTCTCTCTTCTTCTCTCTATTTTTATTCTATAAAAGAAGGGGCGGGGCTCATTGTAAAAGGTTGGACATTTCTTTTTTCCACTCTCCCTTCTTCACTAGTCTATCAGCAATTTTTTGAAGTTTGTAAACCTCCCATTTAGGTTGTAATAGAATAATTTTCCTCTTCGCCATTGTAATGTATTGTATTGACTTTTGGAACAATAATATATGTCTGTGGATGATTCTTGACCCTCTCATGTGTTTATTAGTCCCTTTTGATCTCTCATTCTTGTTTCGTTATCTGTGCATGGTGCTTGCATTACATTTTTATGGTGTTTGTTAGCTTGCAAAATGATTGTTTAACATTCCTTTTGTACATCACCTCATTGGCTTAGGTTTGTTTTCTGTATCTTATCAACCCTGTCTCCTTGATAAAATAGAGTAGGTTTAGAGTAGATCCTTTACAATGAAATTGTGTGCACCTAAACAAAGGAATAGGAACTGGTATTAATCTGGAGAGCACTCTCAACTTGTAAGGTCCCAGACTTTGAGAGATGATCCATGTTGTGAAATCACACTGAGATTCTTAACCCATTTGGTTGTATACATTGAGGGGTGCTATGATTCTGCAATAACATTACCTAGAGTTAAATTCCAACTACGATTGAAATCTCTTAAAGACATATTGCATAGACATCCTTCCTTGCAACAAGGTTTTTTCTCAACTTTAGTAAAAAATTGTTATCTTGATTTTTCATCCTTTTCCCTTTCCTTTGGTGTATTAGATGGAGTAGAATTTACCTTTAGGTGTTTGCATGTTTTGTAAGGTATTTTTATCAAGTTTTTATTACTACTACATACATAGGATTCATATGAATTTGGCTATAGCAGTTGATGCAATGCATCTTAAAATTCACTCCAAATTTTTACCAACAATTCTTATGGAATTTATTTTCACCTTACATCCATAACAAAACTGTCTTAATGAGCCAACTTCATGGAAATCCTTTGGATGAGAAATCCTTCTGATATGGAGAAACCATTGCAAAAATTTGTAATTAATTTATCAACATGAACCCTAAATGTATTTCCATCTAATTTTATAAAGTGCACCATGTCTCCTTCACATACATTTGTAATTGTTACTTCTGAAACAATTTTTTGTTCTTTTGAACAAAAATGTATCAACTTGGTAATAACCCCTTGAAATTAAAATTGTATTCAATGTTTGATGAGGTGGTTGTTTCTTGGATTTCAAAATTTCCATTCACATGAAGTGCATTTCTTATTTCTAGATAAACCAGGTTTTTGAGTTTTCAGGAAAATTCATTGTTGTGTTATAGACTTGGATAGAAATCATTTCATGTAGTTATAATTTTCTCAAAAAAAACACCCAATTTTGTGGGTCCCAGCACTACTCCCAAAATCACATTTTGTTCTTATAGCAGGGATATGAATTGTTGAACTATGTCACCGTATTTCTAAGGACACTTGTGTTTTAGCACCATGTTGGTTATAGCAAATTAATCCCTATCTTTAGGAGTTATGAAACAATGGCTATCACTATTATAATACAAACCCTCATCCTCATTAAATGTATCCTATGAGTTACTACTGATAATGTTTTGAATGCCATCGCTCCCCACATGTGAAAAATTTGAAATCACGTACTTATTCTTTTTCTTCCTTTTCCATGGGATAACGTATCATTTGTTTTCAATTTCTATTAGGGTTTCACTATCATCAATTATGTATGGAAGTCTCACTCTTCCATTGAATACAATACATATTGTGACAAAGAATAAGCTAGAACCCACATCTCTACAGTGGAGTTTATATTTGGATAGATAAACTAGTCCCTCTATAACTTTCGCACCTTTGGATAGTAAATCCACGTGTTCTCCATCTTCAAAAATGGAATTCGTTTTAAACTATATCCACAAATTAAAGTTAAAATTAGTACTAAGGAAACTTAAATATTTAACATTAGTTTGACAAATTGAAATCACACTGATAAAATAAAAATATAGATCGTATATGAACATATTTATAACCTCTTTTAATCTGAATATATAAATATATAAAAAATTGTATTACACCCTTAGATTTCATTGCAGTGTGTATAATTTTATCCATAAAACACATAGTGTAGGGGAAAGAAGCCAAAGATCGTGTATCATAATGTATGAGGATGTTAAAGATACTTGACTATCATTTTTTTTACAAAAACACTCTTTAAAAGATTAAGATTTTTATAATGCACACATTTTATTTTGTTCATTTAAAATTTGTTGAAAAATTATTTGTAAGGAATTTAAAATAGGTAATTTTCAGTACAAGGAAAATTAATATTGGCCCTTATTTGTGACTAAAATAACCTTTTCATGGAAGTTGATGTGTCACATTTTAATTGGTTGATTTGTACATGTTATTTGATATTATTTGTGTTATTGGCTACGTTTTTTTCTAAATTTTTAGTATAAAAGTTAAAAATGTTGACTTTGATTTTTACAACTAGTGGTACTATACTTCAAATTACCAGTAACAGTCATTTTCTTATACACAATCATGGGCTTCTTTCCCCTATGGATTTCAAAAGTTGTATAGCCTAGCTGCCGCTATGACATAATATTTTTTCTTACACACTAAAATTAAAATATTTGACTGGAATGGGAGGAAAATAGTTGGTGATCGCACTTCAATGTGTGAGCACACAAAATAACAAGTTCTAAAACTCACACTTGGACATGACAGTGACAACTCATCGTAGTGTGAGAGATTCGTAGCCTCGTACATCAACGAAGTGTGATTCCTCACATGATGACATGTAGTACCTCACACATCAAAGTGCGATTCCTTACACTTTGACATGAAATCCCTAGCATAACAAAGTACGGGAATTTTCAAGAAAAAGTGCAAGAATTCACACATGGAATACCAATCACTTGCATATCGAAGGGTATATTTTCACTTGCCATTCTAGTAAAAAAAATCTAGCCAAGCAGCCTCTTGGAATTAAATTTAGGGCCACTAATATTGTATCTAAGTAAATCCTTCATCTATTTAATTTTCTAATTGTATAGCTATGTTTATTTTCTGGTATAGAGTTCAATTATAGGCATTATTTGATTAACGATGGTGGTATATGCTTTGATTCAATTATGTGTACCAATTGTTTCAAAGATTTTTATATCTTACATAATATTTTAACAATTTTAGTTTATTTTAAATTATTGTATAAAATATTGAGCAAAAGTAACCCATTCTATGTAGTTTTTATTAATAATTGTAAATATTACTTACTTAATTTCAATTAAATATATGTATGTCAAATCTAAGTTTCCAACAATGTTGAATTTTAGTTTTCATACATTAAAAATTATGTTATAAAAATGTTACGTTAATTCTTTACAATAAAAATTAAACCTTTTTGTAAGGTAAAATGTTAGCTAATTACTATTACGCTTCCCTAAACATTAAATGGCCATTAAACTCTATAATCTAAAATCTGCCACTTGAGAGCATTTTTGTATTTTTTCATACTGCATTTAATGTTAAGTGGTACAATATTAAATTTTAATCCAAACAAACTTTATTAATGTCTGTATTTAATGAAATAAAATGGAAAACTATATACCCATTTCGAAGGCGACAACATTAAAACAAGGAACACATATAGAAATGGGGGAAGAACATATCTATAGAAAATTAAAATAGGTAAAGCAGTGTTATTTTATTTCGAATAATTTCATTTTATACACCCATTTCATGATGATTGTAAATATTTTATTTTTTAGTAGGTAATTAGCCAAATTTAAATGGCTCTCTACATGTTTTGATTGTGTGAATTTACAGAGCACGGGACCCCTTGTATATTTATTCTTACAAAATGAAAAATGAAAAATGAAATTAAGTGTAGATAAAATATGGAGTACGTAAAGTGTTTCATTTGTGAATATTTATAGTAACTAATAACTTTATAGGACATGGAAATATCACCATTTTCCTTGTTTTCATGTTTTGAATCCCAAGTTTTCAAATCAACTCCTAGAAACCATGTAGACAATATGGATTTTTCAACAAAGCTAAGCAACTGATATGTAAAGGAGTTCTGCTTACAAAACTTAGATGTAAATAATGTCTAAAATTTACAAGAGAAAACAAGTGGCGCACAAAAACTTGGTCCTTGCATTCCACATTAACAAATGAATGTAAATTATCCATATATTTTTTATGATTCAAAATTAGAAGAAACATTTTCAATAACCCATGCAAATGAAAGAGATAGAAATATTGAGCATATGATGAAAGAATACAAAGAAGATTCGTGGTAAAAATATGATTTGAAAAAAATTATTTCAAAATATGAAGAGGTTTATGAACATTTAAACTGTGAAAAACTTGGCAAGAAACATTGAGATAATATAGCAAATGCTTTGAATCAAGTTTGTGGAAAAACAATTACTGGGATGGAATGCAAATATAAGATGAGCAGGTTGAAGAAAACCATCCAGAAGAAGAAACAATTGGCAAACACAACATTGGAAACACATTCAATATGAAATATCTATGAAGATATGGACCGCATTACACAAAAAACACACAAGGTTATTGGTTTTAATGGAAAATATATGGTTAATATAACAACTTCTACCTATGAAAAATATGTGAGAAAGAAATTAAAAATCTCTTCTATCAACATTGAAAATTTGGAAGCAGAAAATCTAGAAACCCCTTTGACTAAAAATTTAATTCAGAGAAAAGGTGTGAAGAGGAAATGAAACTCTTATGGATATTTGAAAGAGATAATTAAAAATTACATGCATCTATTCAGTGAGACAATGAAATAAAATGACCAGGGAAGGCTTCAACTTGAGTGTGAAAAAATGGAACAAGAGAGAAAACTAATGGAGAAAATATTGGATGTACAAATTCAAGTTCTAATAACTTTTACCTAGGTAAATTACAATTTTTTTAACCCTAGTAACTTAGTATTGCATCGGTCATTCCATTATAAAATATGGTATACATTGTGTAAAACAAAATATCATGCATTGGAGCTAGCTAATACGTATCTATTTTAGATTTTCCTTTGTATTTGAGAACAATTCCAATGATCAGCATCATGGGCACCACCAAGATCATTGAAAAACACATTCCAAGATACTATTTGTTGAACAAAATAGTTTTAAAATGATATCGATAAACATGTATATTTTTTTTAGGAAAATATGATAATTCAATATGTGAGACATTTATTGAACCACATATCATTGGTAGTATAGTCAAAGTATGGAATACTTATATACTCTCTATGTAATTTATAGATGATAATATTGCTAATGAGCATCATGTTATTTTGTCTATAATTTTGATAGTATTTTTCGGTGGCATATATCGTTAATATTTGTGTATGCTACTAAAATCAATGTTGCAAATTTTGTGCTATATTTCATATATGATAACTCAATATGTGAGACATCAATTCAACCTTATATCATCGCTAGTATAGTCAAAGTATGGAATACTTATATTCTCACTATGTAATTTAAAGATGATAATATTGAAAATGGGTTTGGTGTTCTTTTGATGATTTTTTTGTTAATATTGATAACTTTTGCAGGTTCCATATATGGTTGATATTGTTGTTTTCGTAACATTAAACTGATCAATGTAAAGTTTACACGATATTCAAAATATATGTTCCATTTGATAGCCATTAATTAGTAATTAAACATAAATAAAATTAATGGAAGACATGTATCTTTTGTTACTCGTGCATTGAAGAAAGTGGTAGTTCAAAGTATCGGTTCCATGTAATTATCAAATATCATTTATTAGTATATTTCAAGGAAACTTAAGTTTGTGAAGCTTTTGGTGAGAACATCGGTGTAAGGGTAAAACTTTGTAAGTGTAATAATTCATTGGAAAATATTATCTTGGTTTGATTGCAAAAATTATGAGCATGGTTTGGTTTCGTTAAAGTGTCAAAAATCAATATACATTCTAAGCTTTTATCCTTCCAAAATTTTGAAATTCTCTTAATGTAGAATTTTCCATAGCATTTTCAATGAACCCCTATTTTTTCTACTTCCACTAGTCAAATTTTTACATTCTTTAATTATCTTTGAAAAACACTTCTCAACTAACATGGTTTGATATTGGTTTGTCAATCTATTTTCCGATCCCTAAATGATTTGTTAAATATGTGTATACCCCACTTTTGAGTAATGTAAAACATGTTATGGGTACTTTTTTGTAAGAGAACTGATAAATTATTTGTAAATATCTAACATGGACATCAAAGATTACTAGAAGTGAACAAAATTGGTGTTCCTAAAAAGGATGAGGAAAATAGATATTGTTCAGTTAGTGTTGTTATTGATTTTGTTCTTTCGGAATACTAGCAGCCGCTTTCTCTAGACATTTCATTATAAATTAAATTGTAGTAATAAAATAGTGATAGTACCTTCCACTAGATGAAATAATAATAGTAACACAAACAATAATTTTTTTGTTTATAGTAATTGTTTGATTACATATGAAAATTGTTTGAAATAAATATTTATAAAAAACATATACGTGACTGCCAAAGAAAATATGCAAACAATTCCATCTGTGTAGATTCCTCTTTGAAAAAGAGTTAATTGGGGAATTATAAAACCTAATATTTAAGAATTTAGTCTAAACAAGATTTTGAATATTTTTTCACTCAATTGATAGTTCTCGAAAGACATATAAAACATTTAGAGATTAAAATTATAGGCCCTTGTTGTTTTAGTAAAATAAGCTAATGATATATCAACAGTAAAATTTATAAGATTTCATGGCTTTTCTTTCTTAATGTGATAATAAGCACATGGAAATAGGGAGATGTGATATCATGGGAAATTACAATGTTAAATGAGAAGGGAGATTATTCATAGGGTTCAGAGTCTTTATGTTCATACTAACACTACAAAGAGTGTGCTCATTATGTTTATAAAAAATTATACCATGGCCTTTGAGAATTCATTTAATAACTAATTATAGATCACCATCGCTTTTGATATTTCATTTATAATTAAAATAGGGTTTTTTCATATTTTTTTATTAGATTAGGGTAAAAATAGGGATTGTCTCCTAGAAGCCATACAACAAAATATGCACCTTGAAAATAAACACAAGACAAGCAAGAAGAAGAAATACGACCAAAAAATGAGTTAAACACACTTAACTTGACAAGGACAAGAAAGAGAAAAAACTAAAAATAGTTTGCAAATAGTCAGTAGTTCCACTTGGATTTTCTAGAATGCACTAACTATCATCCATCAACATGATCACATCCACCCCCAAATGTCACCTTGATGTACTCATTGTAATTCTCACCCTCCCAAAAGGCAAGGACCTATAGGGAATCCATATCAATTTGGGGTTTAGCCATTTGAATCTTTAATTTTAACTCATTTTTTATCTCCAGTAATACTTCAAATTGACCCGCTTGGGTATCCATCGTAGACCATTTAGGACCAAAGGAAAAGGTAAGGAACCCAAAAAATCACTTTGAGTTAGTTGCACCCTGATTTTCCTATCGTAAAATTCCCATCTCATTTCCTCAAACGATTCCACCATATCAATCAATTTCTCCATTGGGTTGCAATGTAATGTTTTTTGGTATTTTTGTAGATGCATTCAATTAATTTCTAGAACATTCCTCCTCCTGTGTTTATGCAGAAGCCTCACTATCATCATCATTGTCTGTATTTGAAGAGTTTGAGATGTGACCCATAGAAGTACAAGGTTGTCCTAGAGAAGGAGCAAGGGACTTAAAGAAAAGTGGCGAAACTAAACCTGACTCAGCCACCGCTAGAACAGATCCTTCAAATTCGAACATCCCATCTGCCACATCATCATCAAGAAAGAGAGGAACATGAAATGGGATGAGTGCACTATCTCTAACACTCAAATTTTGCTTCATCCTCCAATCCCAAACTAGTCCTTTGCAGGAAGTAGACCTATCGCCCAAAGACCTAAAATTAATAAAAAAATAGGGGAATATTCATATTAGATCTCCTGATCTAAATCCCCCTTACTCAAGAAGAGACAGATAGAGGTTGTAAGAATTTTTTAGGGGAAACATTGATACACATTCTTGCATAAACAATCCTTGTTATTATCAAGGTTGTTGGGTCAATGACCATCAAATATCCAATGGAATTAGCTATTCCTCTTAGCCCTTCAACCTCCAATAACTCAAGGGATAAATTAGGGAGTTTTACCCAAACCAGATAAGAATTGGGTTCAAAAATGTTCATATCTAACTCGGGTCTCCATTTGACCAGATCTAGCATATGCTTCCAATAGATCCAAGGACCCCTATTAATGGTGTTGAAAAATTAATCCTCCTTGTCAAACTGGAACAAGAAATATTGTTTTGAAATGACCACCACAGAGATGCCTAGTTTACGAGCCCATTTCCTTCTATCCCAGGCCCTGACCAAATCAACGTTTGGTCTAATACTAGTAAACCTTTCCAAAAATAGAGATCCCACATCATTTACTTTCCCTTATAATGAGATCCTCTGGCACAACCAGGGCTGGTTCATCTTGTTTCCAGGATGAGATCAAGGGAGGAAGGGGAGAGCTAGAAAAATTCCATCCATAGGCCCGCTCAACCCAAGACCGAGAGATCAAATGAGCAGCCTCAACACCTCCATACAGGGCTCCATCAAAATTTTTAATTCCCTTTTCCCTCTCATCCTTCCATTATATCATATCTAAAGGTCAAAAAAAATATTAAAATGTAATTAGTAAATAGTAAATAGTAAATAACTTATATTCCTTTCAATAACTTATAGTAAATAATATGAAAACTACATAAGGATTGATCCTTCTTGAGGGTATGTATAGTAGCACTTGGCTAAAAAAAAATTGTTGAAAAACTAATGAGATCTAAGTAACATGTGACCCCTAAAGAAAACATGTAATGAAACTCTTTTCTTAGTTCAATAATAGATGTCCAGTGAAAGATGCCTGATGAACACTAAGTTCAAAATATTTTTTTGATGTTAATCATAGTGACTACTAAGATTGTAAATAATTTGTTGTGGCTATCATTAGAGACCGTTAGGAACACAATTTTGCATGTGTTGAATCCTTGTTGTGATATTTAATGACCTGGGAGATTATACAATTTTAATTAATTAAAGTGATGTTCATTGAATGGTGTTTAGTAAACACTAAGCTCAAAATATTTTGTCAAGGTGGATGTTATTGACCAAAAAAATGTTTTGGCTAGCCCTAGCAACCATTAAGATATGAAATACTTATGTTTATAGCCCTCAGTAATGCAAGGTTTGTCATTGTTTTTCTCATTGCAATAATATTTGTGCTTTGAAATAAGCCAAGATACAAAGAAGATATAAATAGTTTTTTGTGGTTGAAATTAGTGACTACTAAGATCAACACTATGTATATCTTTCCCCCTCCCAATTCAAAGATTGTAGATATTTTTCTCATTCTAATAATAGCTTTCCTGTGAATAATCCTAGATACGAAAAATCTCTAAATATTTCATTGTTACCTATATAAGGCTTGAAGCCTAAATAATTATTGTATTGACAAAATTTTCTCATTGCGTTATTATTTTTACGGAAGTGATGCCTAGCAAACACCACACTTAAAACTACATATATCTTGAACCCTTAGTTGAGCATGTACAATAGTGCTTCTCTAATTCAATTAGTAATAAGTCTGTGAATGATTCCTTAAAAAAAGATGTATTCATGATCCTCCAATGAAAAAATCATACCTAAGTAAAGGTTGATCCCTTACAAATACATGTATTATAAAAATTTTCCCAACTCAATAATAGATGTCCATTGAATAGTGTTAAGCTAACACTATGTTCAAAATATTTTTTGAAGGTGTATGTTATTGAACACTAATATTTTTATATTTTCTTGGTAATGAATTTGTATTTTTCCTATTTATGATGCCTAATGACCACTAAGCTATAGGTATATCATTGTGGCTGGTCATAAGTAACAACTATGATAAGAAGTACATATTTATTTGTTAATGATTCTGATAAACCGTTAAGCTCTAAAAAATATATTGCAGCTGACCCTAGTGATCGCTTGGATCATAAATAATTATGTTTGTACCCATCAATAGTTTAAGGATTGGTTTTCTATTGTTCATCACAATAATTTTTGGGCTTTGAAATAAACCTAGATATAATTAATCTCTAAATAAGTCATGTGGCTGAACATAGCATCTTCTAAGATCAACACTACGTATATCTTGATCCCTTACCAGTTCGAATATTTGATAATTCTTTCTCATTCAAATAATAGTTTTCCATTATCTAATACATGGATATGGAAAATATCTAAATATTTTTTAATAGTTAAACTTAGTGATCACTATGATCTAAACTACGCAAGTATTGAAGCCTCAAGTGTGCTTGTATTGACATACTTAGATCATTGTATTAATCTGTTTTTACTAGAGTGATGCCTAGAAAACCCAATGGTTAAAACTACATACATCTTAAACCCTTAGTGGTTCCTTTTCATTTGAAGTTTGCTCATTCTATTAATAGTAAGTCTGTCAATAACACCTAATAATCACTAAGATATAAATATTTAGTAAGTGTTGACCCTAGTAACCGCTAGGAGCAACACTTATTTCATTTATTGGAAATTATTTTCTAATCTTACCTAATATTGATAATAAGAGGCATATGAATGTTGCAGTAAAATCAATTGTGTCAATTGTCTCAGTAGTTGTTTCTATTGATAATGTATGCAACATTCGTGGATGTTTCATTTTTTAACATGGAGGGAGAGCAGAGTAATGTCAATGGTAGATGCTTATTTATATTCCAACAAGGATAAAAAATTAATATTATATATCATGTTTAATCCAACTTCCTTACATGATGAATTTCAGCATTACTTAGATCTATTTTCCATAGTTCAGGATGATAGTGTTGATGTTGATAACGTAGAAAAAAGGCTACACCGAAATATCAAACACTACAATTTTGAGAGATAAGGGCAATAAAAAGAGCTAGTATCCATTTAATTACCACTAAAACAAAGGTGCTTCCATTTAAATAAGTGGTCATTTCTGATCTACTCCATGCCAAGTCCAAGAATTGGTCATTATTTTCTAAATTAGGGGAAAATAGAATTGGTTTTTTTTCAGGGAATGCATACAAAATTTATTAGAAATGTCTAGAGTAAGACTCCTTATACAACTAAAAATAATTCAAGTCCTATATAGACCAAATGAGAGTAAGAGATGTTTTGTAGTCTTGGACATTTGACCCATTTGCTAATATGGATGATTTTAAGCTATCTGATATCCTTATTAAAAGGTTTAGACTAGGAGTCCATATTGGCATGACACTCATGAAATGGCTATATGGAAAATTTTCAATCTCTAAGGTGGATGTTTCCTAGGTCCTGTTACTTTCTTTTATTACTGATGATGATAAGATTCACTCCGTAGATCAAGTGCTCTGTGTAGATTTAGTGAGTCAAATAAATAATTTCATCAACAATCGGAAATCATTTTACATAATTTCCTATCTTCTTGAAGTTATCTTTTGTGTTCTTTTATATCCATATTTCCTTCAAATTTTCTATCCTTAGAGCCCTTTGAGGGTAAATGAGCATAATTCAGACTTGTATGCCCATCAATTCAGATTTCATATTAGGATATATGCACTTATTTGTATCCTTCTCTCTACCAAGAATTATATGAAAATATCGAACCAAGAATATATGATGTCTTCCTCGCTTCCATAAGAAAAGTGGGAGTCGTATTCTTCTATCCATAATATACAATTATCATAACAAAGGGGATCTTTACACTTCCTTTTCAGTTTCCATATTATGTGCCAAAAAATTGGCTGAGAAAGAGGTTGCATATATCAAATTTGCAATGGTATTTCTTTAAAATGTAAGGAGAAGAAGCTTAAAACACATCCCCCCTTCCTATTCTATGTGGGATGTAGAAAATTTAATAGGTGGCCTGATTTGAAAGCTACCTCAGTGCATAGAAATTAGTTTCATCTCCCCGAACACCCTTTAAGGAGATATGCAAAAATGAAAAGGGTTGTGAAGAACCTAAATTTTCTTAAAGGATAGTTAAATATATTGTATGCTCACGTACATGATGATAATGACTGGGTATGGATTACCTAAACATAAGATAGCCTTGTTAAGAAGAATATCATGAATATAGGGGAATTTCAAGCTTTGAGAGTAATTATTAAAATTCTAGCTATGAAGAGAAAGTATGCATTGTATTCAAAACATTCACAGCAGCCCTGTGCCCTCTTATCTCCACCATGGATTGGTTTCCTATGAGGATTTCATGCAATTGCTTGAGAAATTATTTGTTAATTTTTGAAGGAGAATAACTAATGTGAATGAAATAGAAAATTCACATGTTGTTGAGATTATTTCCAAAACAAGGTAAAAAATAAAGAACAAGGATACTTTGAAGGAAATCTCCAAAAAATAAATTGGTATTCAAAACGTTTTATTTAACAAGTCCACTATGCTATATAGAAGCTTGATTGTTGACATGAAAAATATAACCAGAGATTCTTATATTTGTAAAATAGCTATTGAGGAGGCATGATAACAAGATGATGAAACAGGTCTCAAACGAGAGAAAAAAACCCAGGATCAACAACAACCCATAGTAAAAGAAGAACCACAGTTAATCATAAATTGTAGTATCTGAGAGAGGAGGGTAAGCATTGTAATATGTGTAACATGTTAATAGATGGATATTTATAATTGATTGAATTTTACTGTATATATTCCAAATTATATACTCAATTAAACAGCTATTTGTTGTTTTGATATGCTAAGCTCCAAATATTTTGTTGTGAAATAAAATAATGTAGACTATGCTCAAATATCCATAAATGAGTACCAATCACTAAGCTCACAATATCTTACATGTTTTTTGCTAAATATTTGCGACACCAAATCTTAAAAAAATATTTTCCAACATAATCTAGAAAACTCTTAAGTCAAAAAATTCATTTGTTAACTTATTAAATTGTAGCGACATCAAATCTAGAAATTTATAATAGTGGTATTGAATTAGCATCCTAAGAGTCCAAAATGTTCATTGTTGAGTACCTATCGCTAATCTCATAAATAGATTTTGAGGCATAATCTAATGACCAGTAAGCTTGAAATTTCATAATATTATGATGTGGTAGTTTCCTAACGGCTTAAAAGTTCAAAATATCTATTATTGAGTACTGATTGCTAAGCTTAGAAAATGTTTTTAATGCATAACCTAATGACCGCTAAGATCAAAATATCTTACATGTATTACATTGAATCCTAGTGACACCATATCTTCAAATAATTTGTTGCAATATAAGCTAGTGGATGCTAAGATAACAATTTCTTTCTTCATCTTATTAAATTCTTGAGACATGTAAGCTCAAAATATTCTATTGTGGAAGAAACTAGATGTTATGTAGCTCCAAATTAATTAATTTGATTTGTTAAAGCATACCACCGAAAACTTGGAAACACTATGACTATATATATTCTAGTGGATGTTTGTGTCCTAGAATCTTAGTTTAATGTGTTAAAGTCTAGTGACCGTTATGCCCCAAATAATATGGGGTATATCCTAGCAAATGCTAAGCTTAAATTATTACATTGTTGTAAATGCTAGCAGTTGCTAAGCTCAAATGAATTTCATTTAAAATGTTAAATCCTATCAAATTTTTTTTTAAATATTATGTTGTTGCAGTATATAGTGTCTGCTAATTTCATACTACCTTAATTAGATTTTTGAAATCCTAGCAACCACTAAGCTACAAATAATATGTTGCGGCAATACCTAGTGGACGCTAGACTCAGAATATATTTCTTTATTTTGATAAATCCTAGCAGTTGCTATGTTCCAAATATTATGATGTGGCAATGTCTTAGCGGCATATAACTTCATGATATCCATTATTTATATATCAATCACTAAGCTTAGAAAATAAATTTTTGAGGCATGACCTAGTAGTCACTAAGATTGAAATATATTACTTTTTTTGTTGAATTTTAGTGACAAGATATCTTCAAATAAAATTTTGTAACATAAGCTAGCTGATGCTAAACTAATAATTTCCTTCTTCATCTTGTTAAATTATCGATACATCTAAGCTCAAAATATTCTATTGTTGACGCAATTAGATGCCATGTATCTCCGTATTTGTTAAAGCATACCGCCAATAACTTGCAAACACTATGAGTTTGCATATTCTAACAGATGCTAGCCTCTTGAAATCTTAATTTAATGTGTTAACTTATTGTGACCGCTATGCCCCTAATACTATGGGTTAAATACTAACGAACCCTAAGATTAAATTATTACATCATTGTAAATGCTAGCAGTCACTAAGATCAAATTAATTTCATTTAAAATTTTAAATCTTATCATAAACATTATTTTAAATAATATGTTGTGGAGTTATGTAGTGGCCATTAATTTTGTACTACCTTACTTTAGTTTCTAAAACCCTAGTGACCGGTAATCTCCAAATAATATCTTGTAGAAATACCTATCTGGTGCTGAAATCACGATATCTTTTTTTATTTGGTTAAATCCTAGTGACTATTATGTTCTAAATATTACGATGTGGCGGTGTCCTAGTGGCCTAAGAGTTAAAAATATTAGTTATTGAGTATCTATCCCTAATCTTTGAATCCTAGTGACAACATATTTTACAAGTTTTTCATTGAATCCTACTGAGAACATATCTTCACATAATATCTTGCAATATAAGCTAGAATACGCTAAGATAAAAATTTCATTCTTTGTCTTGTTAAATTCTGGAGAATTCTAAGCTCAAAATATTCTATTGTTAAAGCAACTAGATGCCATGTATCTAAAAATTTGTTAATTTTATTTTTTAAAGCATACAACAGACATCTTGTAAACATTATGAGTATGCATATTCTAGCAGATGCTATCTTCTTATAATATTCATTTAATATATTAAATCCTTACGACCGCTATGCTTCAAATTTGATGGATTAAATTTTCACAAGCACTAAGCTTAAATTATTACATCATTGTAAAGGATAGTGGCTAGTAATCTTAAATCAATTTCATTTAAAATGTTCAATCTGGTCGAAATTATTTTTTTACTTTAGTTTTTAAAATCCTAATGACCGCTAAGTTCCAAATAATATGTTTCGGAAACACCTAATAGATGTTAGACTCGCAATATATTTCTTTATTTTTTTAAATTCTAGCAACCACTATGTTTTAAAATTTTAGGATGTGGCTGTGTCTTAGCGACTTACGAAATCAAAACATATGTTATTGAGTATCGATTGTTAAGTACAAATATGGTATTGTGTTATACCATAGCCACTGCAAATCTTGCAATGGAATTCTTGTTTTTGTTATATCCTAACAATAGCTAATATCTATATAATATGTTGAAACATAACCTAGAGGAAAATATGCTAAGAATATAATTCATTAATTTATTAATTAGTAACAACCCTAATGTTTAACATATTAGTTTTTGGCCTTCCATAGAGACTAATAATATTGTGACCTTCCATAGCAACCCTAATGAATTAATATATATCACAACACTTTATCTTTCACCCATAATACATCACCCATTTATAATATTATTTTATCAAAATTGTATTGTCGTGACTAAAATACATAAATACATAGTGATTAAAATATTTAATATATAAAATTTAGGGGTAGATATAATATGTTTACCTTCCATTACAAAAACAATTATCTCACAATTGAAAACATAATATGATTTTATAGTTTTAAACCATTTTGTTAACCTCGAATATATTCTTAGAAAGTTAACGTGAAAACCATATAAACAATGCAAAATGAAATAATTACCTTGGGTTGTTTCTTTCATCATATTAAAAAAAGGTAAATGTAATGAATGCCAAAACAATATTTTGAGTCTCGCTAAATATTACAATGTTAAAAACTAGAGATTATGCAGGTGGGCATCATTATTAAGAAAAAAGAATCTAGAGGGAGACATAGATCATTGAAAACTTGAAAGATTTCAAATGAAATAAAAACGAGAGCTGAAAAGTGATTAAATTTTCTTCGGTTGGGGCACAATATATTCCTTGTTTTCTTAAATAACAAGGTGGTGTAATAAAATTACCAGAATGAACTTATAAGCAGAGTTGGGCTACAGAGTGCATTTTCATAGGGAAGAGAAGGGTTGGAATGACGTGAAAAAGAAAGGAACTAATAAGTACAAGAATGTTTGAAAACATGATTAGAAGGAACGGGTAGGTAGAGTTAGGCCACATAATGTGTTTTTTTATGAACAATCAGTGTTGGAATGACATGAAAAAGATAGGATCTGGTCAAAGACAAAACAAATAAACAATCCCACGATAAAAAAAATGTGCACATTTAGTGTAGTGTACATTTTTTAAAAATACATGATTTAGATCTGATTTTTTTTGCGCTTGGTGATGCCATTAAAACCACCATCTGTTGCATCAAACCAACTATCTGTCCTATTTATTTACAACCCCTTTTGCTTCCCTAGTGTGTGTGGATTATTTTTTTTACTCCTTGATTGTGTTGGTATCCAAATTTATTCTCCCGTGAGGCTTGAGCAACATCACGAAACTGGCAGGATGTTTAGAGACAGATGAATGAATCATATGATTCATTTTTTAGTTGGGGATGGGATTCGCTAACTCTTTGTCACTCAGGCATTGAAGAAATGTATAACACCTCACGAAGGGTTTGATCTACCCTCACTACTTTAGGTTTTTCCTTCAATCAAGGTGAGAGGACCCATTCTATAACCTGTGTTGGTGAAGGATATCAAGATATCCTTCTCTGCACAAGGTTAATGAGAACCTTGAGAAAATATGATCAATCCAACACAATCTAACTCTCACGAGTCGTCACACTAGAGAGTGGAGATGTTCCCTGGACAAGGTTTGGGTTACTAAAGACAATAATTGAATCTTGATTGTCTCTATGTTTTTTAGTAGTGGAAATTGTTAAACCTTTGTGGATACATAGTATAAACAATGGTAGTTCATGTAGGATTTATTTTTTGAGAATTTTATCGTGGAAAGTTAAGCAAGAAAGATATGATTATGTTGGTGCTCAATTTGGTCTTGCCCTGTTTATCATTGAAATTCTTCAGTTTGTGGGCTCTTTCGTATTTTCTATCTCCCCGTATTGATGTATGACCACTCTATCATCCATTTGGTTTCCATGACCAGTCCCTTCCTTTTGTTGAGGATCACTTTAAATCTAGAGATCTGTTTTTTGTTCCTTTATCCATGAGAAAGATCTGTAACTTGGGTAAAAACCCAGGTTTTTTCCATTCTTCCATTTTCCAAAGTAACATTTTGTTTTCCCTATAAATTGTTGTCCCAATATCTATGGAATTGTGATTGGATGCAACTCGTATTATCACATTTGGGACTTATATCATTTCCAAATTTTGTCTTTAAAGAAAGATTCATTTCCAAATGCAAATGGTGATTTTCCTACATTTTATGGTTTGACGGGTGTGTTTTTTTCGTCAAATTTACATCTTTGCATATGTGGAAACATGGCCCTTTCTGGTTGGATGCAGCTCAACAAGGCAATTTGAAACTATAAGGATTGATTCAACTCAAAGCTTGTCCATGTGGAGGATTATGTTGCCTTTCCAAGACTTAGACAAATTTTTCACGTGGCTAGTATAGTTTTGGTGGACCATGGACATGTGGAGGGTCGGCGCTCATTTGAGGATCCACCTTAGGGTCCCACCTTAATAGTTACACCAAGGGGACACACAGGGGCCTCTGTCAGCTCTGCTCTATACTTAAAATTTTCAAAGAAATTTTCTAAGGCCTAGGACACATAGAAGGACCATGCCTATTTGGGGACCGGTCCCTAAATTTTATTTTGAAGAAGTGTCAGGAGGACAATTAGAGGCTTCCGCTCACTTCTACCCTTGCTTAGAAATTTTCAATGGCCGAGGAAAACTGTCTCGAGACTATGGACACATGGTGGCTTCTGCTAACCCTTCAAATTTCTTAACAACTCTATCGGACTGAGACACTTGGTGAGCCCATGCTCACTTGGGGTCTCCACTTTTGGGGACTGTCTCAAAGTGTGCCATTGAGACATGTGGAGGCTTTTGTTGGTTCCTTTTTATAATGAGATTTTTAAAAGGTGAAAAGGCATTTTTCTTGGGCCCAGGGTAGCGTGGAAGGCCCGTGCTTGTTTGGAAACTTGCCTCTGTACTTCTCCTTTGTAGGTAGCACCAAGGAAACACATGGATGACTATAATATAAAGTAGAGAAGGGTTATAATCAATGGTTACGGTGCATTTCACTTGTTTTTCCACCATTTTTTCTCCAAGACTCCTAGAGATGCGAATACACACTATTTTTCATCATTTTTTGATGAAATTCCTTGTCATTTTTGTCTATAAAGTGCCATTGAATGGATTCATAACTTAATTTGTGAGTCCAAGGATTGTTAAGGTTCGATATTTTGAAGTTGGAATTACTTGAGCAAACTTACAAAAATGGGAATTACTAGAGAAGATGGATGCAGGGAAAAATTGCAGAGGAAAGAGAGGAAAAGAATGAAATGATGGAGGTTGTAGGTGCAAAAGATGAAAAAGGTGTTGCTTTGAGGGTGAAAAGGATTACATGTCAGATCCAAGTTGTACAGAGCCTCCGGGAAATGATTAAAATGGGGATTTCTTACATGATAGAATAATAATGATTTGAAGGACTATCAAAAAGGTTGTGGCATGACATTCTAGTCATTAGTGGAGGGTCCAGAGAAACATGATCAATCCATGATTTGTCAAAATTGCAACTTTCGGATCTGCAAATTTGTTAAACATCACTTTCTCGAGGTAAATTGGTAACAAGCAAAGGTACCTTGAATATTCCTCTTTCTTTTGGGGGTAACAATTTGGGATGA
Organism: Taxus chinensis; assembly: GCA_019776745.2. NCBI lineage: Eukaryota > Viridiplantae > Streptophyta > Pinopsida > Cupressales > Taxaceae > Taxus > Taxus chinensis. The sequence continues at coordinate 251,212,260 of CM034157.1, read as the reverse complement.
GTGAGCAAGTGAAATATATAAATGCAATGATAAAACTCTTGCAAATGGTTAGGGGATTAAATTCTTAAGAGAAAATTTGAGAAAGTCTTGTCTTCCTGAGAGACCAATCTGAGATACCTAGTTAATTCCTTCTATGTTATATTTTTTATCATGTCAAGCTGGTTGTAGAGTGTACAACCATTGACGAGCACTGAGACTGTCTCTAAAGAAGACTTTCCCTTGTTGATGAATCTAATTAATTTTGAAATTACTTTGTGTTCAATCTCTGGAGAAATTTGTGTCTAATTTTTCTCAGAATGTCTGCAAGTATGGTTTCTTCTTGTTCCTATTGTAATATTGTGTTGAAAGTCTTTGTCGAAATCACATATGATCTCGTCCCTATGAAATAGTTTAGTGGAATTTGTAAATTTCATTTCGAGGAAGAGCCTTCATCATGTGTTGAGATAAACAAATTTAAAATCACTCCACTGTTAGTTGTTGATAAATATTGTTTGTAAGTCTTTGTGTGTACCTTAGGTGTGATTGATCAAAGGGTCTTTGGTTTTTAATTGAGTCTTTTAACTCATATCCTTCGTGCTAGATTAATCAAAGATTGTTTGAAAACTATGCAGATCTGGGCCTCCATTGAAGCACACCTTCTTGTTGAAGGAATGTCTTAACTATTATCGAAGATTTATATTGTCATTTAGCTTGTCCAATTGATGTGAAGTTTCTCAAAGATATGGTATAATCAACTTTATCCTTGCTAAATATCCAACCAAATTCATTAAAAAACCATGAATCCATCCTAAACTACCCCTGTTTGCCCTGTATATCCACAAATGAAAAAAATTTATTTACTAAAATATGCAGACCAATCAGTATCCCTTAATGTCTTCAATAACGTCTAGCCTTGTGTTTAAAGTATCTCCATATTTTAGAAGTGACAACCTTTGAGAGCTAAATTATGGAGTATTAACCATATTTTCCCAAGGTTTTCTTCATAAAATTTGTTTAGAATAAGGATATCTCCATATCCTTCATCAAAACAGAGGTTACACTAAGGGTCCTCTCACCCTGGTTGAAGATGCATATCCTAAAGTAGTGAGGAAAGGTCAAATCCTCTTGAAGGTGTTGTCCAATATCTGTTGTTACTCTCCTTGAAAAAGGGCCAATTAGAAGTTTGGATACCCAGCAACATAGAGGATGACAGACAGAATGAGAAAGAAAGAACTATGTTACATGCCAGATTTGTGATGCTTCTCAACTGGAGAGAAGCTGAGATAGAAGAAAATAGATAGGAACATACCCCCTGGTGGAGATTAGAGGGTAACATCTTCTGATGTATTTCCTTTGTGTATTTATTATCTCATTTGTAATTTGCTTTCGATAGCTTGAGGCAAGGTTTAGACTTAATTAATTCAATGTACTTGATTCTTTGATATCCACATGTTGGCTGAGATTCTAGTCTCCATGATTGACTAGACCCACAAGATTTTGCCTTGCTGAGATCTATGTATTAATTTCATTGGCATCTATGAAATAATATAGTGATCATTGTTTATTCACATGTAGATCTAGATATTATAGAAGATCCTTCATGTGGCTTGATGTTTGCACATGTTATGCAGTGATGGTTAGAGATCATTTGAATCCATATTTTCTTGGTGCACCAGTCATGGTTTGGCGCATTGGTTAGATTACTCATGCGACAGGATCATTGTCGCAGGATCCATAGGGTTAACATTGGTTAGTAGTTCAGAGATGTAGCTAGTTCCGGGTTATGTGAGATATGTTAGTAGATGTTTGGAGGTGTAGTTGTTAGTGCACTAAACCATCAATTACTATGACCCATTTAGAGATATGGCCTGGAGACATGATACTATTAGAGAGATGCATTTTAATCTTGTAATTATTTAAGAGTCCACCCTTATACTCTTGTTATATTATATGGTATGGAGATAAATAGGGTTTGCAGTAGGTGATGTTGATAACGCATTGGGTGAACCACAGTACATGTTGTGTTATGTGTGTGTACTTTGAAGTTGATTTGTATTATCTCTTGTGTATCGATTTTTGTATGTTGTAGATTTCTGTCGTCGAAGTTTACTTTAGATCATGTGTGCATGATGCTTCTGATTTGTACCATTAATCTTCATAGAAATATTGATCCCTGGAGTCCTAAATCTCCCAACACTAGGTTGAGCTAGATTTTAATGTGGTTAAGGTGGTGCAATCATGAGTAGATTTATTAAAGCACTAAGGCACACTTGATAATTTTGCATGCAGATATCTGTTTTGGAGATCTAAATGCGCTCATTGCAAGATTAAAAACTGATCTTTGACCACCATCTTTGTGTGCTTCAGATTTGGGATTCAATTCTCTTCTGCGAATCTATCCTTATTGCATGAATTGATTTTGACGTGAAACTTGCTAATCATTAGTCATATTGTCGTAACCTTGTGCATGAATTTTTTGGAGATGGTTGTGTCCCCTCCCTTATTTTCTTGATCTAGGCATCATTTGATTTCAAGATTGGAGCTTCAAACCTCCGGCATTTGATTTATAGCTCACTATGGTTTTTTTTATCATGTCTTAGGCCTCTTGTAATGGGTTGATGTAAACTTATGAAGCACCTATAATTCTTTTATTTTTCTCCTTTTTAGCTTTGTGCTTGGTTCATTTACAGTTGATCACATATTATTAGTGCTATTTGAGCTCATTATTATCTTAAATCTCTCACCTAAGATAATAAGAGTTATATGGTGCATGATCTAATCTGTTATTGCATTATATCAATGGATTGTCTTGTCATTTGGTAGCTCTGGAATCCTGTGACTGAAACTTCTGATCTATAGGTGTTCAATCATCCTCTTTAACCTTGTATCAGTTTTGTGGAAATTTCCATACAAGGGTAGACTATCCAACATTCCTTATTGGTGCATCAATCTTGGCCTTGATACTTCGAGGATTTGAAGACTTTCTGTTAAAGAATGGTATTCTTTATCCATGTCTCCTTTTTATATCTTAGGGTAGGATCTTAGATTAGAAACTTTGTAAACTAGTGCTTTCTGATAGATTTAGAAATAAGAACTCCGTTCCTCATCTCTGGAGATTATACTTAAATAATTTGCAAAGTCCCACAGAATTTTGTATAGTAAGCGTGTTGTAATAGATCCCACTGACTATCATAAACAATCCGTCGAATTGTAAACAATCATGTTTGCACTATGATTCTACATCAAAATCGTGTTTTGAAAAAATGTCTGTAGAGTGGATTTTCAATCTATTACTTGATTCCGTGTTTGTAGAATTTTCAAGAAAGAATATTTAGGAAATTTCGGTTTGCATACTTAGATGTATTTTCAATTATTAGACCTTCTGCTAGCTTGTTTCAAAAGCTGTCAGAACCTTAGACTTTAAGCAGTTATCTTGAACTTGGTTTTAATAAGCAAAATAATTCCAAATTTCACGCAAAGAGTAGATCTTGGCCTATATTTCCAAAGGGTATCTTTATATTTTGTGAAATCTAGGATGGTTGTGGAGTGTAAGATTTTGGAGTTTTTGTTTCTTTTAAAACTTGAAATTTGCATCTGGTTCATGTATGGATTTTATGTGCTCTATATTTCTCTGGACCTGGACATCACCATTCAGACTCTTGGAAGTAATTTGAGCTCAGATTTTGGGGTTTCCTTTCACTATTTGTCGCCATTACTACTTCAAAGATTTGTCAAGTTCACCTATTGAGCTGCACCGTTCAAAATTTATGGGATGATGGCGGTTGTCCACATGATTGAGTTGAAGTCTCTGCAACTCATCTTTGCAAAAGGTCTTCAACACATTGCGGGATCATTCCATTTTTCGAATTTGGTCCTGTGACTTGGCAAGCTCTGAGCCTTGATCAATTTATATTTTTATGCCTTCTCAAATCCAAATCCATGTGTCGAAAGATGCTTGGAACCATGATTCACTTGGTTTTGTTTCAAAAACTTTCAGCCTTAGTGAAAAATCAGTATTCTGGGAATGAATGGTGAATTTATGTGTTTTTGACGGTCTGGTGGCTGTCCTTTTCCCTGTCCAAATTATTCCTTAGTATTCAGCAATCATGTGGCTTCTTTTGGTTGGTTAGGGGAAAACAGGAAAATGTTTTAACTTATCACTTTTTACTTTTTTTATGCCAAAAAGGGAAATTTGGTCCCGTAGCTCCACTCAATTCTTGATTGGTTCTTTTGGTAACTTACGTGGCTTCTTCTAATTGGATGGGGTGTGGTGGGTTTGTTTTCTGAAATTTTTCTTTTTAGATACTTTGGAAAAAAAATTGAACCCGCCCTGTGGCCCCGCTATGCTTTGATTAAAGCAAAATTTAAGTGGCAGGGAAAAATTCTTACTTTAACCCCGCAGAAGGACACATGGAAAAGTTAAAAGCGGAGATGAGGGCCTTTGGAAGTAAGTTGGATATTTTTCCCTTCTTGGAAAAATGGAGTAAAGATTCTAAAATGGAAGCACGCCCTCACCAAATCATTTTGAAGCCTTATAATGTTCTTAAAGTTGTGCCATAACGACACATGGAGGTCTCTACCGGGTCTTCTTTCCTTAGAATTTTCAGTAACTTCCTAAAGGGCTTGAGACATGTGGTGATCCCATGCTCATTTAGGGTCTCTAATTTTGGGGACCATCTCACGATGCACCATTAAGATACATGTTGGTTTGAAAAGTCAAGAGGCGAGGAGGTGAGCCATCAGGGGCAACTTGGATTTTTTGCCCCTTGATATTCAAAAGACTGAAATCATCAAAATGATGTCTGTGGGCCTAACAGAGAATAGTAAAAAATTTCTCCAGTCAATGGCGAAGGTGTGGACTTTCGGAGGTAAATTGGAAAATTTTCCTTTTATGGAAAAAGGAGTTAAAAGTGAAAAAGGAAGCTTGGTTCCACTGGGACCCACATTAGAGACTAGAAGCGGAAGGGTAGAGTTGCGAAGAAAACTTGAAAAATTTCCCTTTTCCAAAAAGGAGGTGAAATAGAAAAATTTAGCTACGGTTCCTTTGGGACCCAGTTTGGGACACATGTTAGGCCCATTTTTCAAAGGCGGACGGGTAGAGAAAATTGAGAAATTTTTCATTTTTTTCCAAAAATGTGTAAAAGGTAAAAGGGAACCCTCGGGCCTAGGGGAAACTTAACTTGGATCTCCACATGGATGGTCTAGATTCAAAATAAAGATTGATGATAGATGTGCATCTGTATCTGATTTTCCTCCATTTTTTCTCCAAAGCTCCTAAGACACATGGACTTATGAATCTCACCTAAAATGAGATGACTCACCTAATGATGTGGAAAATAACACACACCAACAGGGCCCTCTCACCCTAGTTGAAAGGAATAACCATACAGTAGTGAGGATAGGTCAAATCCTCTTGAGGGTGCTACCCATTTTTCCACATTTGAGTGATGAAAGAGCAAGTTGCATTTCATCCCTAGCTATAAAATGACACACTATATGCTCTGCTTGTCTCTAAGCTTCCTGCCAAACCTGTGATGTTGCTCAACTTCTGAGAGAGAATCAATTTGGGTAAAAACACCCGATTGAAACCGTTGCTAAGGTGGCCTGCGAACACATAGAAATGGGTAAACAGCTTTTCCTTTTATTGCAGTTCATATTCAGAAAACACTTCTTATATGCTCAAAGTGCTAATACATGTTTTGAAACATCATCTTGTGTTCGGGCCTATAAGAAGTATTCAAAGTTGCAAGTGTTGTGTGTAATTATTTCAGTTTCCACACCTAGTGAACTAGTTTTCATTGATAAAATTTAACTACGGTTCCTTTGGGACCCATTTTGGGACACGTGTCAGGACCATTTTTCAAAGGCAGAAGGGGCAGAGTAAATTGAGAATTTTTTCATTTTTTTCCAAAAAAGTGTAAAAGGTAAAAGGAACCCTCGGGGCTGTCTTGACTTGGATCTCCACGTGGATGGTCTAGATTCAAAAGAAATATCGATGGTAGTTTTGCGTCTATATCTAATTTTTTTCCATTTCTGCTCCAAAGCTCCTAGGAATGCAAAATTTTTATGGTTTTTTATCATTTCTTGGAGTTTTCTACAAGTAAAATGAAGAGGAACATTAATTTGGTATCCTGGTTGGGTGGGAAAATCTGAAGACATCTTTTGTAATCAAGATGTGATCAGATCATTGGCTTCGATCTATTTTTTAGTTTTTCTTTCCTTGGCATGCAAAGAACCAAATTTGATAGATTGGAGGAGGGATTAGTTGGCGCACGAGATAAAGAAAAACCTACCAGGTGAAGAATTGAATAATAGAAATATTTGGAGATATTTTCCCTCTGCACACCTCAAAAAAATTTCACAAATTTGATTATGGGAGTCTCAACACGCAATAGTGCTTTGAATGTCTTTAGTTTTTGGGGGGAAACTCTATAGTAAATGAAGTATTATAAATTTCTTGAATTTTTTGTGCAAATGGTTAGAGTGTTAGAGGTCGGGAATGATTTTTCTAAGAGAAAAGCTTGATAGAACCCTTCCTTCTGAGAAATCATCTGAAGAAACCTGTTTATCTCCTTTGTGTTAAATTTGATCATGTCAAGGTGGTTGCGAGTGTACATCCATTGAAAAGCTTTGAGATTGTTATAGAAAATTTCCCTTGTTGATAAATTTAATCAAACTTGAGTTAATCTACATTATTCTTGGGAAAAATTTGTGTTTGCTTCATTCTTGAATGTCAGCAAGTAGTTTTCTTGTTCATATTACAATCTTACGTTAAAATCTCTGTGAATCACACAAGATCTTATCCTTGTGATATTTTGGTGGCATTTTCAATTTCATTTATTAGAAGATATTTCATTTGATAGTGAAATAAAATGAAATTTAAAATCACTGTGACTCCTAGCATGACTACAATATTGTTTGTTAGCCTTTTAGGGTATCTTAGGCATGATGCAACAGAGGTTGATAATTTTTAGTTAAGTTTTCCAATTTGATCCTTCATTTTGGATCCTTGAAGTTTGTGTGAAAAGTGCTGATCTTGGGCCTCCATTGAAGCACATATTTTGGTTAAAGGAACATCCTAGCTATTATGAAGCATTATGTTGTTTCAAGCTCTCCATTTTTGTAAAATTTCTCAAGAATCTGGTGAATCAAGTTCATTTCTGCCTCACCTCCCACCAAAAATTCATTGAAAAACAACCAATCATACTGATACTACCCCTGTTTTTTATGTGTGTATACAAATGCATAATTTTTACTACCAAAACATGAAAAAACAATCAGGTATTCATTGTCTTTAGTGGCCTGAACCTTGCTTAGAAATATCTCCATTATCTAGAGTGACAACTCGTGAGAGTTAGGTTTTGTTGCATTGATCATATTTTCTTCAAGGTCTTCTTAATAATCTCACAAGGAAGGATATCTTCATCCCCTCCACAAAAAACATGCTACAAATAGGGCCCTCTCACCCTGGTTGAAAGGCACAACCATAAAGTAGTGAGGATAGGGCAAATCCTCTTGAGGGTGCTACCCATTTTTCCACATCTGAGTGACAAAGAGCAAGCTGCATTTCATCCTCAGCTATAAAATGACACACTACATGCTCTGCTTGTCTATAAGCTTCCTGCCAAACCTGTGATGTTGCTCAGCTTCTGAGGGAGAATTAATTTGGGTACAAACACCCGATTGGCATCATTGTCGGGGAAATAGTGGTTACAATTCATATTTTGACCCTAGTAAACAGTTTTTATATGCTCAAAGTTCTAATACATGTTTTGAAACATCATCTTATGTTCGGGCCTGTAAGAAATGTATTTAAATTTACAAGTGTTGTGTGTAATTATTTTAGTTTCCATAGCTAGTGTACTAGTTTTCATTGATAAATCTTGATAAAGAAAAGTCAGATCATCGCATTTCTAGTTTCTAGTATTGACAGGCATTTGAAAGATCATATTTTAGTGCATTTGTACAACTAAGGTGGAAATCCTTAGTGGCGAATCCCTGTTGATTTGATTCTTGATAAGTACCAGTTCCTTAACCTTTGTCAAGTGAGATTTGTTAGTAATCTTTGACCAAAGATTGAAGGAAGAAGGATATGAATCTTTGCTAGGGATCCTGCTAGGAAATTATTTCCAAAGCTAGGCAAAAAAAGTTAGAAGGAAGAAAAGACTGGAGAGTTTTTAGAGATCAATAGACAACAAAATGGATCTCCATTGATGAAAGTGATTGGCCTATTATTGAAGACTACCATTCAAGTGCTTCTAAATTAGGTAGCCTCTTTGTGGAATTGAATTCTCCAACTGGAGAGGGCCTTCAATTGATTTTGAAAAGTTTTCTTCTCATTCTGTCCCTGTCTTTTTAGAAGTTGATAGGGTTTTACACAGAAACAAGGCCTTTAGGGGATATCCATTTTGAAAGTTATTCTCTTGTGTTTCAAAGACCCTCTGCCCCTTATCAATTTTTCTCCCCTCCAGGGTCACCTCCTCAAAACAACATTGCCCTATCCCCCCACCCAGACCTCCATCTGTTGTAAACACCTTTGGTCCTATAAATTTTAAAGGGATTCAGGATGGTTATCCAAATGTAGTTCCCCAGGATGTAAGAAATAGATTACCAAAGATATGTCCAAGGAAGCAACGCTATAACTGGTGATCAATAGCTAAAGCTGTTTATCAATATGATGGAATACTTTGAGATTGAACATGAAGATGTATATATCAAATTTTTTATCCATACTTTAGAAGAGGATGCAAGGGATTGGTATAAATCTTTTCCAAACAATTACATTGATTCTTGGACAAAGGTGAACAATGCATGTAGATTGCATTATGGTGATAGAACTGACCCTAGGTTTCTTCTATCAGAATTTTGAAACATTAAGAAGAATCCTAATGAGTTTGTACATAATTTCAACACAAGGTTTAATAAGACCTTGAGGATATTTCATATTAGATTAAGGCCATGTGATTAATCATGTTTGACCAAATATTCAGATGCATTTGATAAAATGGATGCTTATTACTTGAGGGACAAAAACCATACTAATTTGAGGTAGGCCTTCACCATGGCTCTGTAAATTGAGAACAACATCAAGGAAATTAGAAAGCCTCCAAAAAGGGAGGGTGTAAAACTAATTAACCTAGAAAATTTCAAACAAGTAAGGCTCCAGGAGATAATGTAAGGTTTGTAGTATTTCTATTGAAGACTGTTTCTCCAAAATTCACCCCTCAAGGTAATTTTGATAACATTACATCATTTCATCAAGATCCCATTGCCAGGAAGAAATTGATTCAAGGCCCAAAATCATGTTTTGGGGCACCCCTTGGCTTCTCTCTAACTTCCCATCTCAAGGAAAAATCTAAGAAGTTAAGAAAAAAATTGAAAAAATCCAAAAAATGAAGGCTTTAAGCAGGCTTGTTTTGCAAAAAGTTGCAGGTCTTTTTGTCCCAGGCTGCGGGTCATACCAATGCGGATCGTACTAAGGGATTACTATTGTACCAAGTTTGCGGCTGAAATGCAAAGGAAATCGGAAAAGTCGGAACTTTTGTCCCAGGCGGTCCACGGAACAGTTGGGATGTCAGGACGTGCAAAGCCGAAATTGGCCGCAGGCAGTGAAAATCGACAAAAGTGGAAGTTTTTGTTCTGCGTGGTTTGGGACAGCCAGGACAAAATTATGCACGGGATGTGAATCGACCAATTTTCCGCAATGACAGTCTATTGCGGGTGATGCGGAGATTTTCGTCTGGGACATTCGGGAGAAAAGTACATGTGGGACGGCGTGGAACGCGAAAGGGCAAAAATGCCACAAAAGGGGACAAGGAAGCCCGAATCGGCCAATATGGAAGAATGTGTTCGGGATAGCCGGGACACGTGGACCCAATTTTGCCACAATACCCGCGACTCAAAAGAAAAGTTAACGTTTGACTCCTGAAGCTTCAAACGACCATAACTTTTGACTCTGAGCTCCGATTTTCACAAAATTGGACTTTCTGGAACGAGCACGACGTCCTCTACGTCACACTTAATTTTGATGAGGGTAGATATATTTAAATAAAAGAAACATATTCGGCTCCACTCAGTTAATGCTCATTCCCATCAAATGACAGAAAACACCTGGCAGACCCAAAATAGCTGTTGCACTCAGAAGGCCATAACTTTTGCATTTCTCAACAAAATTGCACAAAATTAGTACCATTGGAATCATGGCTTCGAGCCCAATGCAAAAAAATCAAGTAAATTCCAAATTTGATGAAAAATAAATGTGGATTTTTTATAAAACGTGGCCGGGTTCATGACAGTGTTTTATTTGGTAGTTGGGAGTGCAATTAAGAGGCATGGTCATCATTCCTTCTCTGTTGCAGCATCTGGGACAGTATGGGGACCTTTTGCAAGTAATATACAATCATTTCACTCCATTTAATGCCTCTTACAAGTGGTTGAAGGACATATTTTGGGATTTCCATTTTCCCTTTTCTCTCTCTTCTCATTTTTCTACAAATTGGAGTGTTGGGCTCATTGTAAGCTGGGGTAGTTTTGTAGCAAAGATCTACCAAAATTGCTTTATGAAGCCAATGTGCTACAAACCCTTGTTGTGGACTCCTTGCATGGTGATCTAGGCCCTTATCTTGTGACAGATTGAACTGTGCATATCATTAATCAATAAATTACAAGTTTGTGGATGCATCTTCCCCTGCTGTGTTTTCTTGCATTCTTCTTGCCCCTTTAACCTTGATTACAAGTGTATTGTGTCTATCTTTATACTCTTGCAAGGATCATTTTATTATTGTGCATGTATGAAATATTGTTGTGAATGCATTTTCTAGATTGTGGAGAACTGTTATCACCACTTCTAATATGCATTTTACTCCTAGTTTTCACACATTGGAAGACTACTCTCACACCCTCCTTTTCTGGTGTATCACCACTTTAGTGTAGGCTTTCATTTTATGCATTCTCTCTCCTTGGTCCCTTGGAAAGTTAGATTAGAATAGTTATTTTACCTTGCATTAGAGTAGATTGTGGCAGGTAGTTTAGGAGCAAGAACTAGCTTTCTTTGGAGGTCTATCTCAAGTAGCAAGTCCCACAACTTGGAGATAGTACCCATGTTATCCAATCACACTGTGAATTCAAGTATATGCACTTGTGAAAACATAAGGGTGCTGTGATTCGGTGATAACAGAATCCAAAACTCATTCTACTTAATTTACTATTTTGCAAGGTGTTAAAGGTCAATTTAGGGTTTGGAGGAAGAACACTTTCCCAATGATTCGTAATGAATTTAAGAAAATGTGAGCAAGGTTTGTGGAACCTAGAATTAAAGGATCAGATCCATTCAATGGTTGATTTTGTAAATGCAGAAGAGAGCAAAATACTATAGTTCTAGATGAGCTGGAATTGTACTTTTACAATTGTAGATGACATGGTTGGATTTTGTTACCTTTTCTACATCTATTTCAATTTGTGATCTAGATATGTCTTACCACTAATCTCCAAATCAACGGCAAATCGAATCACTTTACAAATCTTGATTCTCTATTTTTTTTTTCAAATATTGTCAACTATTTTCTCAATATTCAGATACTTCTACAACCTACACTCAACTAGAAACCATTTGTGATTAGTATGATTACTCTAGGGCATTTTAAACCTGTACTTGACAAGACATAACAAAATTTGCTAGCATTTTATGGTCCCAAATTTCAACTTAGATCTTGGTTCTTATAGTACCGTATCAATCTTAACTTAAAGATCGTGTATAGGATTCTTTGTTTGCATACAAATAGTTACGAATTTTTTATTTGAATAAGTGTAATGTAGATTATGTATTTTTTTTTTTAAATTTGTATATCGATTTATTAAGGACTATTTCAAATAAAATATGATACCTATCTACCATCACCTCTATTTTTTTTGATTTTATGACTCTGGTCTTCGACGCTCAAGATGCGTTATGGTCCCACTATTTCTTTGCTAAGGCACATGGGTTAAATTTGACGGCCACCCATGCCTTGTCAAACAATTTTTAGGCAACGGTCATTTCCAAATATTACCTTTCAAAAATGTAAAAGGAATGTTATTTTTATAATGTTAACAAAATATACAAAAGATTATTCTACATATATTTAATTAGATTTTTATGTATTAGTATAGTTTATATAAAAATCTATAGTGATAGTACTTAAAATATGAGTCGCGGTATAACAGTTATTTTCAAATATGAAAATATTTTATGACTAATCACAAACCAACTACTTAAAATATTTTTGATCAAGGTGAGAATGGACTAGGATGGGTCAGATGCATCACATACCAATGATAAAATTCACACAGAACACCATTTCAAACGGCCGTCAACTTAAACCCCGGCTGAGGGCCCCCTCAATGGACATAGAATCCATACACTTTTTTATCATAGATATATATTTTTATATCATTTACTAAATTATAAAAAAAAAACCATCAATTTCCAATCGTTTTTTTGCAGATTTCAATGATAGGATCACTTGACAGATCCTTTTTTCCATTTACACCATGCAAGGTGCAGTTTATGCCACGTCAATACCGTGCGATATGAAGCCATCGCCGCCACCCCCAGGTTTCCACGTGGCGATTCTTTTATGGCTAAATACGTTCCACATCAGCGCTTGGATGTGTTCCTCGCTGTCATGTGAATACATTCCACATCAACACACTTTAATGGGCGTCAAATCGCGTCTAGCTGTGACGATGATTTTGTGACATAACTTCTTGGTGTTGATTTTGACGAAGTCATTTGTCTTAATTTGGCCGCCTCCCTGCTATGCTTTTCCCATGGTACTTCTTTCTCATGTGACCATGGGAGGAGGGTAGTTCCTACTTCCTAGGACCACTAGTGGGACCCTATTAGCAAATCCATGTCTTTATGGTAAAACATATTAACAAGTTGATTTCTCACTGCACCTTGGAAGAAGATGAAGTTCCTACAGTAAAATAGATAAAATCCTGATTGGCAAATATTTGTTAGACTTGTTAATCTTGCAAATGAAGGGATTGAGTTGTCAATTTTTAGGTTTTCTTTGTATTTGAAACAATTGTTTTGGCGTAGGTAGACTACGCATTCGATAATGGTATTCTTATTTTATCTGCATCGTCCTTCTTGTCAACAAAAGGATTACGTTGTCCTTATGTTTGAAATAGTTGTTTTTATAGACTACACATTTGATAATATGTTCTTATTTTATCTCCATCGTCCTTTTATTGCTATATGTACATGATGTTTTATTAATGAATGAATTGTATTGTGTGACATTAGTTGTTTTTATAGACTATGATAATGAAATTTTCACTTTTGTCTCCAACCGTTCCTTTGTTATATATAAATGGTGTTTCATTAATGAATGAAATCGTGTGATATTTTAGGGAAACTTTTAATTTTAGACCATTTAAGTGGTAAATAAATTCATCTTCACTAATAAATAATTAGTATTCCATTTCAGTGATGTTTAATTTTCCAACGAAAATTTTCCCTTGACAAAGATTTCATCTTGAGGCCATGCGTCACATTTACACTCAACTGGTCTTCCACCAATATTTTGGGAATTCAGCCTTCCTAAAAATATACTTTAACATTATTTGTCATGATTTGAAAGCCTTCCCATTTTAATTTTTCTTATACAATATTCCTCAAATCATTAATATAGATATGAAAATTTTGAATTACCATTTCATAACATATTCAAATATATTTAAGTTTCTTTTTTAAAGGGTATAATCATCAATTTATTTTCATTACAAAGAAAAACCTACCCACTTTACCAATTAAACTACCACTTATGAATACCTCTTTAAAAAATTGAACATTTACTTACATAAGCACAATATATTTACATAGGCTAAACCATAAAATATGAATTATGAAGCACAAAAGATTCACTTACCAACACTAATAACAAATAACTAATATGGTCCTAAATATCTTAATCAACAATAATAGGATGCTGTTCACCAATAAAACTTGAAAGTAACATATTAGTTTTTGTTCACCATCAATCAAGCAAATCTTAGGCCTTAGATGCGTTCACTTAAGCATTTGTTTATAATCTTCATTAAAATTTAGACACTTCTTGCTCAAAGATGGCAATGTACAACTTAAGCATTATCTTCTCTCACTATCTTCCTCAACTTTGGACTTTTTAGCTTCTTGAGCTAAAGAATCTTGCACGTATGACATTAGGGCTTAATAAAGTTGTATCAAATAAAACAATATTAGATATCCTAACTTATAGAATTGGAACATCTGGTCCATATTATTGAATTGATAATCTTACTTATCATAAAATTTCAATTTGGACATACAAACAAGTTAGGGAACTTCAAAGAATTGGAAGCATTCTCCCTTAGTGCTTTCTAATATTCAAGACTACTATATATTCACATTGTACATGGTATGTTTTTAATAGAATAATATTAAATTATTTAGTTCTTTAGAATTATAATGTAAAAGATATTAAGTAAGCAATATAAATATTTGTGCCTAATAAAGAAGACAAGTCTCATTAATTTTTGGTAATACTATAAGACAAATATAGAAACTTAACAAAATAGAAACCCCATAAACAATTTGTAACAAACGGAGAAAGTCTTTATGCCTTTTAACTTAATTTTATAATTTTATAATTTAAGACAGATGCTACGGTACTGTTAAACTTTTGGACTAAGTTATACCCATTCATCTAAAATTAATTGCACATATTTGTTACATGATGATTCTTTGTAAAAAATTGGGGATTTAAATGATGGTATGATTTTAGGGTTTTAAAGTTATGTGAATAGAAATATTTTTAGACTTATTGTGAATATTCTAAAAATATGCTCATATTAAGAAATTTTAATGTATATAATATGTTTGGTTAATTGTCTACCCAATTCACATAAAAAGAAATTAACTAATGTATGATTTAGTGAAGCATTTACTAGCAATCCTAAGTGAAGTGTATGATGGAAAAACGTCAAAGAGGATGGAGTTCAAAAATAAAAAATGAGGACTGAAAAAGATGGAAAGATTTGAGGGATTATTACGAAAGGATTCGATGGAGGGGGAACCTCAATTTAGTTCCAAGTATCGTCTCTATTGTTACAAGGATTTTTCACTGTGTTGAAATATGCATTTGAAGAGAGCAAAGTCATCAACATTGAAATGCATATTTCGTGCAGTTTCCACAGGGAAAATTGAATCAACTTGGAATATTATTATATGTTTTACTTCCTGTGAGACTATTAACCAAACAAATTCACTGATACAAACCTGGAAAAGAGTAATAACAATGTAACTCATGGTTTCTTATTTTCTTTGCTACTTGTTTTGGTTGTCAGTACAATTTATATGTCTTAAAGAGGCAAAATAAATAGTGGGAAAAAGCCAACAGGTTCCTCAAGTTTGAAACCCAACTGATTGCTTGTTACTTGGAACATATTTAGGCACCTTTTAAATACTAAGCTTGTGAGCATAGGGAAATAAATGAATGTGAAAAATCATTATAATCGAGTTGACATCATGCGTGTTAGTGGAATTTAAGCACTTAAAATCTGATATAAAAGCTCTTATGCTAATAAATATTGTATTGGCCTAATTGGAAAACATAACTAAGGATAGATTTGCTTTATTATTTTTGGGTTTAAAACAATACTTAACTTTGAATAACTATAGAAACAAAACATGATGGACTTAAATACTTGATACAAACATTGCTTATCACATTGAAGAATGGTATGTGATTGATGTGTGTACGAAATGGATTGGTAGGATGCAGGCTTGATGGTTTATGAGGAGTTTATTTGGCTCAAGAGACCTATTCTTCAGCGATCTCTAAGCCGAATCAAGATCTAACTAAAAGCCAAATTAATATATGAAATGCTGCGAATCGCAAAAACCATAGAATATGCGGGATGAGTCAAGAATCAAATAGAAATTTTCCTTCGAAAAATTCCCTATGTTGACATATAATGTAGTTAGAGACCAAATACATGATAATTAAGCAAACAAATTTGCATGTCCCCGAAAGGTTTGATTCCCAGATACCACACCTCAAAACTTGCATGGACGGTGGGGGAATTGAAGAATGGTTGTGATTGATGTGTGTACATACCATGGATTGGTAGGAGTGCATTTGAACAACGCATGGAATTTTCAGCGAGCTCTAAGCAAAATTAAGATCCAACTTTAGGTTGCTAAATCAGTGATAGATGAATTGTGTGGATACGCCTAAACCTAATGATTGTAATGACTAATTGTTATGTTTGTGGAGCCTATTTTCATGTTAGAGTGTTGTACACCACCTATGTGTACACTCGGGTATTTTTACTTTTCCCGCTCATGTATGAGCGGGTCGAGGGCCTTTGGGGGTGAATCCCCCGAAGCAAATTTTCATGGGTGGTTTATTAACCCATGGGTAATGGGTAACTGTTATGGGCTGTTTTTGGGCCCATGGATTTTGGTACCCATTGTTTTGATACCCATTTTTCACCCATGGTTTTGATACCCATGGTTTTGTATCAAACTGCTTAAGCAGTTGTCTATTTATATGGTCTTATGCATATGATAGATAGTATGAAAAAATGTATTGCAGATGTGTTTTGAATTCGGGTGTGAATTTTGTAGAGTTTGTTGAGCATAGCTCCAAATGGATCTGGGTATTGTATTGAGAGAGTGGAGGCTTGTAATAAAATATGAGCAAGTGATTCTTGGTGGACGTAGCCCAAATTGGGTGAACCACGTTAAATGTTGTCTCTTTATGTTGTGTTATTTATTCTGCACTTTTATTTGAGATCTCTAATATTTTCTGCATATTAGTTTCTACTATTGCGATTCTGTAAGGGATTATTCTACATATTTTATCTCTTATTTCCTAACACATAAGGTAGAAGCTGTGGATTCAAGTGATGAAACTAATGATTGGACATCCTCTTATTACTCTAGTACCAGTGAAGTGGACACAGAAGATGAAGAAAGTGAGGTTGATGTTTCGGTCATGGATATCCTTCCAGTCACACCGACTCATGACCCCATAAAATTATCTGAAGAAGAAATTGATGATCGTCTCCAACAAATAAAGATTGGTGATGCTTGTGATGGAGAGTGAGAAGGAATCCTACCTCCAGCTCTTTCGAAGGTACATACACCTATTCACTTTTGATTACAAGGAACTCCGTCAAGTAAGTTGGGTAGAACATTCTATTGAGCTGGTAGATGGTGCTAAGCCCATAAAGAAAATGCCATATAGAATGAATCCTAATTTTTCCAAGACTGTAAAAGAAGAAATAGATAAGTTGCTTGATGCAGGATTCATATTTGCTGTGGAGAATTCAGAATGGGTTTCTCCCATTGTGATCTCAATAAAAAAGAATGGGAAGCTACGCATTTGTGTTGATTATAGGAAGCTCAATAAGGCAACAAAGAAGGATCATTACCCTCTTCCATTTTCAGTTCAGATCTTGGACGAAGTAGCTGGCCAGGAGTGTTATAGTTTTGCTGATGGATATAGCGGCTACAACCAAGTTCGTATAGTAGAGAAAGATCAGCTGAAGACCACGTTCACCACTCCTTGGGGAACGTTTTTCTTATAGAGTTATGCCTTTTGGGTTGTGTAATGCTCCAGCAACATTCTAGCGTTTGATGAATAGGGTGTTCGAACCCTACATTGGGAACTTCATCAGAGTATTTCTGGATGATTTTTACATCTATGGGAGCAAGATGGACCACCTGCACCAGATGGAGACAGCATTTCAAAGGTTAGATGAAGCACAAGCCTCACTAAACCCTACAAAGTGTGTCTTTGGATGTTCTAAAGGTATTTTGTTAGGGCATGTTGTATCCAGAGATGGTATTGGTACTGATCCTGATAAAGTTTCAAAAATCAAAGAGTTACCATTTCCTATGAATAGAAGTAAGTTGAGATCATTTTTAGGCCATGTGGGTTACTATAGAAGGTTCATCAAGAATTTCTCAAAGATTACACAGCCACTAACCCAGTTCTTGAAGAAGGATGTTACTTATGAACCAGGAAATAAGGCGCATGAAGCTTTTGAACAACTGAAGGAAGCCCTGGTGTCTTCACCTATTTTAAAGAATCCAGATTGGAGCAAGCCATTCATTGTGTATACTGATGCCTCAGATGCAGCACTAGGAAGTACTCTGAGCCAAAAGGATGAAAATGGGAATGATCATCCAGTTTACTTTGGGAGCAGACAAATGAGCAGTGCTGAGGTAAATTATACTGTAACTGAAAAAGAGGCTCTAGCTATCATTTTTGCTGTAAAGAAGTTTAGAAATTACTTGCTAGGGTAGAAATTTATAGTTGTAATAGATCATCAGGCTCTAAAATATATTGTAAATAAGCCTAACCCATCAGGGAGGATAGCAAGATGGATAATTTTGCTACAAGAATTTGAATTTGATATTATAGATAGGCCAGGAAAGAAGCATGTCAATGCAGATGCACTCTCTCGAGCCTATGATGGTTTAGGATCATCTTGTGATGATGATGATTTCCCAGATGCAGCATTGTTATCCCTTGACACAATCCCTAGTGAATACATAGATATTTGGAATTATCTGAATGAATTCAAGTTTCCTGATGGTGCCAATGCAAAGACTAAGAGGAAGATTACTCAAGCTAGTCGTCCATATTCTATTCTGCATGGAGTATTATTTCGAATAGGACCTGATGGACAGTACAAGAGGGCAGTTGGACGTGATCAAGGGAAGGAGCTGATAGAAGAATTCCACAATGGTACATGTGGAGGACACTTCTCTGGACAACTTACAGCAAGAAGGATCTTGGATGCAGGTTATCACTGGCCCACTCTTTTTAGAGATTGTTATAATTATTGTAAGACATGTGATATTTGTCAAACACATGGTAACCGTAAGACTTCATCAGCTCCATTATGCCCTATTCTTCCACTTGGTCCCTTTGAAAAGTGGGGAATAGATATTGTAGGTCCACTTCCAACTACCCCATGCCAAAATAAGTATATTGTAGTTGCCACAGATTATTTAACCAAGTGGGTTGAAGCTAGGCCATTGAAAACAACTTCTATGGATGAAGTGGCAAGGTTCATATATGAACGCATTGTCACCAGATTTGGTTGTCCATTAGAAATTGTAACAGATCAAGGAAGCCACTTCATTAATGAGGTGGTAGAAGCCCTAGTCAATAAGTTTTCTATTAAGCACAGGAAGGCAACAACATACAAGCCAAGCACAAATGGACAGGTGGAATGGAATAAATTTTGTGTTGTGTCAAATTCTAGCAAAAGATGCAGCCTTGCAGGTACATAAGTGGGATAAAAGGATTCATGCAGCATTGTGGGCATATAGGGCAACATCAAAGTCAGCAACAGGATACTCCCCATTTCAGTTGGCTTATGGCATTGATCCAGTTCTTCCTATTGAGTTTGATATTCCCACTGTGAGAGTTATGAAAAATGAAAGGATGGATGAAAGTGATTCAGTAAAAGAAAGGTTGGTACATCTTCATTTGCTAGAGGAAATGAGGGAAATAGCGAAGGATACAAGCTATAAGAAGAAAATGAAGCAGAAGGAATACTTTGATCAAAAGATCCGTTGGTCTCCATTTCATGTGAATGACTTGGTTCTAGTATATGATTCCAGATACAAAAAAAGAAGGCACAGAAAATTTCTTCCAAAATGGATGGGGCCCTACAAAATAGTAGCTGTGCATGAAAATGGTACATATCGACTGGAGGAATTGGATGGCACTCCCATTACGAAATGGGTCAACCACGACAAGTTAAAGATTTTCCAAGCACCAGAATAGTCTACTCCGAGGACGGAGTAGAAGCTAGGAAGGGGGAAGATGTCGACACTAAAATTTTCCTCCGTAATTTCTATTTCATTAATGTATGTATTAGGAATAGGATGTTGTTAAGTATAATTAGTAGTAGCATCTGATAGAAGATAACGGTGCCATCAGTACGGTGCCGCCAATAATGTAGAGTACGGTAACAGTCAAAGTACAATAGGAATGTTGTAAAAAGTAAATATTTGTCGTAAGTGGTCCGATAATGTTAAAATGTCAAATTTGGGGTAAGTAGAGAAGTAAGTTCTACATGATTAGGAATTAGAAATATTATATTTGTAATAAGGACAAAGAGTGATGTCATAAATATTTTGTGTATTTTATTTGTAAAAAGTCTAAAAAGGTGGAACCCATGTGAGATGATAAGGTTTATCTTATCTTAGAAGATAAGCCTACATGTAAAGGCAAGAGTTTAGGCATGGAATATGATTGGTCGGAAGATATTTCCTATCCTATCTTAGAGATAGGGTGGATAAGCCTGAATTCCTATAAATAAAGAGGCCACCCCCCTCATTTAGCATAGAAGGAAGTAGTGAGAAATATTGTATGAGTAAGTGTGTAAAGGAAGCCATCATTTTGAAGGTGTGTTAAAGAAGCCATTAAGAGGTGTAATTGTGAAGTTTCTCCCATAGTTATTGTTGGAAGGCAAGTGAAGTCAGTAACACTTGAAGTACCTCATGGGTGAGATTGTAACAATTTCATGTTGATATTATAATTTACACTGATATTTCAGATTTATCATCATTCCTTCTTATCATAGTCTATGGTATTCTTGTGTTATGTTTGTTGTTGTGTTTCCAGATTACATCCACCAAACTAAAAGTTGTGCATTAGTAAATAATCATAGCACGAGGAGTTCCCGGTGAAGAATTATCATAGTGCCGGATTGGTGATGACAGTCCACCTATTTGTATCTATAGCATTTGACAACCTTACACTGGCTCCAACTGCATATTTCAGCGTTTGCAAACTTAGGGTAGCGAGAGAATCAAACTGAGAAGGAAAAAACAAGGTGAGGATTTTTTAGAGGGTCCCTATGGGTTTTAGCAACGATGCACTCTATTGCCACAGAAGTCCAATAGTCACACACCTCTAAGAATTGTTACGACAATATTTTGGTATATAGGCATTACAAGTCACCATAGCCAAAAAGTAGCTAGATGTTCACAATGACAAGTAACTAGCTCTTAACATGATCACTTGATGTGTCGAAGGAAGGATTTGTGCCATGACCAAACCGTTTTTAAAATATAGCATTTGACAACCTTCACTGGCTCCAACTGCACTATTTTACACGTTTTGCAAACAATAGGGCAGGTCAAGAGCACCAAAATGAGAAGAAAAAAACTGAGAGAGGATTTTTGTAGAGGGTCCCTACAACTGAGCTGTTGGATTAGACGAGGCATCTCTAGGTGCCATGGAGTCTGAGTAGTCACCCATCGAAGTTGAACGATATTTTGGTCTCAGGGCTCTTAAGGGACTACGCCTGAACGAAGTAGCCTAGAAGCAACGAACTTTTCGTGCACCCAAACACTACCTCCTATAGTGTTCACCTAGCCACCAAGACATTTTGGTGTAGTTTTTTTGGTGCACCCACTGTTTACAAAATATAGCATTTGACAACCTTACACTTGCTTCAACTGCACTATTTCACATGTTTACAAACAATAGAGCAGCGAGAGCACAAATGAGAAGGAAAAAAACCGAGAGAGGATTTTGTATAGGGTCCTTACACCGAAGGTGTCAGGATTAGACGAGACATCTCTAGGTGCCACATAGTCTGAGTAGTCACCTGTCAAAGTTGAATGATATTTTGGTCTCAGGGCTCTTAAGGGACTACACCCAAATGAAGTAGCCTGAAAGCAACGACCTTGTTGCGCACCAAAACCACTGCCTCCTCTAGCATTCACCTAGCCACCTAGACTTGTCCAGTGCAGTTGGTTTGGTGCCACGACCCACCATTTGCAAAATATAGCGTTTGACAACCTTATCACTTGCTCTAACTGCACTATTTCACGCGTTTACAAACAATAGGGCAGCGAGAGCACTGATTGAGAAGGAAAAAACTGAGAGAGGCTTTTGTAGAGGGTCCCTACACCAAGGTGAAAGGATTAGATGAGCCATCTCTAGGTTTCATGGAGTCCGAGTAGTCACCCGTTGAAGTTGAACGATATTTTGGTCTCAGGGATCTTAAGGGACTACGTCCGAAAGAAGTAGCCTAGAAGCAATGACGTTGTCGTGCACCAAAACACCACCTCCTCTAGCATTCACCTAGCCACCCAGATGTGCCGGCATATTTTTCTGCCATGATGTCCTGAGGCATGATTCTCACTTCGCCTTTGTTTATTTCCTAGGACTCAAAACATTCAATGTCACTTGTTTACCTTCCATCTCTCTTGTTCTCTTTGGACTTGCCTCTGTCCTCTTAGACCTACTTCATCACTTTCCTTGATTTTTTGTCTCTTGAGATATGTTGTTGTTGTGATCTCTCTCCATCCTCTTTCTGCCCCAGTCTATGTGCTTACATGATCATTATTTTTGCATTGTAATAGGATTCTTCATCACAGATCACTAGACACAGAATTAGGAGTATAAGTAAATCATCAAACAATTAAGGGAACACATGTGTGAGGACCTTTTATTCATAAGTTTCATCATTGATTGCATGAGATTAATCATCTCTGCCTCAAATTGAAGCAATGTCTCCCATTTGAAACTTCAACCCCCCAGTCCATAAAAGCAAGATCAAGCATTCATACTGCAAAGAAGGACATGTGACCATTGGGTTTGCATGATCCTTGAAAAAGGGAATGATCTATTTCCTGAGATTATCTCTTTGTTTAGATTGTTCTTGGTCATATTTTTTGCAAAATCAATAGGAATAGAGTTGAGATCAAGAAAGAGAAATTCCATTGGGAAAATAATCTCCCATTTGCGAGTGAGATGAATAATTTTGATTCTCATTCCTTGGTGAGCTCAATGTGTTTTCATCAAGACTCAGAGAACTTGTATGAAATTTTGTCCCATACCATCACCTAGAGGTTTGATGTGTCTAAAAGAAGCCATTTCTGATTTTGAATCCCATGAGGAGAATGTATCAAAAATTTTGGAATATAATTGGCACAAGAATTCATGAGCTTGGTACTCCTCTCAGGTAGAATAATTCCACATGAAGAATCTTCAAGGATTCAAATTTTAAGAATTGGTTCAGGAAAATATTTGTGACCCTTTCCTTCAATAGTCAATACTTTAGTTCAGCCCTTGTAGAGATCATAGGTTATATCTCTAGAATCCTATGAAGAGTTAAATAAAAAATATTTTAGTCAATGTGGAAATATCAATGCCATTCCTGAGAATTGACTCAACACATTGGAGCATGTGACCATCTTGGAAGATGAGAAAGTTTCATTTGTAGTTTCCAAGATTCAACAAGATGGTCTATGGAAAAGCCTCATCATTCAAGATCTTCTGCGGAGGAAGACATGAGTTGATTCTTCATTAAAGGAGGATTCTTCATGCGATGGGTGGAACCTAAGAATACTAATAAGGGCTTACTGTCAAATTTTTACCCTTTTCAACTTGGGACATCAGAATACACCACCACATGAAATCTCTTCCTTTCATCACTTAAGGCTTGTAACATTCTCACTAGGTATTCAATTCCTCAGACCCCAACTTGATTATGTTGCCCTCTCTCATGAATACTTAACCCCTTCACACATTATCACCCCTTTAAGTCCCTTTGTCACTTAAGGCTTGTAACCCTACCCTGTCATGCCATGTAACCCAGGTTAATTAAAATGGTCAAGAATGAGTTAGAAGGTAAGTTAGCTAGGTTAATGTTAAGAGGTGAGTATAAACATACACTTAGCCATTTTTTTAATCCCTTTTTAATATTTCCTTTTCCTTCATTGCTTGCTAGTATTTAGTTATGCTACTAAATTTTCAAGAAACCCTATTGCAAAAATCACATTTTTGCTCATATCTCCTTCATTTTTGCTCCATTTCCCCTACAATTTTTTCTCGTAACTTCTAATCATGAACTCCTTGAAGATGACCTAAAAATATTTTCCATTGGTACCCTAATTTTTTCTAGCATCCCATTTAGAATTTCAGAGAAAAAACTTGCCTTTTTAGATCCTTGCAATTCTAGAGATCGAAAACACTTGAAATTTGAAGCAGGAAACCATATGAAAAAAAATTTCATCCAATAATCAAGAAGAATGAAAAAATTATTAGGGATTGGCATATGAGCCTTACAATCCAAATAAAAGAAGTTCACCTAGCATGATTAAATAGGTTTGCTTAACATTATACATGTAGTGCTCTACATACAAATCATACATACATATCTAGAACTAATTTAAATGGTTATGAAAACATACATAGAAGGATATCATACATGCAATGAAATCAAATCAAACATATAGTTCAGATTTATCGTTATGAAAACCAACACACATGGATATATAAGAATCAAACAAAGTGTGCTCCATACACACATCTCTGAAAATATATACATAAGTTCATAATGTATGTGTACATCTCGAACTAAGTTTTGTCATAATGTATATGGGACCACATGCGGTCACAAAAGGCTATATATATACAATGGACTATATGAAGAAACATGTTCACTAGGACTAGATGGCCCATATATATATATATGTATATATAGGTATGTACTCCAGGTGAATCTACTCATGAAACATCTTCCCTCTCTTCGCCCTGCTAGAAGTAGCGCGCCCACGACCTGGGGATGTAGTGGAGGGAGATGCCACTACGGATTTCATCCATGTGGTCCTAGGTGTCTCTAAGCATGCCTGCAACCTAACCTACACATTCATAAACAATAAGTTTTTAACACCCAAAATTTTAAAATACATTCAAAAATTTAGAAAGTTGTACAATTTAGTTAAAATGCATGTGAAATCTTACCGCAATGTCATGATCCCTATCAATTTATTGTTGACGCATCGTAGGGACAACAATAGACTCATGAGGGGTAAGCTACATACAAATAATTAATTTTCAAATTAAATATTTCACATACATACAAAATTTGATATTATAGATTTAAGTAATAAGAAATAATGAACCTCTAAAATTTAACAAATTTAAAAAATTGTACCTCAGTTAGTGGATCTGCAGATGCTATGGTAGTATCTACAACAACCTCCATAGTCTGCATATATGGAGGAGTCTCTCTAGTAGTCATAAGCTATACAAAAAACATGTACAAATCAATATTAATCTACATGACTGTGCACCACATAACAGAGGTCCAAAGCATGTAATCCACGTGAACTTCCATAATTAGAAACAAAGTGTAAAGAGATTTACTATCCTGCATAAAACTCATGTGAGGCGTGCTAGTAGCCTCAGTTCCCAGAGTAGATGATGACCCACCAGGCTCCTGTGTATAAAAGACAAACATATTAATATGTACAACATACACGTGAAACATTATAATAATAATCTAGTGAAATCAAATGAAATTAAAAATGTAAGTTTGTACAACTTGAAACTTATATTTGAAACATGCCTAGTTGCAGTAGCTAGCATGTTGACGTCAAGATGTTTCCTTCACCGGCTCTTGCTATTTAAAATAAAATAAAAAATTAGTTTTTTACATGTATGTACATGACGTACAATCAAATATATATATATTAAAATCTCAAACATGTGAATCAAACTATTGTATATATATATATATATTTATATTTATTTTAAATTTACCTGTGAAAGACCAATATCAGTGGCACCAGTTCCAAAAACATTCCCCAGCATCTCATCTATAGAAAAGAAATCTTGTGAACCAGTAAATGATTTCTCTCCCACAGTGCATATGGCACCACATGATCCATAGTGGTGTGGTGCGCTAGAACTGGTGCCTCCTCCACCAACATTACCATATGCAATTTGGTCACTATGTTGAGTCAGAGTATCAGTAAGCTCCCTAAATTCATGCAATGTATCAATCTCCACAACCTCCTTTATTGTAGGAGGGATAATTGTTCAGGTAGTGGGGGTTTTGGGGTATGGGGGATCCTAGGTTGACCTATGCGTGCACCAGGTCTACTCTTTGTAGAGCCAGCTCCTCGACCAAAAAAGTCAGAAAAGTCAAAATAATTCGGGACCTCATTGAGCACGAACTCGCAATATAATTTCTTCAAAAAATAAAGAGGAACCTCATTGTTGTTGCATGGTGGATAATAAAAAACCATCCACCATCGGTCCCAAAAATTGTTTTTGATTTGGTCATCATGGCACCAATGGATTGGGAACCGTTTGTAAGTAGCTGCGGGTAGGGGCATTGGTTCTAGGGTCGGTAAATAATGCAAAAATGAGGTCTTTTCCAATTTTTTTGTCTTTTACGGCCGCATGGGATAGTTTATCTACATACCACCACCTACAGTCACCTCTAAAGGTATTCCATCTATGTATTTGGTTGGTTGTGGACTCGACTTCGCCAATCAATGTTTGTAATGTATTGGCTAAAGTCATGCGAGATGGATTTGTAGCATGATTTTGTCTTATAGTCTGAATTAGGTTCTCAATGACAATTTTATTTTCTTGGATTCTTCCAATGATATTATCTTGTGTTCCTACTAGCTCAGTGGGGACAGAAGGAGCCACAGGAGGTGGATCTATGTTTGGAGGAGGGTTTTGAGGAATGTTCGAGAGGGTTTTGAGGAATGTTCGGCGGATTTTGAGGAATGTTTTGATGCTTTGCATGATTTTGAGCTTTCCGACCAACTGACAAAAGAAGAAAATTGTATACATAAACAAACATTTCAAAAAACCCATGAAAATGCAAAAAAATAACCTAAAATGCAAAAATCCTAAAATGTAAAAAAAATGATTAAAATCGGGGGCTTACCTCCTCGTCTTGGCGGCATGGTTGAATCTATCACTATCCAGAAGTCTGATGAGCAATTTTTAGTTGGTATTCAAAGCTCAAGTGAAAAAACGTCTAGGAAAAATCACGTCTAGGATGAATTGTGGTTTGAAATGAAAAATGGGGAAAATAAGGAGTCGCGGAGACTGCTAGTTTTTGTCTCAGAGTTCCACAATCATTTTTTATAACTGTGCACTCGTGGTTTTAAAACAACGCGATCGTGGTTTTAGGTTCAGTAATTGTTGAACCTAGAATTCAGGAACTGTGATCGTGGTATATAAAACGCAATCACGGTTTCCTGAATTTCAGGTTTTTATGTCCACGGAATTTTCCACCAACTTCGTGCACTTACCCTCTTGTATAATCAACTTTATCCTACTCAATCTCCTACAAAAATTATTCAAAAACCATGAATCCATCCTGAATTACCCCTATTTTCCATGTATATCAACAAAAGAACAAAATATATTTACTAAAATATGTAGAACAATCAGGATCTCATAATGTCTTGAGTAACCTTATCCTTATTTTGAAAGTATCTCCATCTTTTAGAAGTGACAACTCTTGATAATTAAATTATGGATTATTGATCATACTTTCCCAAGGTTTTATTCATAAAATTTGTGCAAAAGAAGGATATCTCCATCTCTTTCATCAAACAGAGGTTACACTACAAGTCCTCTCACCCTGGTCGAAAGGCACGACCTAAAGTGGTGAGGATAGGTCAAGTCCTCTTGAAGGTGTTATCCATCTCTCCACAAATATGAGTGACAAAGGGCTAGTTAGAACTCATCCCCTTCTACAAAATGACACACATTATGATCTATCTGTATCTATGCTCCATGTCAAATCTTTGATGCTTCTTAGCTTGAAAGGGAGAACAAATTTGGATACCGACACACATAATTGATCCAAATATATAAGGGTTATAAAATCACATACTACAAAGAAAAATAAGACTTAAACACACTACAAAAATCAATGTTTCTAGGAAAAATTCACCTAAAATTATATTCATTAATTCATTTAGCCTAAATGGTTAATTATGTAGGGGTAGTAACCAATGGAAGACTATCCTAATCAATTAGTTTTGAATCATAATTACAAAATATCAAAAATAATCATATGAACAAATATAAAATATGATAAACTATGCAACCAAGTATTAAAAATGAGAGGAAGAAGAAGACTTAGATGATATATTGATTCCTATGCTAATCTAAGCTAGTCTCATGGTTGGACATGGCTAGAAATGACATGACTTAGCGTCAACATGAAAATTTGTTATGATAATATGTTTGGACAAGATTGTATGATGTGGCCCAAAGCATTCCACTACTATGGAATTTTCTAAAGTTTTTGGTCCCCATAGGATGTTCAGATTTGGTTCATATGTGGCCAACTTCTATACTCCCTGGTTCACACTTTTGTCACTTTGACCTTTTTAGACCCTTATCTTCATAATTATTCCTACAAAAATAAGTAACTACCATAAAAAATACTCAAACACACATTTTCCCAAAATAAAAACTACATAGTCTTGATATGGAGTAACCTCGGTGTTCACCTTGCCATGACTACACCTAGCACTACACTACATTTAAGACTCTATACATAGTTCTGGTGTGTGTGTGTGTGTGTGTGTGTGTGTGTGTGTGTGATTGTAATCAGGTCCCATTAAAGATAATTTTTTCTGTTGTGTGCATTTCACACCATAGACGGATGTACTAATTTTTCCTAAATAAAACATGGAGTATGAAATTCAAAATAATACCATTACTATGCTTTAATAATGTAGTCTAAATGCATTTCTTATATTGTTGTCTTGTTTCAAGGATGATAGTAGATATTAAATAATAACATTCTAATTCTCTTATAAAGCTAAGTATATATATGAGTTTCTCTTCTAAAAATTCACCATTACAGAAATGAAAGGCCGAACGCAAATACAAAATTCAAATAAGATAAGAGTGATGAAGAAGACTAATGCAAAAGACTCGAAGGAAAGTAAGGTAATACTAATGCATATGTAATATACCATAACATATGGCCACTATAGCACATTTTGTACACTTTGGTATGAAAATAATGGGAAAAAAAATTAAGACATGATCATAGGGATCCCTATGACATGACAAAAATTAGAGGAAGAAGACCATACAATTGTGAGGTTTCGCACTCGAAAAATACATAAGTATTTTAGAAAACATATACTCGTGTCATTAGTGTCGAATCCTATTTCACTAAAATAATGTATATAATAGCATACCAAAAGTGTAATGTACTAATAATAAACACATATTTTTTTGTGTATGCTTCTCCCCTTTATGCTAGTGAGTGAAATTTTCTAGTATAAAGGATATAAGAAGAGCATACTTGTGGAGAGTCGAAGAAGATGTAGTCGTATAACGTCATGCCAAAAGAGAAATTGTGACGTGGTGTAATGTTGATCATCATTTTGGTCCAGGATATAAGTCAGAGGAAAACCACGGTATGTATGTCGTAGATATGTAACTCAGATGAGAGGTGCTTCGTATGGAGACTTTGGGAGATTTAACAGCCTTGGAGTTTGTAAGCGGATCAAGAGTGATCAATTCCCGATCCAATATGTGTTTATTAAGGGATTTGAATGTCTTACTTTCACAAATAGAAGAGCTTTTAGAGAGTGGTCTATTTTCCCCCCACTATAATGCTTCACAAATTAAGGCCTCACCGCTAGTTCAGATGGAGTTAGGCCATAGTGTTTATTGAAAACCCTTATAAAATAAAAAAGGCAAGAAACGTCCTCATTTATCCCCACCGTGATTTGTATGGGTATAGATTGTAGGTTGGATATTTTTGAACAGAAAAATAGATTTTATATTTTGATTTACCCCTAATTTAGGTCATATGACGGTAAATTTTGCAACATTGATTAGGATTTGGAATTTGTGCCATGATTGAATTGTGTTGACTATTGGTATTTGGTTAAAATCGTGATATGGAAATTGAATTTTTTGTCTACTTGTCTCGATTGAGATTGGAGGGGTAGTCTATGTATGAATACCCAGATATCCCCCCCCCCCATTTTGGCGAGAGGGTAAGATATGAAGGCATCAAACAATTGATGTCGAAATAATGAAATACAAGTAAGTGTGTAGTAGCGATAACATTGTAATAAGAGATTTGGTAGTATAGATCGTAATAGGTGGGTCTCAAGTTTTCTTGAGGAAACAATTGAAATATTCAAGATAAGTGTAGAATGAATATTATGGCCTCTTATAAGTTGAGAACATGATCCTTATGCCACATAGTATATAAGAAAGTAATAACTTTTCCTCAAGATATTGGTTGTAAGGAGAGAGTTTATTAATTGACAAGTAGGGGAATATAAATAGTATCTAGTTTTATAGACACCTTATATTTTCTATATATAATAAATAGTAAAAGGTGAATAGTAATATTATTTGTTACTATTAGCGATTTTGTTAGAGAGATTTGAGTTACAAAAAAAAATTACATGAGAGATGTTATCCCAACCAGGTTCAATAGAGTTTTAGAGGTCTTTCAGACACAAGCAACTGATGAGTTGGTATGTAGTGTTTTTCGAGGCAGATATTTTTTGGAAAATATAATTTTTAGTGAATTTTTATTTATTTTTAATTATGTGCATACTAGGGCCAGATAGGACCATAGGGTCTAATTTTTCAACAGGTATGAAACCATTTCATTTCGAATGGTATGCACCAAACCTATAAGCTATGCTTTGTTAGACAATATGGTTTATTCCCTAGAATTATATTCTTGTTGTTTTAAATGGTGCATAATTTTTCTTATTTGTAGGACTAAAACATGTTTTTTTCTCATTATTTTTTATATGCATTAGGATGTGCATTATTTGGAGTTGCATGAGGTATATCTTATAACTAATCTATCATAATTATGACTATATTATGTAGGATTGGATCTTAGTAAGAGATTTCGCCTACGAAATGTGGATAAACTGGGGGGTTTCTGCCAATATTCATATGATTACATCAATGTTTGAGAGATGGTATGTTATTACTTATACATTCTCTATCATGACATGCGATATGACAGTGACCGTGAAGAATGTGTATCAAATCCAAATTTTTCTGATTGTGGGAGAAAGAGTCCATGTGCTCCCAATCAATGTGCTACGTCAAATGAGGGAGGTTATAAGATTTTGGATGGTTAGATGACGTGTAACAAACTCTACTATGCACTTGGAATAGAATTTCATAGCCACACTTTCAAATGTGTAAATTCATAATGGATGTATTGGATTTTTTGTGGTAATATTTGATGGTTGGGTTTTTATATTGCATCGTATTGTACACATTTTCTACCATATATAGGAGTATGCAAAAATCCATGTTTATGGATAATATATATTGGCCCATGTATATCTTGATTTATTTACGTTTAAACATCAGGGTCATGGATGAGAGATAAGAGAAATGACATTGCTCGATACATTGACATATGAGAATAAAATGGTGTTTAGACCCTTTATTGGGCCTTGTGTCAATTGAGCATGATCAAAGAGTTATGTAGCATAGTGGTGAGGGTGTGGAGGTTACATGTATAATATTATGACATATAGATCATGAATAGACTAGATGGGTCCCAAGAAAGTTATATGAAGACCTTGTAGAGACTATGTGGGATGTGATGAGGACACGAAAGAGTTACGCGATATGTAGTAGTCCATGTGGTTAGATGATAGATATCCTACATAGGTGGGTTTGTTTTAGTATGAGAGAGTGACCTATTACTTTTGTATCACTCAGGGGGTGTCCTTAAGGCCTACATTTGGTGACGGTCACTTCATGCATCTAGGAGGGAAGGAGGTAGCCAAGGCCCAAAGTGAAATATTTTTTACCACCACCAATAGATGAGGTGGATCGAGTTATAGTTGTTATTTAGGTGGAAAATGTGGACTATAATCTTATATACATACAGTGGTACACAACAGAATGATGGATGCTTCTATTTCCTAAGGTAGTTGATACTTTAGGTGGCTCCCATATGGGAAAACATAATATATTGATCATAAACATCATGAAAATAATCAAATTCATCTTATTGCATCATTTTCATGCTCTTCCCATAATTATGATCAAATATTCTATTTTATGGATGTGGATTCCAAAAATGTTTGTGTTATCTTTGTAATGGGAATACCTTTGGTAAATGCTTGGCTATTTACCTACAAAAAACCTATTATGACTATACCACAACTGTGCATATTGGTTGATATGAATATTTATGTTTATTTTCCGCATTCTATGGATCTCAAAGTAGAGGACATAATATGGACAGAAATATTACACTATAAAGGGTTCCCCTTTAGATGGAGGTCTTGTTATATTGTTATTCATTTAGCTTCAGATTATTAGACTGGGAAAAAAACTATTAAAAGTAGAAATTATTGGTGGAACAATTCAGATCATAGTGACTTCGTTATTAAATTTCATTTGGATAGTGATTCAGAATATGAATCAGAGAGCTAGGGTGATTTAGTTTCTAAGAATGAGGAGGTCATTATTTCTTTTTCTCCTACAAAAAAGTTTCAATCCTGAGTTTTGATTTCAATGTGGGAACCTATTCCCATCCTATTGTTTTAATGGAAAATCAAACTCATAGGATAATAAGAATATTGAAATCATCATACTGGTCTACAATATTGAAAATGTAAATCTAAATAAAGGTGATGAATGGAATGTTGTGCAAAACAAGAATAAAGGGAAAATTGTTAATGATGAACTCAAGATGCATTTAACTTCCCATGGGAAGTTGTCTCAGGGATTTGCTGTGAGTTTATTTACTTTTGTGTTTTATAGTGTAGTTTTTTTTTTGTTTCTTTGTTGTCCCTCTTTGTGCCACTAGAATAGGATGGACCTTTTTATTCCTAATCGATATATCTTTATCTCCATTTAATAATTATGTAACGGGGAATGGTCCCCTCAACCCTCTTTTATGAATAGCAAAAAAATAATATGAATCATCTGATTTTTCTAGCTCCTGACTTTTTTCATCTTGTAAAGCATTATTTTTACCATCTTGATTGGTTTTATTTTTAGAATCTATTATCCTATGGTATTTAATAAAGTGTCATAGACTATTACACTAATGAAAATTAATCTTTCTCTTACATATAGTTGCAAAGTTATTTTGATATTTCCTATTTTATTTTATTTTCCTTTTTTCAAGTACCTACTTATAATTCTATAATCAATCTCCTACATATAATCTCATTTTATTCGCATGTGATGAAAGATAACTAAATATTTCATAACAAAAATATTGGTTCCATGTCCTTACTCTCCTCAAGTGTGATCAGAATATTCAATCATCATCATGTCAAAGATAGTAAATTGTTCCTAATAATATACTTATCTTTTATGTTTTCTTCATAAACCCTTAAGATAGGAACTAAATAATTTATTTTTATTCAAAAAAATCCAACTCCTTCATTGTCTAACATTTTCAAATTTTAAAAATTCATTTTAATTAAATATTTTAAAGATTTTTTAATTCTTACCTTTAAAAAAACTTGATATGAAGCCCCCGATCTATTCCATGCCTCATTACCAGTCTTATTTACCACAATTGTTGGATAGATGCTAGGATTTATGTCACTCTTGAGATAGAAAAAATCTTGTACACATGAATTTTCTTCTTCTTTTTTTCCATTGTTATGATATTTATAAATTATAATCCAGTATGTATCTAAATTTAATCCATGAGTGACATTCTTCCATACATCTTTTGAAATAAATATTATCTTCAATTGTTCTCCCTAATTCTAAAATTTATCATAATTGAAGATGGGGATATTCATATAAGTAGAATTCAAAGAAGACATAATTTACCAATAATTAAAAATAATAATTTCGCACCTCTATATGAACAATTATATAGTTGCAAATGAGGGTTATTGATATGGAATGATTTAAATTTATATGTGAAATAATTTTTAAAGGAAGCTAATCATTTTCGAATATTGTCCATATTAAGTAGCAATTGAGCTAGTTTTCTTGTATGTGATATGAAAAAATATTCAGTATTTAAGTTCACAAAAGGGGTCGAAATATGTATGGTTTATATAATCAACTACTGGAAAATAAATAAAATAGTTAAACACATTACAAAAAAAATGTTTCTAGCAAAAAATCACCCCACTTTGTATTAATTCAACTAAAAAATAAAAAGGTTAATATAGTAATTAAAATAATACTTGTCTCAACTTTCTTGAAAATAAAATAACTAATAATGACTTATAAAACTTATACGTAAAATAAATGAAATTGAAGAATAATTACAAGAGACTCAAGATGATACAAATTAAGACTACTAATATATGGTCAACATACGAGAAGTCAAAATTAGTTTATGTGACACATGCACATGCCTATAATATATCCCAGTGAACCTTAGCACTTAAATATATTATAATAATATAAATGGGTCAAATTAAGAACAATTTTTTTCATGTTAACATATAAAAGATTTATTACCTTTTCATATGAATGTATAATTATTCAAACTCAGTTAAGTGCACATCCAATAAAACTCCACTCTAAAAATAGAATTCTAAAAGTACATTTCTACACATTTTTGAAAAACTAATGAACAATAAAAACACATAAAAAATTGTAACTTTTTAGTAATTAATAACTTCCCTTATTCTTATTATACTCAAAATTTCATTTCAAATTAATTTACCTTATACTTTCATTTTTATAGAATGTTACATTTTTATATCCCATGAATTTTAGTGAGTGCTTCATTCAATAAATTAATGTATTATCTAAAAAATAATGGGTAGTCCTTAATGAAACATTTAATACAACATCTTAAACCATAAATTTTCGATATTAAACAATATAAAGACACCATTAACAATACCACAAAACATTAAATGTTCATGCGAAATGCTATAGAATAATGGGTCAACTTGAATATTGGAAACTTAAAGTAATTTTGTGAATGAGTCACTTAAAATAATTTTAGCTTCTTCCAAGTTGACTAGATAGTAGTAGTAGATGATATTTGTCATATCAAGTCTCTTTTTAACCTTCTTTAGTTTCCATTATTTTACATACCAATTTTATAAGTCATTATTAGTCTTCTAGTTTTCATGCAACTTGAGACAAGTATCATTGTTATGAGTATAATTACCTTATTTATTGTTTAAATTACGTAGAAACCAAAATATTAACTTATTACTATCACATTACACTTTTACTATGCTATTATATACATGATTTTAGAGAAATAATAGTAGACATTAGTAACAAAACTCCATACTTTATATTTCTTTTGGTTTATTTGATTGGGACTCCTCACAGTTTTCTAAATTTCTTCCTCAAATTTTGGTTGTATCATAGGGATCCTTTTCATCATGTTTGAATTGTTTTGTTCTCTAATATTTTTGATCCAAAATGTATGAAATTGATCATAGTACCATACGCTATGGGCCATTCAATAGGATTTATTCACACGTTACCTTACTTTGATTATTTTTCATTTAGATTCTTCATCACTCATCTCTTATTTGACTTTTGTATTTGGGTTTACCCTTTCATGTCACTAGTGCCAACATTTAAGAAAATAACTTCATATAACTACTTAACTTGCTAAGAGAATTATAAGGATACTAATTATTATATACTATCATCCTTGGAACAAGATAATAGATTAAGATATAAATTTCCACTGCAGTATCATATCACTAGAATGGTATTATTTGGACTCCATACTTGAATTTTGAACAAAGTATTGTAGTGCACTATTTTGTGTGACATGCACAAGGTAAAAAACTTGATTTAAGAGGACACAACTACAATCACATAGACACACACACATACACACCAAAACTACATAGAATCTGAAATATACTTCAGTTCTCAGTTCATTCCCAGTGGGATAACTGACGAGGTCAATTTGAGTCTATCAAATGCATTATTTATTTTATGATAATGTTTGGATGAGTATTTCTCATGGTAGATAGGGTTTAATTTGCATGAACATGTGTTAAGATCAAGGATTCAAAAAATATTACGGAAATAAATGTGTTAATTAGTGAGCATAGAAGCAGGACACATAGGAACCGGATCTAAACAATTTAAAGGGACCAAATTGTACAAAAAGAGAAATAAATGGGGTATTCTTTGGGCCATAACATACAAAATTTTCCAAAGTCTTCCTAATAACACAATTTTAATAGATAGGATCTGAAAAATCATTTCCAATCATCACACCAAATGAGATGATCATAGGAATCGAGATATCAACTAAGTATTCTTAATCTCTCTCTCTCTTTGATTGTTAATACTTGGTTGCATTGTTGATATTTTTTTAGCTTATTTATATGATTATTCCTTATATTACTCCAATAATCATTAGAAAATAATTGATTAGGATAATTTAACATTGGTTGCTACGCCTAGATAATGAACCATTTAGGTTAAATAATTTGGTGAACCCATTATTGGATAAACCCTACCTACCCTAGGATTCCTAAGTAATTGGTACACATATCTTTTATTATTCTTGGATTTGTTATGTACACTTTTTCCACAGTTTACAATAAGATTATACACAACCAAATTTATCTCTCCCCTTTCATATCTTATTCTATAGATAGTTATAATTCACCCATGTGTTATGAAAGTTGTAACATTTTTATTAATGATAATGATCCTAAAGTGTATGTGAATTTTTTTAGACAACATGAAATTGACTCTTTGTTTGGTACTGATTCTAGAAATGTATTTAATTCTTGTATTTCTACTCATGATGTTCAGATTCCTAGTGCTAATAAGAAATCATCATAACCTTATCTATATTCAAATTTATTAAATATATGAACACAAAAAAAATATTATTCAATACTCATAATGTTTTGTAATGTGGGTGTTATGACATCATCACTAGAGGCATGGATCTCATAACTCACTCATCTACCTAGTGTTGTTCCACCTGTGGGTGGACCTTCACTATCAACTACGATAGGAAATATAAGTAACCATCAATACTTTAACTCTCCCCCTAAATAGGAACTATACTTGGATCGACCTCGTGTACTGGTAAAACTAGCAACTGGATCCACCTCATGTTTTGTAAAAAGTTTTCCTATCTAGGAAATCTATCCTCCAATAATATGGAATGTCTCATATGAGGTAACTTTTTCTCATCCTCATTCCATCCCCCATAGTATCCATAAGTATCCATATAAGTTCCATGTTGCCCATCAATTCTATCAAAGATCTAAAAGTCATAGTATCATACCCGCAGCCTTTAAACCTTGTCAACTATGCTATAAATTTTTTTGGTCATTCCCAATCAACACAAGGCCCACTAAGGGGTCTCAACACCACTATATATATATATATATCAATGTTAATTCTATTATACCTCCTCCATGACCATCCTACGTAAACATTGATAAATGCATGTATAGGTGGTCCAACATATATCGGTCAAAAGGATTCCTCATTCCCTACTCCTCTATATGGAATAAAATGTGAAACATGCGATGGGATATTTAAACCCAACAATAATCTACTACAAAAAAGGAATCTAAAGAAAATACTATGAATTTTTGCATATTTGAAACTGTGGCTATAAAAATCTACTTCAAGTGCATAATAGACTTTACCATACCTCATCCACACACAAAAAATCACCTAGCTTCCCTCACCATAAATGTCACATCCATTGGTAGTACTTGGACTTTTTCTCCTGCTATAGGAAATCATACGATGAGATGCACATCTTATAAGGTCACTGTCATCTCCCATGTTGTGAGACAAAATCTACAAATACTAGTAATACATCTCTCAAACAATAATGTAGTAATTTCCATATTGGTGGGAAACACCCCCATTCTAGGCACATGACGTAGGCTAACTCTATCCAAAAGATCACACATATTGAATCATATATTCCCAATGGTACAAGATTAGTTATATGATGGCCCTCGTGAAACTCTCAACCATGCATATCCTACTACACATTGTAAATAATGAGAAAACAAAGAACATTTGATTTGAATAAATAAGAAAAAATGTGCAACATTTAAAATAACAAGAAAATAGTTTTAGGGACCAAACCCTATGGTACGCTAGACTATAGTTTACGTATTTTTTATATACCATTACAGCTCCATTCCTGAGGCACAACCGGACCCTACCGCCCTGTGTTAGCTCAGTTCATGCAAAAATTCAAAAAACAATTTTTTAAAAATATTAAGTATAAAGCCTATTTTCCTACATATATCAAACTCAAAACACACTACATAGAAAATCATCAGTCATTTGTGTTTGAATGACATTTACAACTCTCTTGAACAAAATCGAGATCACACCTCTTGCACACCACATTTTTTGTAAATCAACTCTCTCCAACAGAATCCCTAATAGTAACAAATAAGACTATTACTCAACTTTTAATATTTACTATATATAAAAATTCCAAGGCATCTAGACTATTTATAGTCCCCTGCTTGTTAGTAATTACACTCTTGTTGTGATGCCCACTCATAAAACACCACATTAACCCATGCTAACACCAATACTAACTTGAAAATTTGTGACTAATTTTCTTTTTGTAATTCAATTAAGGCACATTAGACCGGTTTTAAAAAAATATTTACAATTAAATAAAATGTTTACCCATTATTTAATATATCTCCTACTAAATTAATTTCATTTATTTAATGTAGAATTATTAATTTATCGTCTGAAGAATCACGACTTAATTTCTTCCTTAATTTAATTTAATTAATCCCTAATTAAATTATATTTAATTTTTCCCTTCTTAAGATAATAATAATTTAAAACCCACTTTATTAGAACATTTACTAATTTAAGTTCATTTAATTTTACCCACTAATGTCCAGGTTAATAAAATAACAAAATACCCTAAGTTATCTTTAATTAACTTTCCTAGCATAACAGTAATCGTTCATTCCCATTTTAATAATTAAAATACCCACCTTACCCATTGGCCTTTTAATTTCCCAAAGAGAACTTATAACATTCCCATGTACACTTAACTAAAAACCCATAGTTAAAATATCCTATAAATTATTTATCCCTCCACGCCCATGAATAAAATCCATCAGGAATAATTACTTAAATTACTAAATTTTATTAAATTTTACTCAGCCATCACTTAAAGGTATGAGGATTAAATTAGATCCGTTCAATTTATTTAATCCTTGCCCTTATATTTTAGGTTTTCCTTTTTTCTGCCCTGACTATCCATGTGACTTCATTTATTCCCATTCTAACCCTAATGTGCCTCCATTTTCATATGAGAAGCTCCAGGTAACGTAAGAATGGAGGAAAGAGTGCATTGAAATGAACTATGTTGGATATGGATATTCACATAAAGGAATGGGAGGATTTTATCTCCCATATCTCTAATTCATTCTTTTTTTTTTGTAAATCTCCCCAATTTTTTTTTATTATTCTACTTTTTTATTTCAAGGTAATCACATCAACCCTTATGATATGTCTATTTATTTTACCCAGAAAAATAAGTCGATATATATTTGTGTGTGTGTGTGTGTGTGTGTGTGTGTGTGTGTGTGTGTGTGTGTGTGTGTGTGTGTGTGTATGCGTATATATATATATGTATATATGTATATATATATATATATATATATATATATGTATATATGTATGTATACACACACAGATATATATATATATATATATATATATATATATATATATTTTGTATTTTGTAGAGCATTTAGGGTTGGACGTGATCATACATGGCCGGTTGACCATTGTATCGAAATGGTTTATGGGTGGGTGGCATAGCCGAATCACCCCTCTCTTTAAATAGTGGGGTGGGTTAGCCATGTCTCCCACCCTTGTTCCAGACCTTGGGGTGGGCGACATGTCCGAACAACCCCCACTTTACAAAAGGGTGGGGTGGGTTGGCCATGCCACCCGCCTCAATTTGTTTTTGTAATAATCTAAAAGATTCAGAATAAAATTACAAGTCGATTTCATTTCAATAATATATATATATATATATATATATATGTATGTATGTATGTATGTATGTATATGTATATGTATATGTATATACATATATATGTATATATATGCATATATATGCATATACATATACATATACATACATACCATACATACATATATATATATATATATATATAATATATATATCTACATGTTTCAATATATATGTATATGTATATATATATACACATATACATATATATTGAAACATGTACATATATATATATATATATATATATATATATATATACGTATATATATCTATATATCTATATATATGTATAGACACACACACACACACACGTGTACAGGTTATT
This sequence comes from Taxus chinensis, assembly GCA_019776745.2. Taxonomy (NCBI): domain Eukaryota; kingdom Viridiplantae; phylum Streptophyta; class Pinopsida; order Cupressales; family Taxaceae; genus Taxus; species Taxus chinensis. The sequence continues at coordinate 251,172,140 of CM034157.1, read as the reverse complement.
CATTTTTCAAAAAACTCTATTCCTTGATAAAAGAGGTTATTTTAGCATGCATATATATATATATATATATATATATATATATAACATACTGAAGTCTGATATCCATGATAAAGCTTTTACTTAAAAAATATATTTTAATATGGAGTGAAAATAAGTATTCTCTTGTTTAGCCCTCAAACATGTTTGTAGGAAGTACCATATTTAGATATGGATGAATAAGAGTTTCTGATTTAACTTTCCACAATGTTTATAGGTGATATCATATTTATGGTCTAAGTCTTTATATCTAATAAGGTGATTCAGATTTTACTATACAAAAATAAATATAAAATTGACAGATTCCTTTGAAAATTCAACTTGAAACAGTGAATGTTAAAATTCATGAAACTACACATTTGAAACAAAATTATTATTCCTCTAAGTTTACCTAATCATACAGCATGTAGAGCTATTACATTCCTTAATCCATTCTAATGTTACAAACAAAAGTATAAATCTAAAGACATTGAATCCATTACACGAATAAACATTAATCTAAATTTTCCAGATTACTTGTAGAAATATATTCCTTCAAATAGTCATTGCAAGGAGCTACTTGCATACTATCCAATGTAGAATTTCAATTAAATTATAGACTTTATTTACTAAATTTACAGATCTTAAGATGATACAAAATTACATGACTTTGCAAAATTTCAATTATTTACTGCACTTTCAAATCATATTTTACAATAATATAAGTTTCAATTCTTCCCATATTCATGATTCAAAATACTATGTAACAACCCAAAATTGTACGCACAAGAACAACACAGTGAAATACAGGATAACTTTTTTTTTTGACTTGCTTGACACATAACACGACGCAACATATCGTTACCAAGGATACAACTAACACTGTGAACAACTTGATACAAGAATGGCCATAAAGGCAGCACGGAAACGTTCACACCCGTCAAGGACAATGCATTCTTCTCCTGGTAAGACACCCCGAAAGACCAACCACAATACAAGGTTGCAGCTCAGGATGTCCCACTGAGAAATTCTTCTTAAGGTTAATTATTCACTGACGGTCTACCAAGACTTGAATTTGGGACCTAGAAGGTTCATGATGTGTTTCTTACAATTCTTCTTATGGTATGGGTTTCTTTTCTTTCATGCTTTTAAGCAACTATATTAAGGTCATCTCTAAATGACATTTACTCATTTATCTGGTTTACAAAATTACTGTGAAAACGGTCAGAGAGAGAGAAGGTCAATTCATTTTATTATGGTGATCTATGTAGTTATTAACCAGACTTTGAAAGAGAACCATGAGTTAAAATGGATTAGGGTAACAATCTTCATTTATTTATTTATTTATTTTTATTTTCTTTTATTTTATTTATTTTATTTTATTTTATTTTATTCGACAAGGAACACAAGACTTATTATGTTACAATACTGAAAACAAGGTTTAATCCATAGCTTAATGTTCACAATGGTAGAATATTTTATGTTAGAAGAACACTGCTCTCTTTTCCATAGGAAAACTCTTAAAATTATTCAACAAGGTACACAACTCCATAATTATTTTATTTATTAACTCAACTTATGAATTCATTTTTTGTTCTCTTATTCTTTGATTAACTTTTGAAAAAAAGGATTTCCACCTACTAACATGTACATGGAACTACACTGATGTCAAGACTAAGAAGAGTTATAAAAGCATGAAAGTCTTATGATTAGGAGGGGTAGAAGCTGTCAGAACAAAAGAGAGAGAAGAACACGGTTAAAACCTTTCTACTCAACAAGGTACACAACCTTAAGGTGATCACAAGGTTCAGTAGAACTTGGCTGAGCATAAGAGTGTGCCAAACATAATCAAGCCACGCAACCACAACGGTTCATAACCGATAAATAATATTATGAAAAGAACGCTCATAACAAGGTGAAGATTGAAATATTATTTCTCACAAAGATAATTACAATCTTAGTACAATAGGACAAAGCAACTTTATGACACATTAACCAAACATCCAAGGCAAGAGGCATTCTAAATCCATATCAAGAATTATAGCAATAATTTCAACACATGTGACATTGCAAAGAAGAAAAAAATACATAAAACAAACTGATGAAACCTTCACCACTCTTCTCTCTATCAACAGGCGCAAGCCATCTGCACAAGTATTAACTTGAGTCAGTTCACGAGAACTGAGCATGTTAAGATATAAACCTCACCTAATAATTTATGCCATCTAGAATTTAAGTAAATGAAAGTTTGCAATACTCCTTATCAAATAAATTTCTAACATACATTTAAAACTTAACTGCACATCTCAGGAAAATACATCTCCTACTCATTAATGTTCACTTCCTTAAGATCTGCTTACCTAAGACACAATTCCAGGTGACTAGATATACAATCTTAACCATGCAATCAATCATACTTAAATTACAGTAATAATAATGACGCTCACCTAATACCCTCGACCTACTTCGCATATATAAGTACCCAACAATATTATCTTTCAATTAAATAAAATCACCAACGACATTAAGCTTATATAATAAATACAAGTATCAATTTTATATTATTCATCGATATTACCCAAGTATCAAACCTTCATAGAAAACCAATGATATGTAAGTATAATTTGGATATTTATCTCACAATTTTAAGGATATACTTATGTTAGCAAAGATTCCACCAATCCACAAGTTCATATAATATTTAGGTATCCTTTTGGTTGCTTATTCCATGTCTTTATATGTTTCTTTTAGTAAAAGAGTCTAACTCATAAGAATGAGTTATGACCGACAATACTGTCATCTGTGTTAGATAATTAATACATTTGTTAGTATTTGTTATAAGACAGTTGTATAATTGTTTTCCCTCACGGAGCTCCTCATCGGCCTATATAAAGGCGTGCACTGTATTATTTTAAACATAGCAATACATTCTTCTTTGCAGCGCCCGTCATTGGTATCAGAGCAGGTCGAGGTCATGCCTAGAGAAAGGAGCATTTCTCTACTGTCCTGCGTGAAGAAAGTTGCCTGTCCTGCTCACGAAGACTGTCCTGTGCGTGCGTGGATACTGGAGTAAAGTCTGGTGCACTGTGCGTGAAGGGAGTTGCCTGTCCTGCGTGCTTGAGTGCCTGTCCAGTGAGTTGGAGTCCCGTTTCTTTGCTGCGTGCCTGAAGGAGTGTGATTGCTGCATGCCTGAAGGAGCGTGAAGGAAGAGTTGCCATTTCTTTTGCTGAGAAGAGACTGAGCCTGTCCCTGCGTGAAGGAGGAGAGGGTGTTCCTTGCCGAGAGTTATAACCCTTGCGTGTACTCTTATCTGTACAAACCACTAAACCTGTGCGCCTTCTTTACTGTTTGTTGTTGGATGTGCATGGAGATTCAGAGAAGACTCATTGCTGGTGCACCTTATTTGTTGGCTATATGTGGAGACTCACGAAAGGAGACATTGCTAAGCAAGATTCGTGCTTGTGACTGCTACGTGTAAGCAAAGTCAGCAAATTGCAAAACTGTGTGTGGGTGTATGTCTCAGTTTTCAGAAGCACAAAGCACCGTGAGCAATGCACCAAATGTTTGGGAATTGAGCGACAATGAAGACACCACTAGACTGTTCTTTGCTTTGATCAATGAGCTCTGTGACACTGGGAATATTCTCTTTGAAGAGATTGTGTGCCAAGATCTATTGGAGTATTTTGGGTTCGACGTTTGATGTCAAACATGGCGGATTCATGTAAAACTTGAACGTGGCTATAATGCAGATGATGAATGCGAAGTAGAACACCCATAGGAGCATCCGAGGTCTCACTGCAAGAGCCTATAGAGCCCATCTTTGGGATAGGTTCCTTCACTAAGCATTATAGCCATTTTTGAAAAATAAATAAATAAAATACACTTTTGAGTTTTTGAAAGTGTCTGCACCTTGCATTCTATTTTCGAATGCCCAGTTGCTCAAAAGGCCAAATTTTGCTGCATGGAAAACCAAGATGCGGATGATTCTTTAGTTTGAAGATCTATGGGGGATCATTTCTAGCAAAGATGCCCCTCCCACAGACACTGATCTCTTGGCTAAGTATGCAAAGGCCGATAAAAAAGCACTAATGCTTATCACCTTGAGCTTTTTTGATGAGGTTCAACCTTAAATTCAGGAAGCAACCACTTCCTCTCAGGCATGGACCACATTATGTACCATCTATGAAGCCAAGAATCTAACGATGAATTTACATCTTCAGACTAAGCTTCACACGATGAGTATGCATAATGTTGAATCAGTACAAGCCTTCTTGTAGCATGTGGCCAAGTTTCGTGCATAAATCTCTGCACTCTTGGTGAACCAATGGACAACAAGTTGCTAGTCCCGCTCACCATGCGAGCACTTCCTTCACCAGTTTCGAACACTGATCACCACGTTGATCAATCATTAAACAGGAGGTGATTTTTGCCACACTGGTGAATTATCTCCAGCAGGAAGAAGCCATTCAGAATGTTCAAGAAGCCTTTGAATACAAGGCTCTTATCACGAGGCAAAAAGCATAAGCCTCAAAAAGGGTATTCCGCCCCCCAGAATCAGAAGCAGCATCCTCAGCAGCCATCTTCACAGGGGCCACCACAGTGGCCACCCCAGAAGCAGCATAATCACAAGGCGGATCAGAGGTGCCACATTTACTCCACATATACACACACGACTGCGAACTGTTATTACAATGGTCACAAGTATGGAAAATTCTGGTGAAGAGAGCACTTCTAGCCATGGATATTCCAAGAAATCCTGATGGCATGCTCGTAATCAGAGGCAGAAGGGCCACATTGCTGCTCAGCAGGATGCCACCTCCGATGAAGAGGTACTAGATACAACTCATTCTGACATTGTTCTAGTCTCACAGACTTCGCAGCCATCAGAAGATGTCTGGTTGATTGATTTGGGTGCCAGCAAACACATGACTGGTAATAAGTTGTTCCATACTCTGAGTGACCGGCCCACTAGAGATCGGATCACAATCTTAGACAATCAAGAGTATATTGCAGCAGGGATTGGTGATGTCATCATTCCTCTTGGGACACAAAGATGTACACTCACGAAGGTGCTATATGTTCCAGGTTTGACCTCAAATCTCTTATCTATAAGTCAACTTCTTAACCATCGAATGCAGGTTGAATTCTTTGTTGAGAAAGGGGTCAAGTCCTGCATCATTTTCCAGGGAGAGTCAGTCATTGCTCAAGCATTTCTGAAGGGCCATCTATTTACACTGGATGCGGTCACTTCATCTAGCATTGCTCTCTCTGCATCAATAGGCAGAGTCCACTGCACTATGGCACTTTCGATATGGTCATCTTTCTGCCGGGGCTCTGCATCAGCTCAGTGCCAAGGAAATGGTAAGAGGGCTTCCTCCACTCTCCCATTCCTTACCTGTTTGCTCAGGATGTCTTGCGGGCAAACAACATAGAGGTCCATTCAAACAGAGCTCTTATCATTCTACAGAGCATCTTCAGGTCGTTCACACCGATCTGTGTGGACCCCTGCCAGCTAGCTTTCAAGGTTTTGCATACTTTCAGCTCATCATTGATGATTACTCATGGAAAATGTGGGTATATTTCCTTTGGAAGAAGAGTGAGGCACTTGCAAATTTCCAAACCTTCTACCAGCAAGCCACCAGGAAGTCTGGGAAGCCTCTTCTTCTCCTCCGCTCAGATCGAGGGGGGGAATTTGTGTCAAAGAAGTTCTTAGCATACCTGAAGCAGCATGGCATTCAGCAACATTTGACTGCTCCCTATACGCCCCAACAGAATGGGATTTCCGAGTGCCACAACAGGACTGTCATGGAGATGGCTCGTTGTATGCTCTCGACCGCCAAGTTGGAGGATCAGTTTTGGGCAGAAGCAGTCCAGACAGCAGTGTATTTACTCAACCGGGCACCCACGAAGATCTTGCAGAACAAGACACCGGAAGAGGTATGGACTGGTCGTAAACCTTCTATTCATCATTTGAGAGTTTTTGGTTGTACTGCATATATGCATGTTCCAGATAAGAGAAGGAAGAAGATCGATCCAAAGACACTGCCATGTCTTTTCTTGGGGTATAGTACTACCTCAAAGGCATATCGTCTCATGGATCCTGAGACGAAGAAGATCTACGAGAGTCGAGATGTGGTATGTGATGAGTCATCCTTTGACTCCCTGCCACACAATGGAGATCTAGTACCGACCTCGTCACATAGATTGCTCACACATCCAGATGATGAGCAAGATGATTCTTCTCAGAGAGAAGAAGAGCTGAGTGGAGACTTGTTCGTTGATCTTGGCACACTGGAAAACACATCTTCACATCAGCAGCACCACCACCAACGTCTGAAATGGGTCCAGAGTACTATTAGGGATGCACACCTGAACTCACTTCCTGGTACTTCTACGGGAGTTAGAACACGAAGTCAAGCAAGACATGAGGTAAATTTTGCACTCATGAGTTTAGTTGTTGAGAGCACCGAACCTGACACTGTTCGTGAGGCATTAGACCAACCACAGTGGAAACAGGCTATGGATGCTGAATATGATTCCCTAATTCAGAATCAGACGTGGGAACTTGTCGATCTGCCTCCATGTAAGAAATCCATTGGCTGCAAATGGATTTTCAAAACAAAATATAAGGCAGATGGTTCAATCGACAAACACAAAGCATGACTTGTTGCAAAGGGTTATGCTCAGCAAGAAGGAATTGACTATGACGAGACCTTTGCACCCACTGCGAAGATCAAAACCATCAGAGTTGTATGTGCACTGGCAGCACAAAATGGATGGAAACTTCAGCAGATGGATGTCAAGAGTGCTTTTCTAAATGGTGATCTACAAGAAGAAGTGTACATGGCCCAACCTGAAGGGTTTGTAGACGAGCATCAACCACACAAGGTATGTCATCTGATAAAGTCTCTTTATGGACTCAAACAAGCACCTAGGGCATGGTATATAAAAATTGATGATCACCTATTGCAGCATGGATTCACTCGTAGCCCCTCAGATACAAATTTGTATATCAAGAAGGTAGGAATAGAGATTGTCATTCTGGTTTAGTACGTAGATGATCTTGTGATCATAGGAAGTTCTGACAATCTTGTGGATGATGTAAAGAATGATCTGAAGAAATCCTTCGACATGACTGATTTGGGGCTACTTCACTATTGTCTTGGCTTAGAGATATGGAAGAAGAAGAATCATATCTTCGTCTCCCAGATGAAATATGCCAAGACACTCCTGGAAAAGTATGGGATGTCAGATTGTAAACCAATGTCCACACCTATGGAAAAAGGTTTGCAATTATCTAGATTCCAGGATTCACCACAGGTAGATGGCACTCACTACAGGTAGCTTGTGGGGAGTCTCATTTACTTGACTTATACCAGACCAGATCTTTGCTTTGCAGTGAGCTATCTCGCCAGATTTATGCAGGAGCCGAAGAAATGTCATTGGATAGCAGCAAAGCATGTGTTGAGATATGTCTGAGGTACAGTTGACTTTGGTCTGGAGTATCAGAAGAACACTCAGTTCTTCTTACAGGGATATACAGACTCAGACTATGCAGGATCCGTTGATGACAGGAAATCCACTTCAGGATATGTTTTTCATCTCGGATCTAGACCTATCTCATGGATTAGCAAGAAGCAAACTGTTGTTTCTCTCTCATCCACTGAGGCTGAATACCGCGCTGCACGAGGAGCTGTGTGCGAAGCAATTTGGTTACGTCACATTCTTGCAGATATAGGGATTCCTGAAGAGAAACCTCCCATCATTCACTGCGACAATCAAGGTGTGTTGAAGCTTGTGAAGAATCCTATTTTTCATGAATGAACAAAGCATATTGAGGTCGAATGTCACTACATTCGTGAACAGGTCTTGAACCACCAAATTCAGCTCCAGTACTGCCCTACTAATTCTCAGGTTGCAGATATTCTCACCAAGCCTCTCGGCAAGGTGAAGTTTGATTTGTTTAGGGGGTACATTTGTAAGAGCAATGTATTAAGGGGGGGAATGTTAGCTTAATAATTAATACATTTGTGTGTATATTTTTTATAAGATCTGTTGTATAACTGTTTTTCCCACGGTTTCCTCCCTCTTCGCCTATATAAAGGCGCGTGCTCTGTATTGTTTTAAACATAGCAATATGAATAAATATTCATTGGATTGCCTATCAATGTGACATTCATGTGTACGAAGCATTTTGTATGACCTTCTACAGTATTGGGGAACAAAAATTAGATTCCAGTCCCCCTCAATTTTTTTTATCTTGGGGGGTGTTTAGAAGAACACATTCCATATAGCAATCTAGGAAAATGTGATTAGGATTTGTAAGTAACAATTGATAGCCCATATTCGAATGGATATATTGTAAATGAGTACCTAATTTATGGCACTAATTGGGAGGGAACATATTGTGGAGGTCAACCACTCTTATTTTGGGCCCCTAGAAACCTTCAATTCTATTGGTGTGTAGAGTTTAGGTTGGTTACCTTGCTCATGTTAACCTAGCTATCTTTATTTTGATTCAATTTATATTTCATCACTAACCCAAAACAAATATGAATATTCAATTGGGCTTATCTGAATTATTTCTAAAGATATTAGTAGGATATTATCCAGTTGTTAGTGGGAATAGTTTGATTAAAGGATTGTCTTATTCGCATGACATAGCTTGTTAATGTCATGGTTTTATGTGTTTGATAAATGACTTAACTAGTTATTAGATTTATCTTCCTTTCATATATAAACAAGGACCTCTCAATGTAATGTAATGGTAGTTACCATAATCAACCAATGATATTGTTGTTCCCACATTGTAAAGGTTTTTGAGAATGATTATCTAGAGCAAAAGATTTCAATCAGGTGTGAAACAAGTAATACAAACTTGTCAACGATATGTCATCTGCCAAGTCTGATAAATTCATCTTACCTCTCAAGTAACTATTAATTGTATCAATATTTTCAATTTCACTTCAATATACGTCTTAATTTTGAGGCCATTCAAATTTGTCTCTTGCTGTATGGGATTTACAAGAGACATTTCTCTTCTGGCATGGGGATCAAAGACATGAGCTTTAGAAGATAAGTTTAGAATATTTACAAAGGATGCCTGAAGATATTTTAGAACATTTATTCTTCTCATGCATACGAATTCTAATCCTACTATAGAACCTACCAGTTTTATATATATAGGATAATGTATGAATGTATGTTGTATACATTTGTTTTGATGGCTCAAATATCTAGATAGGGTTTTGTGAGTAATTTTTAGGTTCCATAAGGTTTTGTAGATCCCAGACAATCTAGTTTAAATATTTTCAAGAACAAATTGTTAGTCATGTTTGTTCAAACAATGCAACTCAGTGACATAAGTCTCTAAGTCCATAGCAACTCATTGTGATTAATTCATGATTATTAGTATAATAGTTTCATGTAAGTTTCTGGCGAACAGTGAACCTGATTGTAATCATTTAAAGATTGAGGAATCTAAGGAGCTACATTCATAGGGTATGGGACCTCATTAAATGAAAATGATAGCATTCATGAAGAGTCCAACTGAGGAATAAGTTGTGTTCGTACATGCTGAAATTTTCTTGCAAACTTTTGTTAATTGCAAAATTTGATGTATATTGAATTATAGAAAATATGAATAAAATTCAAAATATTAAGGTTATATGTTGAGGCCAACGGTTTCTCGAGTTAGCTTTAAGGTAGCTAGTAGGTCATTCGAGTCAATTTTGATAGAGATCTTCAAGATTTAACTTGCAAGAAGAGTTTTCAAAGTGGTCTCAATTGAAGAATCAGGATCAGAGAATCATGCTATTGGTACCAAGTGGTTCAATTCCAAGGAATAGCTCATCATTTCCGAGTAGGCTTGGTGAAATCTTGGAAACTACAATTCTAAAACATAAAAGTGTAATTCTTATTTTGAGGGGAGGAACAAGTAATTAGTTGTAGTTGCATAAATGGACAAATAAATCTTTCCAAAAAGTCTTATTTTGTAAAGTGAGTACTCAATAGGATCCCTGTCAAATTTATGGCCATCTGAAGACAAGGGAGTTTTATTCTACAGATAAATTGGTTGGATCTTATTTACTTTACGACTCCTTGCATCAAAATATTTTAATCCCAAATTTAGCACATTTCACACAATTTGGAACTTTGGATTTTTCAAAAAGGTATGCACATTTAGAATTATCAAATGATTTCGTGAACCCTCATATCGAGCCTCATGACAAAACCCCGAAGTCTAAATTTTATTCAGGTAATCGAGGCTAAGTTATGAATTTTGTGAATTAAGCATATCAAGGTTGGATTGTAAATCTCGTACTTTGGTCATGAAAATTAAAATTTGGAATCAAGTTTTAGACTTAGGTTTTTAAGGTTTCATAATTTTTTGGGACCACTCTCTGCTTCCTTTTCAGGGTGGAGAAAATTTGGGTGGTAGGCCCGATAGAAAATGTTTCAAACTATGGATTCAGGTTTAATTATTGAGGGAAGAGTTTTGGGTTAAAGGTTTCTTATCACCATCCAGATGGGGCACTTGAATCCTCCGAAAATCTGAATTCTGAATTCTAGGTTTTGGATGTTGTGCCACATTCCTTCGGGCCATAGACTATTCACTACTCAAGTCGGTACCGAAGACCTCCGATTATCTCCGTAATTAAATGATTTGGACTTTGGACTTCAAAAAAATGCCATAGTTAAGTCTACGGTGTTGTTGACCTTGTGCAAAAATCCAAAAGCCTGAATATTTCAGAGTATCGGTGTTTCAAACCTTTTTCTCCATATTCTGGTAGCTGTTTTTCCACTCAAGATCTTAGGCAAATTATAAAACTCCCATCGAGTTCTGAAGAATTGATCACATCTGGGGTATGAAGCCATTCATGTTTTACACTTACTTGATTTCACAAGCCTCAGTAATTTCTCATCCTTTGACATAGATTTTTTTCTGAGGATCAATTTTGTCAACCTATGTTAGAAGCGGATATGGAGCTCCCATGGTTAGGTTGAAACCATCCCTCCAATTGAAGAAGAGTGCATGGCTCATTTTAAGTGGACAATTTTTCATGAGAGAAAGGAAAATTTTGATAAAATATTTATTTGTCTTATACATCTCAAAGCAGAGTAAATCTCAACAATCTAGAGTCTTGAAAATTTCATGCTTTTACAAATTTGGTCACTGTTCACAAAATGACAAATTTTTTCCATCTTAGTGTTTTCAAAATAGATGGTCAATTCTATATTTGAAAGTATCGAGCTTGAGATTCTAATGACGCAGATATCTTGGAGGAAGTTTCATGAAGCTTCGTGAGTTACTCCTTCAACCGCAAGCTTCCAGACAGTTCATCAAGAGTTTGAAAATATGGCCCTCAGGTAACACTTTGTCTCAAAGGTTGTAGATTTCGGGTTCTTGTGTCTCATGCCCAATGTGCATAAGGCTACTGATCTAATCTTGTAGACATGGAATTGACCCAGAAAAGGGAATCACCAAATTTTTATCCAAAATGTAATATGTCTTGACACATTTTATCAAGGTCAGTAAACTTTAAAAAGGGATTGTGTGAACTATGTTAGCTTACAAGTCAACATGTTGACAGAAACAACTGTTAAATTGCAATCTTTCTGGTGTTTTAAATGCACTGAGAACAATCATTTGAATGATCTATGTGTCCATACCTTCGGTTTTTTCAAACATGTCTATGTCCTGTTCTATGGTTATAACCAGACACAAAAAAAGAGGAAATATTTCAAACTCCAATCCATTTTGTGTGTGTTTATTGATATAATTTTTTTAGGAAGGATGTGCATGGAGTCTTATTGAGGTGCCTACGATACAAAGTCAAATTTAAAAAGTTCTACATGAGTGTCATTATGGAGAGGCAAGAAGTAGTTTTATGTCTCCTCAGGTAATTAGAAACTCACGATATTTGTCAAGAGTTATGTTGGCACCATTTCAGTGACTGCTCGCACTTGGATCAAAAAATGAGTAATACAAAGGCTGGTCATATCATTGTTGAAGCAACAGAATTGAGAGGCTAACAACACTTACACAGTGGAAACGTCCAAGTTTTCTCATTTGCTCGTGTTCATCGTAGTTGTCAATGGGGATATCAAATAGACTTAATTGTGAAGTATTCATATAATCTTTAATTGGCTCGAACTTCGTAAAAGTATCAAAAGTGCTATTACAAAGGATTACTTACCAATTTGGCATCAAGGTGTGCATTATTAGTCCATTGGATAAAATAGTCTAGCATACTAGAGGTTATGAGGGTTGATAGTGAAAAGGTTCATTGTACTGGCCACTATTATAAGATATGCGGAGCCTCCTAGGCAATTGGGATCACATAATGCACAATTTAGTCGAGGGGAATATATCTCAAGGAACTGGTTATTTCTTATTGGCTCGCCAAGTCTAGGTAAGGTTTGGCAAGGTATTAATGAGAAAGAGTGTGGAACAACTTGTTAAGGATCATCAGGAAGACTCGATATTTGAATCAAAGGATGTGGCATACCAAGCTCAAAACAACCTTGTAGGATGATAGAATCACACCTAAAATTTCAAAGAGTCCAAAGACCTAGAATTAGGAATCCTTTCACATCCATACTTTTACCTTCTATCAATACCTTCAATTAATAATGCTCAAAATATCAATAAAGTTTAAAACAAACATCAAAATTCAAAATAATTTTTTTTAAAGTTTGTAACTTGTAGAACTTAATAAATCACATCAAGATCTTTAAATCTATGTTTTAAATGTGCATGTACATGTTATCTACCAAATTGAGATCTTCTAAAAATGACACGCAACTGTACAAAATGTATATATACATACACACACCTACCAAGGTGACCACGTTGTGAACACATGAAATTCCTTCATGGTTGGCCTTCCCAATCCCACCTTGTTTGTGTGATTTTGTTTCTAGAAACCACAAATAACACCAATTTTTCCATCAAGGTTGCATCAATATGTCACGGAAATAAAACACATATAAATGATCCATCATATAATCCCTGAAATACATCATATCTATGTCATTATTAAGATTACACAATTCTAACATAAATTAACCATTTACAATTACCAATAATCACAATTCCTGTTTTATAACAACCATGAAATTCATATACTTTTTGATCATCTAATATCAACGCATAATTAATAAACCACAATATCAATGAACACATAGTAACTTCAATAATCTAAGCATATTCACAATTGACATGAATAAAAAATCTTAGTATATAAGAATATCAATGCTAAACAACATGTACAAAATGTCTACCAATATCAGCTAGGCATCCATCCATTCCATTATAAAAATAAAATCACCATAATAATGAGATGTCTATATAGTATATCAAATTCTATCTGTATAATAGCCATGCCTCAAAGTAGCTAGTAAACAAGAGCATAATAAATATAAGTTATCTCTCTTTAACACCGTATGTGGAATTAGGATCTTGTTCTCAGCATATATGGTGGTATGAAATGCATTCTACACTCATCTTCAATCTATAAATCATTCCATCAGGAATACTTGAGACCCACCTATTACTATCCATATTACTTAATCTCTTACTACAAATTTTGCATTATGCACCTATTCTATCTCTTCTTTCGACAAAATCATTTGATCCTTAACATCTCACCCTCTCACCAAAATGGGATAAAATATATAGGTACTCATAAATTACTACCCTCGTAATTGAATCAAGAAATTTGACAACTTTTCAATTTCAATATCACCAATTCAACCAAATACCATTAATTAACACAATTCAATCATGGTGTAAATTATAAATTTTAATCAAAATTATAAAATTTACCATCAATTTACTTAAACCTTAGACAAATTGATACAAAAAATATTGTTATTCAAAAAAATCAACCTACTATGTATGGTGAGAAAATAAGACGTTGTTTCCTTTTTGAATTCGCAAGGGTTTCAATAAACATAAGGCATAACTCTGTCTATAGTTATGAGGCCTTATTTTGGAAAGCATTATAGTGTTGAAAAAATGGACCACTCTCTCAATAATCCTCCATTTCTAGTGAGACAGTTAAATCACTTAATGAAAATTGAACATCTTTCATATGGTTATATATCTATAATAACATTTCGTGACGTCCTCTGATTCTACATGGACCAAAATGATATTTCACCATCATAGTTTCTATTTCAACATTCTTATGGCTACATCTTCATCAATTCTCCACAGGTATGCTCTTCTTATCTTGTTCACACTAGAATATTTTATTCACTATCATAAAGGGGGAAAACGTTGACACAAAAATATGTACTTATTACTCTTACATAACACTTTCAGTATGCTATTATATACATGATTTATGAGAAATAATATTAGAGATTAGTGATAAAAATCCTTATTTTTTATTACTTTTTATTTATTCAAGTGTCGCTCCTCACAATTTTATGGTCTTCTTAATCTACTTTTTGTCAAGTCATAAGGATCCATATCATCATTTCTTAATTTTTTGTTTTATGATATTTACATAGCAAAACATATGGAATGGGCCATATTGGCCATACATTATGGGCCATTTTATATGATTTGGTCCAATGTTACTTTCCTTCACGTCTTTTCATTGGGATTATTCCTAACTCTTATCTTATTTCAATTTTTTATTTAGCATCATCCTTTCATGTCACTAGTGTTGAATATCAAGAAAAAACAACTCATATATATACTTACCTTGTTGAAATAGTTAGAAGGCTACTAATTAGTATCCACTATCATCTGTGAAACAAGACAACATGATAATAATTTCATTTCGAATACATTGTCACAACATATGAAGGAATTATTTTTTAATTCCATAGTATACATTCCATCAAGACAAAGGTGCTTATCCTTCTTATTTTTTCTCTATGCACAAGAGAATAACTTATCTTTAATATGACATGATTACAATCACACACACAAAAAATTCATAGAGTCTGAAATCTACAGAAACACTCGATACAATCATATAGGTGTGACCAATGAGGTTATTCCAACTCAGACATATACATCCTTTAAAAAAGGATAATGTGTTGTTGATTATTATGTAAGGTAGTTAGGGTTTTTTTTTGTATGAACAAGTGTGAAGATGATGGTTTCAATAAATGTCAGAGTGACAAAAGTGTAAATAAGGAACCATAGAAGAATACAACATAAGAACCAAAACCAAACAGCCAAAGGGGACAAAATAATATAAAAAATTTCATAGTTAGGGTATGATTTGGGAAATACCATACGCTCTTGTCTAGACAGTTACTCAAAACACAATATCATAGTGAGGCTCTGTAAGATCATTTCTAGCCATTTCCAATCATCAAACTAGTAAATATAAACATATGAATCAAGATATCAGCGAAATCTTCTTCTCCCTCTCATTGTTAATACTTGGTTTCATAATTTTTCTTATTTTAGCTTTGATCATATGAATACTCATGATATTAATGCAATTATCCTTGGAAACTAATTAATTCGGATAATATTCCATTGGTTACTACCCCTAGATAATTAGCCATTGAGGTTAAATGAGTTAAATTAATGCAAAGTGGGGTGAATTGTTTCTAGAAAAAATACCTTTTGTAATGTGTTTAAGTATTTTTTTTCCATATTTTATCATATAAACCATATATATTTTGATCCATTGTGTAGACTTATACATTGAATAATATCATATACAAGAAAAATACTTCAATTGATAATTAATTTGGGAAATATTAGATGATCATTAGCTTCATTTATAAAGTATTTCGGATATCATTTTCACTCATTCCTTATTGATAAACCTTATTTGGTACTAGATCGTTGTTCAAATAGAGGTTATAAAGTGTTTTTTCTATTATAATTAGAATTGTAGATTCAATGAATTCTATTTCTATGCAGAGAATTATTATTTGGAAGAGGGTATAGGTAAATGTAACTAATTGATACATTGAATATGGTATAATGTGACTCATGGATACACTCAACCTACATATGGAATACCTTTTCTTCAGATCAAAAGATGGGAAAAATGAAGAAGAAAAGTCCTATACACAAGATTTTTCTATCTCAATAGTGTCATAGATCCTAGATTCTATCCAATAATTATAGGAAACAACAATTCTAATGAGGCATGGAATAGATTGGATATTTTATATCAGTTGTTTCATAAGATAATATATACAAATATTAAAACACTTTGAGTAAAAAGAATTTTTTGAATTTAAGAATGTTACATGAAAAGGGAGTTGGATACATTTGCATAAATATAAATTATCCAGTTCATAGATTGGGTTTTATGGAGAAACCATAGAAGATAATTTTATATTATAAAAAATAATTTGATATCTTTCACACAATGATGGATGCATATTGTTCTCACTCTTGACGATTGTAAACACACGAACCCTATCATTTTTATGAATTAGTGGGTTATCTTTTGTCCCATGAGGATAAAATGAGATTATATACAAGAGATTTGTTATGTAAAAAATTCCCCATATTAAGAAAATATTAAAGTTCTAAAAGTTAGTGATTAATTAAAATAAAATAGATTAATTATTAATGTATTCTGAAGCTAGTTTACAAATATTAATTGTTATTTAATTTGAAAGGAGAATTAAAAGAGTGAATTCTAAAGAAATATTTGAAAACCCCCCTTAAAATAGTGTGGGGATATGTACTTAAAGACCCCTGTAATATATGGTGGATGAAATAAATATAACCTCTCAAACATGAATGTGTTGAGAAGGGTAATTAAATAATTAATGGATACCCTTTAAAAAATATATAAATATGGTAACGTAATTAATAAGTGTTTATTTGAAAGGATGTTTAAACCGGTGATGTGGGAATTTAATACATACAAACCTGTGCTCAATGATTTAATATATCAATTGCCCATTAACTATAGTAAAATATTTTATGTGTATCAAAGATCTAATATAGAATTTTGTGGAAGCCTTTGGAGTTATTGGTCGAATTTTTGGGAAGGGGGTATAGAGAGTATATTCGAATAGGCATACAACATATACCCAGGAGCTATTGGTTAGTTTGATTGAAGGATCTCTGGAAGAGAGATCCAATGCCTCAATAATGACCCTTAATAGCCATAGTTCAGATACTTTAAGGACCCTACTTTGCATCTTTTATTATTTATATGTATGTGTTTTGAATGGTAATCTATAAATTAATTAAATATCAACACTTTATTAATACTATTTTATAAAGTAATTAATCAAAGAAGTTATAAAATGGGAAAATAATAATTATAATATTTAATTAACATTAGGATTATTAAATGGGAAAAATTCCCAACACATTTTGGTATCAGATCCATTAATCCTATATAGCTTATGACATGGGTTAAATAACTATACAAATAGTGTAAATCAATAAATATCAAACATATTTTATAAAATTCTAGAATTTTTAATAGAGAGTTCAACATTAAATAATTATATATTTAAAAAATATAAAAAATATTATAATAATTAAAAAATGTCTCGTAGAAACAATATAATTTTTTTTTAATACTTTTCACATTAAACTTACATTTATATTTCATTTTTTTGTTTTACTACCTGAAAAGACATAAATAAAAGAAACAAAAAATAGGTAAAATCAAAGTTAAAAAATAGGTCTCCTATATAGGAGACATGTTCGACGAATGTAGGTTTTTTTATTTTTTTCATTGACCATGTGAAAATCTTATGACAAAGGGTTAATTTGGGTTGGTGAACTTACTCAGAGGCATTTTTATATGTTGGGATATTTTATTCCAAACCTATGTCTATTATATGATAAGTGGTTATTTAAAATAAAATTACTAGCTTACTTAATTTTAAAACATTTATGTTAATCTTACAAGTATTTTATTTTATTGGTCTAATGACCATGTATAAAGTTTGTAACGTGGTTTATATTTATTCCTAACCACTGGAACTATTAATATTTTAAAAAAAACCTAATCAAAACTGTATAGTTTATAGTTTATAATATCTTACCATGCCCCCATGCGGTTACTTTAATAAACATGAAGACATTTTTTAATAAACATGTGATTAGAGTAAATAGGAAACTAGGGATTCAATGTTAAATGTAAAAATGTAAAAATAATAAGAAAGAGAATTATGAAATTATTGAAAAAAAATTCAAAAATTTATTTTTTTTATTAATATAAGGAAGGTTTTTTATAATTTAATTTAAATATAAAAATAAAAGAATTAGAATTGAAATTTGATAGGCAATTATCTTAGTAGATTTTAATCAAGGAAAAAGTAACATCACATTTTTGTATTAGAGCGAGGTTGAAATACTTGAAAAAAGAAAAGTAAATAAAATACAAAGATAAAAACAACTTAACAACTAGAGTTAAGAGAAACATTATTTTTCATTATTGTAAAAGTATAAGACAATTTGAAAAGTACAAAAGGGTAGTAGCAGCCATATATAAAACTAATCATGATGGTGAAAATAAGGATTTCCAAGATGAACACATTGAGGAACCAAAGAAATAAAATAATTTATACTATCATATGTCATAAAATATAGGATTAGACGATGAAAAGATCTTCTATTTTACTTAATTTTGTTTCTCAAATAACATGACAAGTTAAAAATATGGTTTCAATAAGTTAAAAGATATGTTCAATACCCAAGAGCAATCAGAAAATGAAAATTTCGTCAATATTAAAAGAAAGGGAAACATGTTTGAAAAAAAGTAAATTTCTGATTTATAATTTTTTTAGTGAACAGAGTAATCTTGTAGAAGAATATTTTTAGGGATTACAAATTTATACATATTTTTCTAATTCATCGGGAAATAATACTAGCACTTCAAAAATCACGAGTTATATATCTACATAGAGATCGAGTCAACGCAAGTATTTTTTTTAATTAGATATGGGAAAAAATAGGATTAAGACTCCCAAGGGCCAAACAACAAAATATACAAATGAGAAATCCCAACAATCAGGCAGAAAAGAGGAACATGACAAGAAAAAGAGAGTTAAACGAACATAACTCAACAAAGGACCAGGCCCATAAAGAACGAAATGAGGAAAGAGACAAAACATCCTTCAAGACAAAAAATAATCTGCAAACAGGCACCGCTTAACCCTTCTGAGTAGCACCATGTTCCACCCCTCTTGTTGATCTTAGATGCTGCCTAAAGTCTCCTCGATGTATGATTTATATTTCTATCCATCCCATAAATCCAGAACCTTGAGGGAATCCAAATTTTAAAGATCTTTAGGCTTTTAGGGCTTTAAATTAACCTCCTTTTTAAACTTCGGAACCACCTCCAACTTACCCAATGAGGTATTTGGCATACCCAATTTTGAAATAACATGCTTGGTGTTATCATATTTGTTATGAGACTTTAATTCTCTATTATGCCTTTCGTAGTACACCCATCGCTCCTCCTCATATGATACATATCTTTCAAGGAAAATCTTTGTTGAATCAAGGACCAACTTAGAATGAGAATATAAAGAAACCTTCGATGAATAGCTTTCCCCATCCGCATCTTCTATTCTTTCAGAAGACTCATCCTCCTCACTATTGACTTCCAAATATGAGAGCTCTAGAAGAGGATCTGACTTATCTGTTGACTTCTCCTTGTAATGCCAGCTAAAAAACACCCAAATACAACACTCAAAAACTCAGATAGTTTTTTTTTGACTTTCTTGAATTTTATACGACATCACACATGATCATGAAGGCTTAAAACCAACTCGTGACAAACCAGACATGACATAGATCCATAGGAAGAAGGGGATATACGACCCCAACATGAGACTGATCACTTCACATTTTGATAAGACATCACATACTAGTCCAACAACAAAACATACATATGATTAAGGGCATCCCATGGTGAAGTTATTTTTAAGGTTTCTTATTTACTAAAGCTTCTTTTAAAATTTTTAACCTATGTTATAGAATATTCATGATATGATTCACACAATCCTTCTCAAGAGCTAAATCTCCTTTCTTTTATACTATGGAGTAATTAACTTACGATCATCTCTAATGTGACAATTTATTGTGTAATTCATTGAATTAAAAGAAGGGTATTCGATTTCCACCAAGCTAATACATAACCTCTAGGATATGAAAAGAAACTCTATGATTTCATCCTAAGGGAGAACATTCTAACCTATAATAAACTTCGTTACGCAACAAAAGAGAGTTATGCATAAAAGGGGTGAAGATCACAAGAGATTGATTTAGAATCCAAGGTGAAAGGGAACAAAATAATAAGGATCCTATACTTTTTTAATACTAATTCATTACCTCTTACTTTGAGTACAATAAATCAATAATGTATTATGTTGTTACCCCTAATAAAGATGACCCAAGACATTACTCTTACAAAAGATACTCAATGTACTATATAAAAATACAATGTCAAATCTTAGTGTGACTTCATGATCTATATCAAATTATGTTTTTGTTCCACCTAATACGTTGTTGCATTGATGACATGCATTTTTTAATGTTTTTTTGCACTATATAGCGTTATGAATATATTCAAAGTTGTTTCATTTAGTTTTTTTTGAATAGTTTCCAATTCATTCCCTCCTACTTTGAGTACAATAATTCAACAACGTATTACATTGTTACCCCTAATAATGATGATCCAACACATTACTCTTAGAAAATATATACTCACTTTACTATATAAACTGCAATGTCAAATCTTAGTGTGCCTACAAGATCTATATCAAATAAGGTTATTTTTCAACGTAATACGTTGTTTCCTCAAAAACATGCATTTTTAATGTTTTTTTGCACTACATAGTGTTATAAATCTATTCAAAGTTGTTTCATTCAATTATTTTTTAATAATTTCTAATTCATTCCCCATACTTTGAATACAATAATTCAACAACGTATTGTGTTGTTACCCTTGATAATGATGATCCAACACATTACTCTTACAAAAGATGCTTTGTGTACTATATAAAATGATAATGTTAAATCTTAGTGTGCCTACATGATCTATATCAAAATATGTTGTTGTTCAACATAATACGTTGTTTCCTCGACGACATGCATTTTTAATGTTTCTTTTGCACTTCATTTTTTTATGAATCTATTCAAATTTGTTTCATTCAATTATTTTTGAATAATTTCAAACTCATTCCCTCTTAATTTTAAAGGACACAAGTTATTACTATTACGAATGTCAGCTGAAGACATAATTTTTTTGTAGCAATAATCTAAGCTATGGAAATAGGTGTGGGACATACAAGTATTTATTTCCCATCTTTTAGTTTCAAACTTTATTCTCATGTTTGCATCTTGGCTATCTAAGAAACTGAATGCCATCCAATCAAAAACCTTAATGGCTTAAAGATTAGAATTAAAAAGTAGCAAAATCCCTTTATTCCAATATTTTCTCATAATTTTACATTTTTTCTACATGTGTGATGCCAAGTTATGAGTGTTATGTCATACTAGTTAACTACACTGACTAAGTAATACCTCCATATGACTAAAAAAGAGATATAAATATAGGTTGTTGTTCCATGTAATACGTTGTTAACTCGACGACCTGTATTTTTAATGTTTTTTTTCACTGCATAATGTTATGAATCTATTCAAAGTTATTTTATTCAATTATTTTATAATAATTTCCAATGCATTCCCTCATACTTTTATTACATAAATTCAACAATGTATTACATTGTTACCCCTAATAAATTATGATCCCACACATTATTCTTACAAAATATACTTACTATATTGTATAAAAATGTGATTTCATGTGTTCTCTTCTAGTTATGTACCTTCTTATCTCTCATGCACTCATCACTTTGTGTTATTCACTCCTTTCTGGTTATGGGATTTCTTTCCTCTTCCCCTTTATTTCACTCCTTTTTATCCGCGCACATTCCTTGGTGCTATTCTTTTCACCTTATTTCTTGAGATCAACCTAGATCTCTTTCTTCTCTATCTCTTTCTTTGCCCTAACTTTATTGCATAATTTTGAAGCCTTATTCATTAGCTTTTCTTATGTTATTGTTCCTCCTTATTTCCATGTAAAATATCACTAAAACACTACTATTTCCATGTATTCCTTCAAGATCTATATGGATATGCTTTCCTTTTCTTACATTTTTCTCAATGTGTAATACTTCATCCTCCCTTTCCCACCACTCTTATTCCATTTCCTTTGGGGAAACCTTCAATCCCTTCTCTTCATCTTTTATCAATGTTTCATCATTGTCACACAATATTTTTTATGTGCACTTGATGTAGGAGCATCATAATGGTTATGTAAATCTCATGTACATAGTCTAAGTTTGGTTTAGTAGGTTATTATTAAGTATTTGGAAGTCAATATTAAGTATTTAATGAACTTCATTTTTCTTTAGAAATCATAATCCATACTCCTATCAAATATTTGATTTAAAAATATGAAATGGTTTTAAAGGATAAGTTTCTTGTGGAATGTCAATAGCATGATGTAAAATCCCTTTTATCCTCATGTAAATGTAACAAACACCTCATCAACATCTTGAAAGGGGAGAATCCTGCATTGAGAAGCTAAATCAAGTATATTATTTTTTAGGAAGATATTTGACAAGACTTAGGTCTTCTATCTTATCAAGAAACCTATGTTTGTGCATTAGTTGAGGAAAGATATGATTCATATCTATCAAGAAGAAGAATTAATAACTATTCATACGTACATGGAAATGGATGGATCCCCGCAATCGACATTGACCCATCTTGTTCGTCATCGACCCTATAAAGTCCCCTACCCCTCTTTTTCTCAGGATGCAATTTTGGAGACTTCAATTTTTCTTGTGTTCTTGCCTTCATTTGTGGATCTCTTTTACAGTTTCCATCATAATATTGGAAATCGTGTGCTTCACTTTGGGATATTTGGAGTTTTTTCTCTCTTGTATGCTTAGAGCTATTATTGCAATCTTGTCATTATATTCCTTCATTAGATCTTGTGTAGGTTCAACTATCCTACAGGAGCCCTTTCTCCACCTTCTCAGGTCTTCATTTTCCATCCGTAGATCATCATTTGTGTGCATCATTTTCCATAAAATCCTTGATCATCCCCAGTCACCATTGAATCTGCTTAGTTTTCGTCAACCCAACTCCCATTTTGTTAGCCTCCCTGTCATTCATATTCTTCTTCATCCCCTCTCTGATTTCACAGTCACTCAGACCCTCATATCTTGTCATTTTTCCCTCCTATCACTCTTAGATCTATTTTGTTAGCTCCAGTCACCGCTGAATCAGTCAGGTCGTCCAAGAAAAAATCAGTCTTCATTGCATTGGCCTTCAGATTTCATAATTTTCTTGCATCCTTCCTATTAGATCCAATTTCAAATCTCTTGTGGGTTATTGTTTCTTCATCTTAGTTCATCATCAGCTCCAGATCTGCCTCTAAGGCCTTCAAATATGCATTTCTGTCACTGTTTCAGTTGGAATCCTCCACTCCCCATCGACTAGGCCCATGTACTCTCTGGTCACCATCAACCTGCACAAGTTTGGTTTGATTTAGCTAGACCAGATTTGTATTTTATCATCTTTATTACATCTCAGTTTTTTTAATCTCAGATTCTGCTACATCTAATTTATAAATCATTATTTTATCTTACCTTCACGTTGACATCCATCCTAAGAATTTTTCACTTCTCGGGATTGACATTGTCATGCAACCCACCCATCTATCTTTTAATCCATTTTTTCATGGTGAGTTCTCTTGATTTGCAAGCCTTCATTTTTCATTTGCAGATCATCATCCTTGTGCATCCTTTTCTATCAAATCCTCGATCAGCCCCAGTCATCGTTGAATCTTCTTAGTCACCATTGATCCAACAACCATTTTTTAGCCTCTCTTCCATTCATATTCTCAGTCATCCCCTCTTTGATTTCACAATTACTCAGACCCTCGGAACTTGTCATTTTCCCTCTTGTCACTTTTAGATCTATTTTGTTAGCTCCATTCATCACTGACTCATTCAAGTCATCGTAGACCAAATTATTCTTCATTGAATTCACCTTCATATTTCATAATTTTCTTGCATCCTTTTTGTCAGATCCAATTTTAGATCTCTTGCGGGTTCCTTTTTCTTCATCTTAGTTCATCATCAGCTCCAAATCTTCCTCCAAGGCTTTCAGATCTACATTTTATGTCACTATTTCACTTAGAATCTTCCATTTGCCATTGACTGGGCCCCTACAGTCTCGGGTCATCGTCGACCTGCATAGGTTTGGTTTGATTTAGCTAGACCAGATTTGCATTTTATCATCTTTATTGCATTTCAGTTTTCTTAATCTCAACATTCTGATACAACTGATTTATCAATCATTATTTTATCTTACCTTTGGGTTGAACATCCATCCTAGGAAGTTTTCACTTCTTGGGACTAACATTTTTAGACAACCCACCCATCATCTATTAATCCATTTTTTCATGTTGAGTTCTCTTGATTTGTAATCCATCTAGCTTGTTGTAAGAAAGATCTCTCATTTTGCACTCATACACATCATTATCCCATCTAGAGGTACCTTAAACCCTCTTATACTTAGAGTTGTTAGCTTTCTTGTTGTGATTTCACTAATTTGAAACAAGTAGCGAGGAAACTTGTTCAACACTGATCTAGGTTTTAAGGAGGAAAATTCTTGTATCTTTCATGTTTATGGACAAAATTGGCTCAAATTTGATAGGTATAGATTGTAGAAGTTACTCTAAGATATTCCATTGGTTTCATGTCATTTCATGTTGCATGGATGGATGAATCCATAACAGAGTTGTTTCAAGCCTGATGGAGACTTAATTGAAGCACCCTTATAGTAAAACTGTGTAATTTCCCTTAAGAACCTATTTGAAAGTTTTCACCATCACTTGTAAAATCCAAATGGGTATCTGAAAATAATCATGGTACAGGCTAAAAATCTGTTTAGAAAATATAATAACATAAAACAAATTACGTTATGTAAATATTATTTGTAGAAAGAGTGATAGTTGTAGTAGAATATTTTAAAGTTTACTCAAGACATTAATCTCTACATAAAGATATTTTTTTTAAATGTATAGTGTTCAATTTTTTTACTACATGTCAACAAGGTATAATGTTGTTAACCATTTGACTTCTTATACAATGCACTATAATTACGAACTAATTACGAACTATCTTCTATATACTTTATTAAATTTTAGTGTCAATTTTTTATGTGAGTTCATGGACTGTGTCAAAGTAACATGTTATTACACCTAGTGTGTTGTTACCTCTTAAACATGCATTTTAGATATTCATTCTACAATGCATAGAGTGAGAAATATAATCAAATTGATTTCAGTCAATTATTTTGGAATAATTTCCAATTCATTTCCTAATACTTTGATTATGACAATTCAACAACATGATACATTAGTACCCCTAATAATGATTATCCAACACATTATTCTTGCTAACAAAACTCATTATATTGTTTAAAAGTGTGATGTAAAAGTTTTGTATGCATACAGGATCTATATCAAAGTAGTTTTGTCCTATTTTTAGTTAATAAGAAAAACCTATCTTTCTCTATTTTTAGTTAATCAGTTTTATCCTGGTTTTCGGTTATCCCTTGATTGGATATTTCAATAGTTTTGTTTTGGAGTGCATAATGTTATGATCTATTCAAATTTATTTCATTCAATTATCTTGGAATAATTTTGAATGCATTCCCTCCTACTTTGACTACACTAATTGAAGAACATATTACGTTGTTACCCCTAACAAATATGGACATGGATGGAATTAGAGGAGTGCAATGGAATATGCAATCAGATTTGGAGAAGTATCACCCACTAAGATCTCATATGGGTGGTTGGATGATCAAGCATAGTGACAAGTGTGTAATGATTTGAAGCACACTCACTATATGGTTTCTTATTATGTTTTGGGATGAAACATGTCAAGGAGGGCAGGAATGTTATGTACCTTGGGATATGATATTATAATGTATATGGGTTGATGGAGATGTCGACATGTGGCACACATCCCCTTAGTAAGTTATATGTTTATAATATATGGGGTCACATAGGAACTAGTTATATTGGGTAACGAGTCGGCACACATTAGGATTAGGTCATGTTACCCATCCATTACGAGTGATGTATGTTTATATAAAGCATATGAGTATAATTATGATGTAATGTGTTGTATGTGTTATGTCTTCTACTTATTAGAGGTATATTGGAGGTGTCCCCTTCGAAGTGGATTACCATCTTGTGAGATTGTGGAGTTACTCCTTCCTGAAGGAGCATTGTATGGTGTTTACCTACCTTAAGGGTATTATTCTACATATATTGAATATTTAGGATTCTTGGTGCACCAATATCATTTGTGTTGTGTTATATTTTACGTAGTAAAATCTTTTTCATTTAAGGATCTTATCATTGAACTTCTACACATACCATCCATGCCTTTACGTTTATCAAAGTCTCCACGCACTACATGTTCACTCACCATTGTGTAGATCCTTTTTTCACTCACTCCTAATTACTAGACTATTACAGTGTGCTTCTGTACATCACCCTTATTCTCATCACCCATGTAGTCTCCCATACTTAGAAAAACATTGTGTAGGATTTATTTGAACTTCGGATGCTCCTATATCAATAATAAATTATAAAACCAATATATTTACATATTATAATGATGACTACCTAGATTATGGACAAATACAATGGAAAAACATGATTATAATAAAATTTGTTTATATGGCCATATCATTATTTTTACATCATGCAATCGGCCTATGGTTTCGTGTTTTTTCTCTAATGTTTATCTTTCGGTTGTACAATATTCTTGATCCCTTCAAAATCACTTTTTTACCTATGAAAAAGTTATTTATTAGAACTGACAACATAATACGTTGTTGAAATTTTGTAATCAAAGTAGAAGGGAATGAATTGAAAATTATTCAAAAATAATTGAATGAAACAACTTTGAATTGATTCAGAACACTATGCAATGCAAGTCAAACATTAAATGCATGTCATCGAGGTAACAACATATTACGTTGAGCAACAACCTATTTTGATATAAATCATGTGAGCACACTAAGATTTGACATCGTAGTGTTATATAATACATTGAGTATCTTTTGTAAGATTAATGTGTTGGGTCATGGTTATTAGGGGCAACAATGTAATACATTGTTGAATTACTATACTCAAAGTGGGAGGGAATGAATTGAAAATTAGTCAAAAATAATTGAATGAAATAACTTTGAATAGATTTCTAATGTTATGCAATGCAAAAAAAACTGCTCAACTACATTAAAAATGCATGTCGTTAATTCAACAATGTATTACATGGAACAACAATCTAATTTGGTATAGATCTTGTAGGAATACTAAGATCTGAAATTATCGTTTTATATAGTACACCGAGTATCTTCGATAAGAATAATGTGTTGGATCTTCGTTATTAGGGGTAATAACGTACTACGTTGCTAAATTGTTGTACTCAAAGTAGGAGGGAATGAACTAGAAATAATTTCAAATTAATTAAATGAAACAACTTTGAATAGATTCATAACACTATGTAGTGTAAAACAATATTTAAAAATGCACGTCATCGACACAACAACATTTTACGTGGAATAACAACCTATTTTCATATAGATCTTATAGGCACATAAAATTTTGCATCATAGTTTTATACAGTATAATGACTATATCTTGTAAGAATAACATGTTCGTTCATCATTTGTTATGGGTGACAACATAATATGTTGTTGAATTGTTGTAGTTAAAGTAGGAGGGAATGAATTGGAAATTATTCTAAAATAATTGAATGAAACAACTTTGAATATATTATAACAGTGAAAAACAAACATTAAAAATTATAGGTTGTCAAAGCAACAACGTATTGCATGGATCAACAACGTACTTTGATATAGATCCTATAGGCACACTAAGATTTGACATTGTATTTTTTTATATTACACTGAGTATCTTCTATAAGACTAATGTGTTGGATCGTCGTTATTAGGGGTGATAACAAAATACGTTGTTGAATTGTTGTAATCAAAAGAGGGGGAATCAATTGAAAAGTATTCAACAATAATTGAATGAAATCAATTGAATAAAGTCATAAAACTATGTATTACAAACCAAGCATTGAAAATGCATGTTTTTTATGTAACAACGTAGTACATGGAACAATAAACTACTTTGATATATATCATGTATGCTCATAAAATTTTGACATTGCAGTTTGAAACAATATAATGAATATTGTTTATAATAATAACGCATTGAGTCATCATTATTAGGGGTAACAACGTAATCTATTGTTGAATTGTTGTAGTAAAAGTATCGGGAAATGCACTAGAAATTATTCCAAAATAATTAAATGAAATCACTTTGATTGTATTCCTCACACTATGCATTGCAAAATGAATATCCAAAATGTAAGTTTCATAGGTAACAACTTATTAGGTATAGAAATCATGCTACTTTGACACAATGCATATGCTCACACCTTTAATTGGCACTATAGTTTAATTAAGTATATAGAGGATAGTTTGAAGCACATTGTGTAAGAATTATTAGGGTTAAAAGCATTATACATTGTTGACATGTAGTAAAAATATCAAAAATTAAATATAACACTATAAACTTAAAAAAAAACAATTTCATAAAGATTTACAAGGCAGTGACAAATCTTGTGACAGGCTTATCCTAAAATTACGTTTTGGCATGGGAAAGATATCGTGGGGTTCATGACGAAGATGTGCGCAAGTAGTTGGAAGTCTCTTGTTATGACGCCGTGGTCATTCAAAGTTTGTTCATTTCTTGAATTTTCTACCACTAGTTTCCTCCTTGGGACCAAGTTATATCTCTCGTGTGTTGGAAAGGATCCATAATAAAGGATGCAAATATTATTTTATAAGAAAAGTATCTATGGGTGGAAAATGGGGTGACAGGTTTGTTCATGCCTAACCACGTAGCCCGATGCTGAGCTGCATAAAAAACTTTTATGGTTTATTTAATGACCTTTTTGAAGCATTGCTTGGAAAGCTTGGAATTTACATGAATCTTGACCACCCCCCGCCTTTCCTGGCTGTGTTGGACTGCGCAAAAGGGTTGTCAGGGCAAACACTATTAAGGAGTTTTGCAAATGAAATTTGATTTAGGCGACTTGCTGAGGTAAGTCAAAATGCCTTTGCGTATCTACTGGTTTCATGCCATTGCTTTTTCCTGCATAGCAAAAATTGTGCGTCGACTAGGTTGTTAGCTGGTGGATGGGCACACATAGTAGCACGCAGTCTTTTATGACCTGCTCTAGGTTTGGGACGTCCTGATGCCCTTGGTCTACCGCGTGAAGGTGGCGCACAGGAAGATTGCACAATAAGTTTAAGGAGTGCTGTGGATTCTGTGGTTATAGAATTGTTGGTGTTTTGGAACAAACGAGCATAGAAGAGTAACAATGAAGATAGGTGGAGCATTGAAGGCAACAGGACGTGAAGTAGATAAAGATGGAACAATACTGCTGAAGAAATAGTATGAATGGACACTTTTGAAAGATTTTCTCAACTACCAGATTGAAATAGTTCGACTCCATATATGTTCTGTAGTGGGAAAGCATCCTCAAGATTTTGGAAGGAATTTCGAAGTGTGTATAAGGATGTGGAAAAAATGTCCTATGCCTAGGTAGGTTCAATTTGGAGCATATTTGATAGTCATTGGGATAGGCTGAGATAAGCTAAGCGTGGATAGCCAGGCCGATTGTCAGTATACGAGCATTAGATATCATTTTCAGTTGAGTGTTTGTATGGTTGACCATCCGGATGTGGATAGCTTGTAGGGACTGTCTATTGAGGAGAAGAATTGTAATTATAGTGCCCATTATGGCAGGGAAATCATCACAGTGCGGGGTGTGGTGGTGAGCGGTGTGCTGGGAGCAGGTTGTTTTGTGTGAATACTCACAAGTTGTGTCTGACTGTTTGGAGTCTATTCCGTTGTCTCTAAACTCTGGCAAACGCTGGTAAGATCTTTTAGATATTGCCTCCGTCGCCAAGTTTGTTATCTCTGTATTTCTCGTGGCTACAAACCTTTTTTTCTGATCGAAGGTTCAGCGAGGAGTGCGATCGGCTTTTTGTAGAACTCTGACTATGAGGCAACTACTCAAGAAGTCTAAGTGTTGCCAAGAAGGGTTTAAATCCTCTACTTGCAAGCTAAATGCAACAGATTTTGCTTGGCGTGCGATAGAATAAGATATGAATAAACTAAGGGGTGTTGGGACTACTGGCTCTTTGGTCATCAAGGATGTGTTCGTATCGAAGAGGAGCTCGTAGGTACAAGATGCTCAAAGCAATGATGAATGGAACTACATGAGGCACACAAAATGAGAGATCACTTTGGGGGTGAAGAACAAGCTCGAAGAGTTAGGCTATTAGCGTTGGAGAAGTGCAAATGTTGATGTGCTATTTCAAGAATAGGTTGAGGATTGTGAATGGATGTTCCATCATTCTCTGGCAAGATTAGAGACCAAATAATTCGTAGTGCTGGCTCAAAGTATGGAAGAATAATTTAAATTCGAAGAGATGACTGACCCACAACACGTCAAAGTATCGCAATATGAAGCTGAAAGAGCATGCCGACACTATGGTGGAGATGAATCCACATATAAAATGAGCGTCAACAAGAGGTAAAGAAAAGGTGCACCCAATGGAATAGAATGAGCCGTAAAAGTAAAGACCCACTTCGTTTAGGTGGATTTTAAGTTCTAATCCATGATGGGATCACAGATCGTGGATTAAGTTTCAAGCTGAAGTTGCCAAACTTGAAGCAAAGGAAGTTGAACATTTAAGTTGCATACCACTTCCGTGTTTTTACCTATACCAGTTTGAATAGTTTCTTGTATAATTATGGCATTCCATACCGGGTGTGAGGGGTGTGTAGTTAACAGGTGTTTTTAGAGACAATGGAATGGACGAGTCGATAGATTTGGAAGCAGCTCCTCTTCTGGGATCTTCTTCTTCTCATGAGGGGGCCTTGGAGATGATTTGGATAGTGTCCATGTAATCGAGCATGACATGTGCTGCTTGTTTTGGTTACAAGTCGAGAAAGCTCTGTAAGGTGGATGGAGGTTTTTAGGAATTCTGTACACATATGTCTTGCAGAACAAGGCCAAGGTTACCTACGTATTTTGTGCCAGGGTTAAAGAAGAAGACATTAAAGAGGCCATTGAAGATATAGGTTTTGAAGCAAGATTATACAAGGTTTCTATTCGGTCTAAAGGATCAGGAAACTGTGAAAGTTGCTAGTTTGTGAATAGGTGGAATGACCTATGGCAGCATTTTAACTCAGTTGAAGGGATATTGAGAAATTTACCCAGGAACTGTGAACGAGCAGTTGTTGCATTGAGCCACTTCATTGGGGGAGGTTGAATATGATTCAAATTAAACAAGACAGAGATAATCACAGCAATTGGGAGATGAAGTTAGAAGCAAGCTGAATCTGGAGAAAAAGGCAAGATATTTCTACACCTTTCTACTGCTATTATATTTACATTTATTGCGAAATCGAACCACTTTTCCTTGCATTGATTTGTCAGTTGGATGTCATGATGGGAGATTTCCCTTTTCTACTTGTTTCTTCTTGTTTTAGCTTTTATCGTTGATAGTATGTGGGTCGAAAGGATGCGTGTGCCCTCTCCTCTGAATGTTATGTTTCTCTTACTCGAATGATAGACCTTCGTCTATTTGTTTATGTATTAATTCTCCTCTGCGATTGAGTTGCAAGTTATTATGTTGATCAACTAGTATTTTCGATATTATGGAAGTAAGTTACGATAACTATGAAGCTCCTCTCTAGCACCCAAGTTGTCTTTTGACGTTTTTTGTTAGCCCCTTCGCAAGTTCCTTGGATAACCTTTTGGCATCGAGAAAGAAAGGGTGTAGGATTGTGTGAGCAATGCGTGGGCTAGCCAGCTTAGAGTTGTGGTATTAAAACTGGTAGAATAAAAGGGTTCGTGTGCAACGTGTTTTTCCGTCTCGCGTGTTTAGACTCTTATACTATCTTTCATCTTGTTTCTAGGCTTTTAAGGCCATCCTCAGGAAGTACCTTGACCATCCCTGGCAACTTGAACCATAACTAGCCTTTCGGATCAACTAAGCTCGAGGTTTCTTTGTGTGAATCCAGTACCTCGTTGACACTGGAATAGTTTTGGTCTAATTCCCCTCTCGAAATTGTTGTTGATGACATTATTGTGTACTCTTGTGTGACGGAACTCCCTTCTTCTCTCGCGTGTTTGCTACTAGCATGTAAGACTTTGACCCTTCTTGGATGATTGGGAAATCTTTGTAGTTAATGGTCAAAACTAATATACTTTGCTTTCGCCTCGAAACTTATGTTGTGTGTATACTGTATTTGATTTCCGGTTTGAAACTCGATTATACATGGTTTTTTTGTGTTAATTTTTGAAACTCGTGGTTCCCCTTTCTTGGGCCGATCAACTCCTGTTCTTTTAGAAATATATTAATTTAGTCTATGCGTTTGGTACCTTTGATAAATTCCTAGATGGTTGGTGTATATATCAAATCTCAATCTGGTAATTTTTGTTTAATTACTTACTTGATGGGAATTCTGTTTTCTGCTAGATTGTTTGTTTTCTCCTTATAGGGCCAAGGGCCATTCTCTTACGATTGCTATACTTTCGTTGCTATTACTCCTAACTGAAGTACAAGGTCTTCTCCTTCTTCGATTGGCATGATGAAGACTTTATTATAACTTGATGTGTTGATAGTGTTTAGAGGTTTGAACCAATTCTTGTAATAAAGTGCTTCCTTTTCGTGATATTGTTAGATAATAGTATGGTGGTTTTGTGTAGCCTTATCTTGCTCAGTTCTCGTGAACTGACTCTTGTAGAAAATTTTTTGCAGATGGATTTTGCGTGTAGATGAGGGATAGATTTGTAGACTTTTGTCATCACCCTCAGTTGAGAAGATCCTTTGCTCGAAACCTTTTTTATGTTGTTCAACTATTGATAACGTCCAGTGGAAAGTTTAAAAGAGGATTAATGTCTTAGTATAAATTATTGTGGACTTTGTCATCTAAACTTTGGAAACCTTGTATTGTTTGACCATCATTGAAATTATAAGAAAATTTGGTTATTGTTGTTGAGTGACATTGTTGGAGTATCAGTATTTTAAGAATTGATGTAATCTTGTTTTGTTCTTGTAAATGAGTGTTGCTACAACCTTGCCTTGAGAATAGATTTTGAGCTAAACCTTGACATGACTTAGTAATAAAGTGTCATAAGTAAACTAACATGGGATTGTTTAATACTTCTGGAAGTTAAATTTAAAGTTGTATTCAAATAAAGTAACGTAGGGGTCACCAACTTGAGAGTAAGAAATTCTGTAAGTAATCAAGGGCAAGACTATCATTGCAGGTAAACTTTATAACATGACAACCCTAGCTCCTCAAGTGAATATTATTCCTTTTATGGTGAAATTTGTAAAATGACCCTAAGGTGAAATGAACTGTTAGTTGTTTGAAGATGATAAGATTTAATAAACCAGAGAAAAAAAATTGGAGACCTCACCATCTTTCTCACCGCCATTTGGAAAGTAAATTTTTACTCCTTGTTATTACTTTTAGTGAAGCCTAAGTAAAGTTGTTGATAATTCTGGTTAAGAGCCCTACCTTTAATTTAATACTGGCAATAACTAATGAGGTCCTAAAAAATGTTTCATCTCGACCTTCTCCCTCTAACCCTTTTTCAAGGCACCTTGTATCTCTTCTCTTAAGTGTGTTGAACTTAAAACCATGTTTTCTTGTGGGAAAGAACGAATCTTAGTAGCGTTAGTGGTGAACAGATGGCCTTGTGGAATTTAAATACTCCTTTTTCTTGATAAACGAATTAAGCAAATAAATGTCATAATAGAGAAGATTTAAAGATAATTACTCAGTGTCAAAGGAATAAACTTGGCTTGGCAAGTTGAATCATACGAATCATATCTTGAGCCTCCTTGAAAACGTAAGCTAAGAATTGCAAGATGTCCTTTAAAAATAAATAACCCTCAAGAATATCTCCTTGTGGATGGCCCTAACTGTAAGTGTGTTTTGTGACTGGACTTCTATGTTGTCATGTCAGAAAGAAAAAGTGTATTATCCTTGATATGGGTGTGAACGTTTCTGTGCTGCCTTTATGGTCATCCCCGTAACAAGTTGTTCACAGTGTTAGTTGTATCCTTGGTGATGACATGTTACGTCATGTTATGTGTCAAGCAAGTCAAAAAAATAAAAAAAGTTATCCTGTATTTCACTGTGTTGTTCGTGTGTGGATTTTTTTGGGTCGTTAACACGTCTCTTTGCAGACATGTGAACATATATAAATGACATTGAAAGATCTTGTGAGAACTTCAATACGAGCATTTCTCTAGTGTTCATCATAGCAAGTCCTGTAACTCTTAAATTCACCATATTTAGCTCATTGAGAGCTACTTTAAAATAATATAATTTTTGCAGTGAAGCTCACCCCTGCGCAAGTCGAAGCCTTGGAGAAGATGGATGGAAGAGAATGTGTGAGTCCGGGACGCTGAACACGTCTCATTGTAATAAGAAACTGATCAGCGCAAGATTTATCTATGGACGAGGCCGAGGAGTACATATGTCCAAGGGATCAGGCTGATCATGGCACCCACACGGCTTCGGAAGCCCCTGTCCTCATCGTACGAACTATATCCAGCTGCCCTGCAGCGAAACAAGGGAAAATGAAGCTATGAGCGGTATATGAGGGAAATAGAATGAATGAGGCGTAAAATTTAAATTTTGAATTAGAAATTTATCAGCTCAAAGGTACTAAATTAACTGATATGATGGACACAGCAAGACAGACGGAGGCGGAGGAAGACGGAAACTGTTGGTCAACTGCCACATCAACAACTTCCACATCACCCCTCCCTGTAAACTTACGTGAGGGATAGGCACAGCGGTTGAAGATACCACAAAAGGATTTAAAGTTTTCACAGGTTGTTTACCAAGTAGAATAACAAGCCAAATAATCTCTATCAAATTAAAAATGTTCGACTTCTCACATGTGCAACCACTGATAACTGGTGTTAGGCAGTGCACAGGCAATTTAGCAATCCTTGTTCGTAGAATCATTTTAATAGAAGATAAAAATATTCACTAATGCATAAGGCGGGACCCCCAGAATATATATTTTCCACGTACACAAGTAGTTTTCTCAAAGTTTGCAATAATCCAACTCTCTTAACTATACATCGTTAGCATAAATATTTTAAACAATAAATATTCAGACGTCAAAACCGAGGAGATACAATGAAGAAAATAGGAATAAAGATTATGAGGATATAACTAACATGTAATAGACAAGTTGTATACATATATGACTTCACAATATGGGATTAAACGAAGGGAAATGCTTATAAAAGACTCTCACGGATCCTTGCTTTGATACCAAATCTCAGGTATGAGAAATTTACACAGCAATAATATTCTTCACTATTAATTGTCTGCTACATACACTTACATATATATAGGACATAGTGATCCTATACTCTAGGAAGTTGGTACTACAACTCTTCAATAAATATATAAAAATCTCAAAAGTTTGTGAGTTTAGTGGATCACCCCAAAGTCACGTACAAAGGAGGAGAGAAACCGTATATTATAATATATATAATATTTTTAAATAAAAACTATATATATAACTAACTTACAATTGATATATAATATTTACCATACGGTAAATATCGTATACAATATAAATATTATATTTCCTAACAACTATTTCATATCTTATGAACAGTCCTTCCTCATCAAAAAACTTCAAACAATATTCACCACATAATGTAAATGGTGATAAATCTCGTGAAATTCTTGACAACATGATATATAAAATTAAATAGTATTAAACAGATAATCATCATTCTAGTATAGGAAATCATCCATTATTGGTAAAGGTGTTTATAGTCTAATTATAATGATGAAGCACTCATTACGGATTAAATATCTCTAAAATTAAAATAAACAATAGTTTAATATGAACAGATGTGTTACATCACACACAAGACAACATAAAAATGGGTGAATGATTATTACATGTGTTAGTTATACAAATTTAGTAAATCATATATATAAAACTATTAGGATAATGTGTTGATAGATTTGTAAAATGGTATATCATGGCGTAATTAATATACCATAATCTTGTTGAACACAGAATTATGTGGAAGAACAATAATGTGTCCCATTTTTTTTTTGCCAAAAATGCAAGTGAGGGGTTAGATTGGGTCATATTTTATAGGGGTTACGGAAAACACCCTACTCACCCAAACCACCTTTGCATGAACTACCACGGAATAGGGTTCAGGTGAACCCCCCCTTCGTGTGATGGAGATTTGGGAAAACCACCTTCAGGAGAACACCCCTATTGATAAATACGCGGCGGTGCCCAGCCCGCCTCTTTTTCCCTCTACCAACACATGCACAGAGCTATACCTAAACAAAAATTTTCCAAACCAGCTCTACTACGATTCACAATATGTATTACTTTTTTCTTGAATTTATTTTTATTATTTTTTTTCAAAAATTTAAAAATAGAGGGGACAGTTTCAATTTTTATTTAAACAATAAAGTGAAAAATAATAAATTACAGCAGTTATGGGTATATGTTACCAAAAAATGTATTCTAAAATGAATTTTATTTTAATGTGTTACAATTATGGTGTTTTCTTCTGTTAATTTGCATGAAAAACTTAAATATAGATAGTTAAAGTCTATTTTATTCTTCGAAAACAAAATATAATTAATTATTACAAAATGTGTTGTGAAAATATATTAAATGACCTTCAAAAAATGTAATTGAAAATGAAAACATACAACACCTTCGTTCCTGTGTCATTAAACATATTTATGGATTAACTAAAATCTAGTGCGAGAGGTGATGTGGTGTATATTAAAATAGTAGGTAGAATTCCGGATAACCAATTCATTAAGATCTTTTCTTTGGTGATTTATGCAACATAACAGAAAATTAGTGGATATTATGTAAACAAATGTACATGTCTCTTTTGTGCACCTTTGATTTATCCTATATTTTTCTTATATCAAGGCCAATTTCATTACAATGATCAGTTACTTTTATACTTCATTATGATTCTACATGTTGGGGTTCACCTAAATCTAAAAGTGAACTATTTATTCATCTTTACTTATTTCGAGCAGGGGTGCAACTGCATTAGTTACAAGCCTATATATTGACAGGAAGGACGTTCTCGTGTTGTTGACATGAGACAACTTGTACATAGGCCGCAAAATTTCTTACATGGATTTTAGGATGTTTTTCCCCTATTATTATGAGTTCCTATGAGGGTGCTATACAGGGTCTTGGGAGAGTTTAGAGGGAGAAAAAAAAATTCTCGTTTGACCGTGTAGGTTAGCTCCTTCAGATATGTGGTATCAATGGAGGTGATAGTATCAGAAGTGATGCATATAGCGAGTTATATGCTCATACACATTTTATATAACCTACTTAGGTCAAGGAAGTTATGGATGATACACACTTACATTAACTAACACACATCATGGTTGCTAACATGTTGCATGCATATGAGGTGATTGCAAAAGATGACAAATTTCCATTATCCTGGGTATTGGATTACATTGAGCGAAGTACTGTTTAGGGTAGCATATATTCTATTCACGATATAGAGCATACTACTTCAACTGCTAGAGTTGGATCTCATGTTGCTAGGATTGTGACACAAGATGTTCAACAATATTCTGTTCTAGTGTGTAAACATTAAACCTTAATTTTAATTAATATTTTATTACATTAATACTTTGCAATATTATTATTTAAATAAATATTTAATATCTAGTGTTGAAATGGAATATTGAATGTGTACTTGTGTGTTTAGGATTTTTTTCTGTGGCATACTGGTGAAAATTGTGTTGCCTCCTAGCACACATCATATTTGTACTTGACATTTTAACATCTCTTGAATGAGCCAAGCTATGATGCAACATTTGATCTTGAAGGCATAACTCTTGGTTCATTAGGACCATCTTTACTTGTTGGTGTTGAGGTCATTGGTCATGGAGAGACAATTATTTGTTGTGGCCTCATAAATCTCGAGACACATTCCATAGAGGTATATATATATATATATATATATATATATATATATATATATATATATATATATATATATATACATACACGTGTGTGTGTGTGTGTGTGTGTGTGTGTGTGTGTGTGTGTGTGTGTGTGTGTGTGTGTGTGTGTGTGTGTGTGTTACGTTTCAAATTTAATATTTAATCTAAATTTAAATTTGTGCAATTAATGTTTTATTCACAAAACTTGTTTATCAACTTCTTATGTTTAATTTTATTTTTTTCATAGGGATCACATGCCAAAGATCTATATATATTGTAGATAATCCCAACATTCACCCACAAATAGATACAAAGTTAAGAACTTAAATAGTTATATGATATTTTTAGTTATTTAATAAATTGTTGTAGAATTTCACTTCTATTTTAATATGGTATGTTTTATATAGTTTCTCATGTGTATATTTCTTCTTATAAGTGTAGGGTGTAGCAGAACCTAGTGAGGGATTTTATACTCACCCTAGTAGATGGTGGAGACTATAGATCATACATACAATCATTTTCATGTATATGTATATAGTGTTTGTGTAATTATTTTATATCACTCAAACGCGTGCGCGCGCGCGCGCGCGTGTGTGTGTGTGTGTGTGTGTGTGTGTGTGTGTGTGTGTGTGTGCGCGCGCGCGCGTGTGTATACATTGGGACATTATTTGTATATAGATATTGATCTTGAATATATAATTTATTGATATTAGTTGTTCAAACATTGTTAATTTCACATATATTTTGTTGATGTATATATGTTAGAATTATATCCATATCTAAATAAATAAATGTGAGCTAAATGTGTAACCTAGGACTGAAATAAAAAAATTACTGAAAAAT
Organism: Taxus chinensis; assembly: GCA_019776745.2. Classification (NCBI taxonomy): domain Eukaryota; kingdom Viridiplantae; phylum Streptophyta; class Pinopsida; order Cupressales; family Taxaceae; genus Taxus; species Taxus chinensis. The sequence continues at coordinate 251,133,111 of CM034157.1, read as the reverse complement.
ATACCCTCTAAAAAATTGCTTGATAACTATAAATGATTGTCAAATGTAACAACTCACCAAAAGTACAATTTATTACAATCCAAGTTAGGGTTAAAAGATTTATACCAACTTAAAGTAAGTCTTGTTTTTAAAAACCCAAAAAGAGTTTAAAGAATGATGTTATTAGTTTTGTTTTATGAGAAAAATCATTGTTTGGCACCATAAGGCATGTCTCTTGGTGACTAATGTTTTCTCATAAAAGAGAAGATTTTTTGAAACTTTATATTTATTGTAACATGCTTTCCTTATAACCCTCAATGTGTGTCATAACACCTCATTATGAGCTTTACATGCCCTCAAACATGTTCAAGTTATTGAGTTTGGATTTAAATGCACTTTACCCTTTGTATGGTTCTAATGGTGGACATGCATTTCTTTATGTTATTCCAATACACATGTTCCCTAACTAAAATTTTCACATTGTTTTTTATTAAAAAAATTCTACATCTTATTTTTTAAATAACTTATAATTTTATGTTTATAAAAAGATTATTTTATTTTTGAATAAATATTTGATTGATTTTATTTGTAATATTTGGATGGTCCCAAGGTCCATTCCAAAAGATGTTCGCTGAAGATCACATGAAACAAAAAAAACAACAAAAAAGGACAATTAAAATAGAAATTGACTCACTAAACCTAAGAATGAAACAAAAAAGAACAAATTGAAGATACATAAACAAGCACCCAAAATGGAGAGAGTTTTGAAAACCAACATTACAAAAAAACACTAGTCCGCAAAAAGTTAACATAGGAGACGCCTATAATTTTTTCCTAGTTCTTGAACTAGGACCCAAATTTACAATCCGTGTAGGGGTGTTTTCATCTTTAGAAATATTTAGAACCAAGCTCATCTCTTTTCCTTTTTATTTATCTTCAGCATCTCGGTATTAAAGGATATCCAACCTCTAACCATAGGCAATCATCTCATCATTTATCCTCTTCACAGTTCTCACCAAATTACTATTATACAACTTCAACATTGCCACCATGTTTTCTAGAGTATTAACCCTTTGGGACAGGAAATTGAGAAGATTATTCTCATCACTAGAAACCTTCTTAGCAGAGCCACCTGTAATGAATTGGAGGGCCGAGGCAACATCCTTCTGAGCCCTATTTTTCATCTTCAACAATTTCATTATTTCGTGAAAGTGGAAAATGATATTCCCATTCTTCTCCTAATTCGTCTCTAGAAACCATATGCCCCATGACATGTGTAGCTAGGTTAAGAAGAAGCAATGCGAGAACTTGGTTGAGTGAGGTCACCTCTTTTTCAGCTTGAAATTCTTAAACAAATGCCTTCAAGGAACTAAAAAGATAAAACAAAATACTCATTTTCTTGTTTTCGCGAAAGTTATTCGACAATGATAAATGGTGAGCGTTTAGTTTTCTAAACTTTCCATCACAGTTACCAAATACGGTAGATTTTGACAGAATTTCCATTTTTTTACGTTTCTGTCCCTCCACCGTATCTAAGTTCAAAAATTTCAGGATTTAGTATTTTAAAATATAGAAAAAGCATAAACCCAAACCTGTCGCTGTAAATAACAAAAAAATTCACCAAATCTATTTCCATAAAGTCAAAACTTGTGGCTGAACAGATTTTATTTTATTTATAATAGCCATTTAATATTAATTATTAAAATTACCATATTTTTTATATATGCAATTTACCACATTTTTTCCCATATATATCGTATTTTTTTTATGGACCGGTTTTTTTCCATATTTTGTGTACACCGTTTACTACTCTCCGTACGAAAGTTTCTACTATGCTTTCCATCGAGTATTAAATAATTCATAATGTGGAAGCACACTTCGAGCCACCTATCAGACAAACGTAACTTAGATATGCCATCCTCCATATAATGTATTTTCTCCTCAACATTAAAAAACGCGTCTAGTTCATTCAACCTTCTAGTCCTATCTTTGACAATGTTTAAGCCCTCAGTAGCGAGGCCTGAAACCTTCACTATAAATTCCTCCCAGAAATGCATCCTGACACCCTGAATAATCACCGTAATATTGTGCCAAGTCATGGCCAAATGAGAGGACAATTTCATGTCGTGACCCTTCAACTTGAACAAGTAATTTGAAATTCCCCATTTTCTTAAAATTTGCATATGACAATGTCTCTTTGCAATGCTATACATGATGAAGACGCCACCTTGACCCAATCAGCCCTACGGATAATTTATAATCCTTCGCTTACAATGGAAAAAGAAAACAAAAAATGGATGAAGACAGTCCTTGCTTAAGACGATGATATAATAAGTTCACACGCTGGAGAATAATGAGAAACCAACCCCTCCCCAAATCTCCACCAAAATTTGCCAATAACTTTAAAATTTCTTCACTAATTGTATTTAAAATATCAACTGGGAGTCCCACCTCAATATGCTATGATGACTTAACATTACTTCACACACCTTGATTTACAAGTCTATCTGCATTAAGGTTACCCTCTAACAGCTCTTCAAAATTAGGAAGGAATATAAAAATATCTTACATTATATTGCTTGTGATTTTGTTAAATATAATCTCCTTTTTCATAGCTTGGATAATATACAGCAAATCACCTTCGATTTGAATTTTGTTGATGTTGGGATAAGTTGCTTTAGTTAATCCCCATAACACCGACGAAGCTTCATCGTAATTACTTGTCTTTGATCCCAATTATCCCGCATAAGCCATAATTAAGGTTCCTGAACTATCCCTGATGATGGCACATGCTCTGTCAAAATTTAGTTTATCCTAATTCAACGGAGAATTAATCCATTTAGTGGATTGTCAAATAGATTGCTTATGAATATTTTGAAATGCAACTCATTCAGAAGAGAAAAGGATTCAATTAAAATATTTTCATGAGGTGGAATTCTCTTGTTTTCTTTAAATTTGACTATCAACATAATGTTTCCTATAGCCCATAACTTAATACTTCCAATTCTCGATGCTGAATATTTATTTTCCCTTAAAATTCTATTATTTATTTCTAGCCAAATATCCCATAAGAAATGAGGAAAATCTAGATTCCAATCCTTTAAAGGACATTGGGAAGAGAGAGGAGATATTCGTTGATTGAAAAAGTAAAAAAATGATTCTAGATAAATCCAAGCAATATTGAAAGATTTAAGATTACAGTTTACGGCATTTTAAGAAAAGGCGCAATCTTTGAAGAGATGAAAAATAGATTCGTTATCTTTTTGACAAAGAACTCATCTGTTAGGAATCAACATACATTTTTTCTGCACATTATCAATGGTAAGATTTTTTTTATTAATCACATGCCGGAGAAATAGGTTGACTTTAGGAACTAAAATATTTTCCCAGACACCCTTCCAGAATGGATTATCTGGAGGAAGGTCACATGGAACCATATATCCTGACTTAACAAAGAAGTTACCATCATTTGACCATGCCCAAATAATCGAGTCCTCTTTAGGAAAGGATGGAATATGGAAAAAAAAAGAGATCAATATTTAGCGAGAAAAGATATTCTACATCTTCAAAATTCCCCATTTGCATCTGTGATATTTTCCATGATCAACCTACAGAATCCTTACTCCAATAGTCCTTTAAGAGAGACCCAAAAGATTCTTTAAAAAGAGAAGAAAAAATACTCAAGGATGTTGGTTGATAAAAGGAGATTCCTTAAACCACCAGTTTTCCCATAGCTCGATTCTTGAACCATATCCTATTTCCCATTTAGACCCCCTAATAATAAGGGATCTACATTTACAAAGCCCATTCCAAAAGAAATACCCTTCAGGGAGCATTTTAAAAGTCAAACAAATGAAATTGATCTCTTTCTTTATGAAGATATTTAGCTTTGATAAGTCTATCCCATAGTCCATCATTCTTTACAAGTCTTCATGATGTCAATCCAGCTGCAAGAGGTTGAAATACCTCCAAAAACACACATAAACAGCTTTGCAAATAAAACCAAGAGTTTCAAAATAGCTTACTTCTCATTCTGGAATTCACACTGATCTATTACATCATTACAATTCTCCTTTTATTTCAAGACTACTCTAAAACCATAAAATGCCAAAAAACCCTAAAATGCAAAAAAACTTGGATTGACCCCAAAATTTGCATGCCAAATATGCATTCATAAATTAGGGCTCACACGAAATTTAGACTTATTCTGACAAGCACAACAAAAGTTATTAAAGTTCTAAGACCTAGTCAAAAGCGGGAAAAACATTCGGAGCCAATTTTAAGCCACTAAATGATGGAATACGAGCCTGAAAACGTGCCAAAATGAGCACAACCTTGCATGCAAAGTTAACCCCAGCATAGTACTAATGTATATCTACCACCCTGTAAAATTTCAGGACAATCCAACAGTAGGATCAAAAGTTATGGCCTCTGCAAGTTATGCTCCCGCATCATTCTCCCCTGGTTGAAAAGAATTCAGCTCCTGCGAATTCTGTTGATGGAACTCATCTAATTTTGCACTGTCAATTTTCCTAAACTCCCACTCAGGAATCCAAGTGTTTTCTTCTTGCTGCAAACCTTCCCACTGTACCAAATATCTGTTGTAGCTCCCATGTCTAGTAGTGATTGTCTTTTGGTCCAAGACACGCATTACCCTCTCCTTTTTCTCCTTCGGCATCTGTTTCTTCTAGTTTATTTCTTCCTCCTCTGCAAAATTTTCATCATAACCTGGAAACTTATATAAATCAGAAACATTAAAAACTGGCGAGATAGCAAAGTTTTCAGGTAGCTCCACCTTGTAGGCATTATCACTCATTTTCTTCAGAATCCTACATGGCCCAATCTTCTTATACTTGAGTTTATTATATGTCCCCTTTGGAAACCTCTCTTTTCTAAGATGAACCATCACCATATCTCCTTCTTCAAATACACTTACTCTCCTACTGGCATCTGCAGCTGTTTTATATTGTGCATTACTCACTTTCAGCTTTTCCCTCACTTCATCTTGTAGCTGTAGAATGTGTTCTGTAAATGCTTCTGCATCATCACTAGTTTCATCTTCACCTGGTAGAATAATTAGATCAAGGACCCCCTTCGGATTCCTACCATATACAATCTGGAAAGGACACCTCCCTGTTGACTTGTTTATCGAGCTATTATATGTAAACTCAGCTTGAGGTAAAGCTAAGTCCCATTGTTTTGGTTTTTCTCCAACTATACAATGTAGGAGATTTCCCAAGCTTCTGTTCACTACTTCAGTCTGCCCATCAGTCTGGGGGTGATATGCACTACTGAACTATAGTTGTGTCCCCAATTTCTTCCACAGAGTCCTCCAAAAGTGACTCAAAAACTTCGTGTCCCAATCTGAAGTGATCGTTTTTGGAATTCCATGCAATCTAACCACTTCTGAAAAAAAAAATCTGTAATTCTAGAAGCATCATTAGTTTTTTTACAAGAAATAAAATGTGTCATCTTAGAGAATATATCAACCACAACAAAGATAGAATCATTCCCTTGCTCTGTGTTAGGAAGCCCTAACACAAAATCCATACTCAGATCAACCCATGGCCCAGTAGGGATACGCAATGGCATATACAACCCAGTATTTTGTGCATGACCCTTAGCCATTTGACACACTCTACATCTTGCTACAACCCTACTGATGTCCCTCTTTACCTTTGGCCAATAATACTTTTCTGCAACAAGAGAAATCGTCTTACTTATACCAAAGTGTCCAGCCAACCCTCCACTATGCAATTCTCTTATAATATTTTCTCTCATTGAACCAGCAAGGATGCACAATTGTTTCCCCCTAAACAAATAACCATCCTGTATCAAATAATCAAAAGAATCACTACCTACTTTAGGCTTCTTAAGATTTCTGACAACATCACCAAAATCAGGATCACCTTCATTCAATTCCTTAACTACCTCAAACCCTAGGACTTTATTTTCCATTGTTGTCAAAAGGGCTACACGCCTACTCAAGGCATCAACAACTTGATTCTACTTACCAGACTTATGTTTTAAAACAAAAGTATATTCTTGCAAAAATGAAACCCATTTTGCATGCCTACTATTTCGTTTCTTATGTGTGTTTACATACCTCAAGGCTTCATGGTCAGTGAAGAGTACAAATTCCTTTGCTACCAAGTAATGTCTCCAGTTCCTTAATGCCTGAACAATAGTATAAAATTCCACATAATAAGTAGAATATTTCCTCTTGACTTCATTTAGCTTTTCACTGAAGAATGCCATTGGTCATCCTTCTTGACTCAACACAGCTCTAATCCCAACATGTGAGGCATCACAGTCAACCTCAAAGACCTTGCTAAAATCTGGCAATACCAAAACAGGTGCTTTTGATACTTTCTTCTTCAACAATTCAAAACTATCTGTTGCTTCCTTGGTCCATACAAACTCCCTCCCTTTTGTACACTCTGTTATGGGTGTAGCAATGCTACTGAAATTCCTGATGAACTTCCTATAAAAAGTTGCCAATCCATGAAAACTACGAACCTCTGTCACATTCCTTGGAATAGGCCATTCCATAATTGCCTCTACTTTTTCCTCATCCATCCTCACTCCATCCCCTAATATGAAAAATCCCAAAAAAACAAGACTCTTCTGAAGGAATCTACACTTCTTTAAGTTTGCATATAGACTCTCTTTACGTAACAAGTCTAGCACAATTTCAGATGTAACAAGTGTTCTTCCACTATCTTACTGAATATCAAAATATCATCAAAATAGACAACAACAAACTTACCATTGTATTCTCGGAGTACTTTGTTCATCAACCTCGTGAATGTACTTGGGTTCATTACATAGCCCAAATGGCATCACCATCCACTCGTATAATCCATCTTTTGTTTTAAAAGCAGTTTTCCATTCATCCCCTTCACAGATTCGGATCTGGTAGTAACCACTCCATAGGTCAATCTTGCTAAAATATCAGGCTCCCACTAGCACATCCATCATATCATCCAATCGCGGAATTGGAAACCGATACTTAATTGTGATCTTGTTTATGGCTCTACTGTCTACACACATTCTCTAGTCTCCATCTTTTTTGGGAGTCAGTAACGCTGGAGTTACACATGGACTCATGCTTTCTCTCACTAACCCTTTATGTATTAGATTTGTCACTTGTCTGTTCAACTCTTCACTCTGTGTCAGACTCATCCGATAGGCTGCCTAGTTTGGAAGGGCTGATCTTGGGATCAAATCAATATGGTGTTGAATATCTCGCTTCAGAGGTAACCCATCTGGTAGGTCATCTAGTATGACATCTTTGTATTCTTTTAGTACCTTTTCCGCAATAACATTTATATTAAAGTCCTTCTTTCTCCACCTTCTTTGACATAAGTGCATAACACAAGCCAACTTCTCTCATTTCCATAACAAACTCTTTTGTAGCCAATAAGCCCCCACTCTTCTCTTCTTCCTTGAAGGGTAACAAGACCACCTTTACACCATCCTTCCAAAAGGTATATGTATTTTTTCCTCCATCATGTGTAACCTTTCTATCATTGCCAAGGCCTCCCCAGTAATATATGGCATGCATCCATTGGGATAACATCACACCACACCTCATCCTTAAGGTATTCCCAATTTGAAAACTTTATAAGGCATCTTTTATCTATGGTTACCTCATTCCCTTTCTTGAACCATGATATAGGATAGGGATATGGGTGCTTCTCACATTTCAGATTGAGTTTATCAACCATACACTTGAAACCATATTTTCATAACTACCACCATCAATAATAATTTTACATACCTTTCCTCCAGAGGTGCATCTTGTTCAAAATATATTTGTTTGTAACCACGAATAAACACCAACAGAATCCTTTTCTTTCTCCTTCCTTGGGAAAATCATCATCCTCCTTATCACGAGGGTTTCACCCAAGTCTGCAACAACCTCCATTTATTCTTCCTCTTCAACTCAACCAAATTTACTTGTGGTTGTTTTCCTTGCCATCTATCTTGTGTAGGATCACTCAAAGGCTCCTGACCCTTTCACAAAATCTGTAACATGTATATTTCCTTTGGGGGATATTCCAGCTGCGTCCTCCATTATAAAAACTTCTTTGAAACCCCCTACCTCTTTGGTAGTTACAACAGTTTTGACCAGAATCCATGCCCTTCTGCATTAGAGGATTCACCTTTTGTAGATTCAAATCTACCCATGCCTCTCATTAGAGATGATGATGGCCCTCTTTTCAGACCTCTTCTAAAATTATTCCTCTTGTTATTTTCTTCTTCCTTTAATGCGAGTTGATAAGCATCATCCAGGCTATGGATCAGGAGCATACTCAGCTCATCTTATATGGTGTAACTCAATCCATTTACATACCATGTAGCCTTCTATTCTTCAGACTCTCCTTATTCAAACCAGATTGAAAACTTGTAAAATTCATTAGTATACTCCTCAATGCTGAGATATTTTTTTCTTAGTTATTGAAACCTTTGAAAGAGTGTCTGAGCATAATCTCTAAGAAGAAATTTTTCTTTCAGCTTCTTTACCATTTTATTCCAGTTTCAGATCTTGCCCTTTCCATTCCTTTGTCTTTCATTTTGTAGGTGATCCCACCAGATCAATGCATGTCTAGCCAACTTAGTGCATGCAAACTTAACCTTCTTCTCCTCTGAAAGGGTTTTCCACTCAAATAATTTTTCCATGTGATTTAACCAGTCAATCAACTCCTCTGGTCGTAACCCTCCACCATAATCAGGAACATTAATCTTGATGTCGTCATTCTTTCCCTCTAAAGCCTGGATCAATCTCTCCTCAAATGGTCTCTCATTCAAGGTTTCTTCATCTCTCTCATTTTCTTCTTCATCTCCTCCTTCATTCATTAATGGAGGTAATCTTCTTCAATATCACTATCTGGGTCTGCATCCCCATTTGCATGTCTCCTTCTAAGGTGGGTAACTTCTCCTGTGAGCTCAGCAACTTGTCTCTGTAGCTCCTGCATATGCCTATTCATCTAGGCATAACCTCCCCTCCCATGTCTAGCCATGGTTATATAAAATAGAGGTAAAAATTACACATAAAAATGTAATATGTTACCTTAACTATTTCTGTAAGATCAAAATCCTAGCTCTGATACCAATTGATGTGAATCCAGCTGCAAGAGGTTGAAATACCTCCAAAAACACACATAAACAACTTTGCAAATAAAAACCAGGAGTTTCAAAATAGTTTACTTCTCATTCTGGAATCCACACTAATCTATTACATCATTAAAATCCTCCTTTTATTTCAAGTCTACTCTAAAAACTCTAAAAACCCTAAAATGCCAAAAAACCCTAAAATGCAAAAATACTAGCAAAACAACTCGGATGGGCCCCAAAATTTGCGTGCCAAATATGCCTTCATAAATTAAGGCTCACATGAAATTTTGACTTATTCTAACAAGCACAACAAAAGTTATTAAAGTTCTAAGACCTAGTCAAAAGCGAAAAAAACATTCGGAGCCAATTTTAGGCCACTAGATGAAGGAATCCGAGCCCGAAAATGTGCCAAAATGGCATAAACTTGAACGCAAAGTTGGCCCTAGCATAGTACTAATGTATATCTACCACCCTGTAAAATTTCAAGACAATCCAACAGTCGGATCAAAAGTTATGGCCTCAGCAAGTTATGCTCCCGCATCAACTTTGTCCATCAACTCCCCATGAAATGACATTCTTACATGGAAAACAATATAAGACTAAGCCTTGTAGGAATATGCTTAGGCAAAAATTAGTGCCTTCCAATCCAGCTAAGGGATTCCTTATTAGATGAGAGAAAGCTGGTGGTACAACTGAAACAAATAATGTATAAACATCTATTTTGGGTAGGCAATATAATTTTGGTTATGGCATTTATGAAGTCTCATTAAATTATAGCAATACCTTGAATGAAATTAATTTATATTTTTAAGAATGGGATTAGTATGATTAATCAAGAGGTAAAACATAGAGGCTCAAATCTTTGGGTGGAATTCAATTATCAGGGAAGCCTCGTAACTATGCTGGCCAATATGACAATATAGTGAGTAAATGAAATTTGATTAAAGGTTTACACGTCATCCACAAGGACCTATTTAGAGGAAAAAATGGTGGATAACAAATTAGTTCGGTAGATCTCAACATAATCTTTGTATGTTGGTGTACATGCCTACACTATATGCTATATAATCTTTATATGCGTAGGAATATATATCTATATCTGATTTTGGAATATCTTGACAAAAATCTGTTCAATACGTATGGGGTGCGTAATTTCTATGCTGTATCTTTTCCTGATATGATTATCCTGCTTTATTTTCATTTAGATAAAAAGTCGTCATCTTTTGTGCAGTTAATTCTCATTTGTTCTGTGTAATATTCATCGTATCGACATTTGTGTATTGTTTTGTGGAGTTTTCTTCTTTATTCTTTATACTATTAATCATATCCACATGTGTTTATTTTTCATCGACTATGCCTTTATAAGCTATAGCTATCTCTGCTACCTTTCAATCTTCTGTAGAAGCATATTTTAGTCGTAGAGGCTGAGTTGGATTCCATTTTCTATTGAAATATAGTGATTTCTTCTTCTTCCAAAATTTAATTTTATCTATGGAAAACTCAATGAAATAATAGCGAGTAAGGGTTCGTCGGCTGAAATACACGACCATAACAGGTGTGTTATTTGCCAGTCTATCATAAAAAGGTCATATGATGGTTCTGCTGCTCATTTCAAACAGGTACTGCTACTAACTTACAAGTTATTTCCCTGTTACATTTTGTACAAATAATGCTACCCAATATGAGTATGAAGGATTTGTGTCCATTTTATCTTAATGGTGCTGCCCAATATGGGTATGAAGGATTCGGGTCCCTTTAGTTCTGTCTCTTTACGATAAGAAATAGACAATGTCTTGTATCTGTGGTTATATTAATATCGACTTTTAAAAAAATCTTTGTTACCTTCATGAAAGGAAAGTAAAATTAATTCTTTAAAAGCCACCTGGCCAATCCAAATTTATCCAGTTCCTTGGTGAACTTTGTATGACTACATAAAATGGTAATTCTGCTGAACAAAAACTAGCCAAGGTCTGTATGGTACTATAATTTATGTAGTTTGATTTCGTTTATGTGCCCTCTTGGTTAACATTTTATGATTGAGATAGACTTTCCAACTAATACAATTAGGTTTTTGTTAAGGAACACACTTTGCCCATTTATTTTGTACTAATTTGGCAAGGATCGCAATGCTTTTTTATTATGAACGTTTTGAAGTCGCAATGTACTATGTATCCCTCAACCTCTGAGGCGCTGGAAAAGAAAGGAAGCATGAGCTACTTCAAAGTGAAGAGAATCAAGTAGAAAGTACTCAAAACAGTGTAAAAGATAAATTGTAGTGCATTCTTCATATATCACTGTTCATATTATTAGTCACAATTCTATTTGTTATTGGGAATAGTATAGGTGCTTCCAAATCTTAAGGTTTTGAATAATATTTCTTCTAGATAATGGTCCAACAAAAATAGTAAGGGGGTGTAGTTTGATACATTAATTTATTAATATATCACTTGGCATAGCATGATCTCTTTTACATTTATATTACAAATATTCTAATAGACATATATATGTCCCTTCATTTGTAAAGTAATAGTTTGTTTTTGACGACTTAGTTAACTTCGAAGAACTTCAAGAAGTGATCCTAAGCAATGGTTTCTGTCCCTAAATGTCTCCTCGCAGGAACTTCTAGAAATCCTAAGCGCTTTCCTCCTAATCTACAGGGTGATAGCAGGGCATCGGGTGGGAGAGACCCACATGAAAATGCAGACTGTTTATTCTCTACAGACGGCAGAGCTCTTGAAAAAAAACATCAAACCATACTTTGGACGCGGCCATGATTTTGGGGATGTGCAGGGATTTTGTAGATCTAGTTTCCTAAGATTTCAGGGGTGACTACAGGCTTCAGAAACCTTAACCAATCTCCTAGCTATGTGAATAAAGGAGACCGCAGATTAACGGGAAGGAAACGACATTGGGGGGACATGGATCCATTGGTATCACTGACTATAATCCCGGGGGAAACCAAGTTCACCAAGAGAACATTGATCCAAATCTTTTGCGAGGCCATGGATCTAAACATAAACAAGATGCACTGAACACTAAACAGAGAAGGCTTGCAGACGTATTTCTTGAGATTCCATTGGAGGTGCCATTTGAAGCTTCAATTCCATTTTGGGGGTTTCACTCAAATCCCCACCAATAATGATTCCTCCCCTGTAGTAATGATAGAAGCTGCAGATAAGAGATCATTCAGGGAGGTTTTGTAGAAAAATCCAGAGTTTGCAAGCATGAAGCCTTCTGAGACCAACCCATGTATAACCTTTGGAGATGAATTCCTTGAAACAGAAGCATTTTATCAAGCTCATGTGTTGATTTATCGAATCACTTGACTCTGGCCTAGCCTACCTATCTTACATGCATGGATCTCCAAACATTGGATCCCACTCCTAGAAGGAAGGTTAGATCTCTACCCTTGTGCTAAGGGAATTTTTATTATTGCTTTCGAATCCATTGCTAATAAGAATATCATTGCTAAGCAACTCTAGATCTGCCAACAAAAATACCTTATTTTAAAACCATGGTTCCCATCATTTAACCCACTCACTAAATCTTTCTCCTGTAAACTGAGCTGGATTCAATTACCCCACCTTCCTCTATAATTCTGGGATCAAAAGTGTCTGATATCCATAGGTAATTCAGCCTTGGGTAGTATCATTAACATTGACTCCCAAACCTCCGATTTTACCCATTATTACCTATGCAAGAATTCTTGTTGATATTGATACTTCAAAGGATCTTCTAGCTCATATTGAGCTAAAAGTGCAAAATAGATCCTGGACTCAGCCTCTGGACTATGAAGGCCTGCCTTTTAGATGCAGGAGATGTTTCTATTTAGGAAATTTGGCCACTAATTATGAGATAGTAAAACAAAAAAATGATAAGGTCAACTAGTGGAAAAATGCCCTAGTTGCAGAACATATGGTGTTCGAACCTAAAGACATTCCCGATGCAAACATGAGGAGGCTTTGGCTACTGTCCCTGATGCTAATTTTGATACTAGCATGGATGAAAGGATGGAAAATAATCCCTTTGTTCCAGTTTAAGAAGTTCATCCTGAGGATAAAACTAAAAGGACTAGAAACTTTGAGTTCCGGAAACATGTCTATAGCATTATGACTAAGGAGCCCCTTGGTTCAAGCAATACATATCAGCCGACAGCTGATCTTGAAGTTCTTATTCCAATGCAGGAAATTTGGATGTTTGGATCACAATTAGAAAAAAGAAAAAAATCTTTTTCCAAGAAAACTACCTTTCCTTCGAGGTAGTTCTCCACTGCTGTTTAGCTAATCCATATTGCTTTACTTCTCTAAGCCAGACAATAACTGTTTGCTTGGCAGTGTTCATCAGTTGTTTTTTTGCTGTTGTGTTGTTGGTTTTTGGAACTTCTCTTGGTAGATTGCTTTATTTTCTATAGTTTGGGCCTTAAGTGTTTAAATCTGGTTTGCAGAGCCTTGTTGTACAAGGGTATAGTCCCTTTCAAAAAACTATTTACCCATAATAAAAAAAAACATCCACTAGGCATTATTTATGCCATGTTATAAGGGATAGCATCTTCTGGTCATTATTTATGCTATGTTATAAGGGCTAGCATCCGTTGGGCATAATTTATGCTATGTTATAAGGGCTAGCATCTACTAGGCATTATTTATGGTATATTATAAGGAATAGTGTCCGTTGAGCATTATTCATACTATGTTGTTATAAGGGCTAGAGACCGCTTGCCATTATTTATGCTATGTTATACAGTCTAGTTGATGCTAGGAATTATTTCTAACATGTTATGTATAGAACATGTTTCTGATTTACAAGGGAAAGTGAACATATTTCTTTTCCTTCAATGGTTGCCACGAAGCCCACAACGTAATGTTAAATTTGACTCTCGTTTAGACATCTTATATCATTTTTATACATGCTAGTAGCCGCTAAGTGAATGTGATTGAATATCACTATAATTAAACAATTATTGAATATATTCTAAAGAAACTAGCAGAGGGCGTCGATCTAGAATATAAGAATATAATTAAATGTATGTATCTACTACATATTTCGTTACAACCTTATTTTATATTGCATTTATGTATCTGTCGAATATTTCGGTACAAGTTAATTTTACAAGACACTTATTTGATTATGGCATCATGATTATTGCGGGAATCATAATATAACTAATAGAATATGTAAATATATTTTCCTAGCATAGTTCTTTAAGAATCATATATCTAAAACCTACACTACTCACCATAGAGATAAAATAAAATAATAATTGACTTTATAGTAATTGCTAATTTCACATGATTTGATAAGAAGCATGTTAGAGAAGAAGCAAGTTTGGTCTACATTTAAACAATATTGAACTAATTTTGATATAAACACTTTATGTTAAGAATAAATAAGAAAAAGACTCTGTAGAAAGAAGGAATGATGCCAACTCTTAAGTCCACTTTGCTTCAATTTTTTAAAAAGAAAAAAGTTGGCTTAGAGTCGACCATTCCACTCAGAGAGTAAGATAATTTTTTTGACATTATGTAAAAGAGGGTTTAGGGGACCCTAAACCATACATAACAAATCTCCCAAATAAAAAAGATATTAAATAACGAACCATACAAAAATATAGTCTGATCCAAAAAGAATCAAAATTAACAGCTAGTACAGTAAACTAACAACACTGAAAAAATCCCTAAAATCAACCATGACTTTTTCATTTTCTCCAAGGATACCACCAGAGTGGGCCATTCCTTAGCTAGTGATTCAATGTTAGTGTCCAGAGTGGTTACATTAGCTTCAAATAGTTCCATTTTCTTCTTCTTCGATGTCCCTACTCTTCCCATTTTCTGTAGGAATTAGACAATTTTCCGAGAGTTTTAATGTGTTCTAAAGTACGCTTGATAGTGAGAATACTCCACTTAGTGAAGTTATGAAGCATATCATTAATCTGATCCACATAACTGTTTAAATTCTTACACTTTTCTTTTAGAACCTCCATACTTCCACCCTTTATGACTTGAGCCACATTCTCAACTATCATCTTCATTGAATGCCCTTCATTGAGGATAAAATGGATAGTGCTTTTAGTAATCTGAGTATCACATTTCACGTTTTCAAAGTTTGCAATAAATTTAACAAGATCCACTCCCTCTTCTACAACAACTTTTCCAAGCACTTCCATTTGTGTCTTTTCCTGGGTGTCAAATGAAACTTGCCTCCTCTGTTGACTTGGTTCCCCTTTTTTAGCAATCTTAATAGCCACCACCTTCATGTCATATTTTTTTAGGTCTTGGAGGCCCTGTACTACTTAAGCTTTAACAACATTTTGATCATCCCCTACACTCGAATCAGGGTATTCCCTATTTTCCTCATTCTCAGAATTAGTTTCATCTTACACAACATAATATTCAAGCGATTTTGACAAGACACTATCTCCATTAACCATTTTATCCATATCCAATATTTATCTTTTCACAATGGCCATAATAAAACCTTGATGTAGGAGAATAATGATTTTTCTATTTTTGTAGTGGTATAGGGTAGCAGATAGTGAATGAAGTATATACTATGGAAAACTAAAACTATGCCCATGTTTAAGGAAATTGAGCATGGGAAGAGGGTAAGAATAGATACATTTTTCATGTCCCTCAAGAGTGATAAACTAGATTAGGTTAAGGGCCACTTGGTTGAATAGGGTAGGTAAAGAATTCATAAAAAATCCCACAAATTGAGGGGTGATTTTTTCCTTACCTTGCAAAAATAAATTCATTTCATCCACTAGATCCTTTTTGGGTTTGTAGAATTCATGTCCTTCCATCGATATGCCCATAAAATAAGCCTCCGTATTTATTAATAATTCAATCTTTACTCCCCGCAGCACCACATCACCCCCGTCCATTTCCAAGTCGGCTACCATGCCAATCCAAAATCCTTACGGAGTTGCTCATTGTATCTCATATTTTTAGTTTTATTATATATATATAATTGTTGTTTTGAGTAATTAATGTTTATATATCCAATGACATAGCTGAATGGATAACGCTTTGGAATTGGATTTTTGACAATTTCTTCAATCCTCATTCTATGATAAGTGGTGACTTTAATATGGTCAAGATGCTAATTAATGAGATTGGCCATCTACCTATGTGATGGATTGTTATTAAAAAGTCATCCCGAAAGTATATGCACACTAAATATGGGTTTTATGACCCCAATATTTAGTTATATTATAACTCCTTTATTTGGAAAATTTCATATAATTTATGTTGAGAATATAATGACATCCTTAACTTCCTCTATCATGATATGAAACAATCACAACCTTTTTTCTTCTTCACCGATGGTTTTCATTTACTATTAAAATTCCTACAAAATTTTATTCTTTCAAAACACTACCGTATACACTTTAGGATTGTATGGAAATTCTAGTGGAAATGCAATCACACGACTTATTTTTATCTCAATATTTTTCTTTTAAATTATGGGGCCACCCATTACCATATTAATAGAGTAGAAGGAATCGCATTTCAACCAGTTGGTAGACCATGATGGATTGTATGGTGGACAGACATCATTCGCTAGTTAATGTGTTGATTCCACACTCTCCAAGGATACCAAATGGAAAATATTTGATGTAAATTTTACTTAACCACCACATATAAGTTGAAACTTTCCTTAGATTCTCTAGATAAAACTTCATTTGATGAACCTTTGCAGAGATAGGTGTTGAGTCTTAGGTATCACATATGGCTTCTTGATACCTACAATTCTAGAATCACATTGTCTAAAAGTGGGTGATTTGGTTCCCAAGGAATCATTTCATTCCCTCAAATCCAAACATGTCGATCACCAAAAATTCAAATCTATTCACAAAGGCCCATGTTGTCTATGTGAAGTTTCAAAGATGCTCCTGGATTTTATCAAGCAATTATTTTGGATACTTAAGTGATTAATATTAATGAGGAGAATCAATTTTTATTTTATATAGTATTTGAATTAGCGAATCTTCATTCATCTTATTTAATTATCATGTATTTATTATACGTATAGTTTCAATCTTATATATAACAAACAATATGATAATATTTTGAGAAATATTGGAAACATGTCAAAACTAAGATATTACTTTCAGTTAAATTATATAAGTAACTAAAAAGCGTTAGATTATTTATAAATTGTAAAAAGACCCTAACTCTACCGAATTGCAGTGCTATCAATATTCTCATTGAATTCTTTAAGAAAATAGAAAGATGTATAAGTGGAACTTCCACAAACATAAAATTTTAAGGTTAAGATTACCATATATGATAGGAAAATGGACATCCAATTTAAGGTGGATAATGAATGTGAAGAGGATGACACCACTACGTCCCTCCTCTTGTTGTCAATGTACAATTCTTTCTAGTTTAATTAAACACGTACAATTTTTTAATACTCCGAAATAAATGTGGAAATACTCCAATTAGGATTGAAATGAACAAATCAAATCTAAATAAATTTTTTAATGTAATATACATAAATTAGGAAACTTGGATTATAGTCTATATGCACACTAAATATATTCAAGGATCTAGACAATTAGGGGTAAAGTATTGAATTATATTTTTTTAATTAGATTGTGAGTTAATCTAGTTCTAGAAAAAAGCCAAATAGAACATTAAAACAATGAATATTCTTCATCTCTCAAATAAAACTTTGGATCCTCACTCAAAACTAGCGTGTGGGAATTCCATCTTATTTTATGCTAATTTTTAATACTATTTTGCATGTTTGTTTTGTCATGGGTTGTTTTATCTATGTCCTTAATTTTTCTCTACACTATTTCTTCTTCCAAAACCATTTCATGTGCACTTATAATCATCAAATCCATAGTTTCTTGTACCATTACTGATATATGTATATACATACATATATACATACATACATAAATACACACACACACACACACACACACACACACACACACACACACACACACACACACACGCGCGCGCGCGCGCGCGCGCGCACGCACGCACGCACACACACACACACACACACACGCACATATGGTAAATTTGACTAATTTGGACTACACTTGACGGAGGAATTCCCTGTTGATTTTATTTCCTAATTTAGTGGCTTGAACTTCATTTATTTTTACATGTTCTCGTGGAAGAGTGACTGCACATTTAGAGTTCCCTCTCATACCTTTCCCCTTGTATGTGACATGATGATACTCTAGCTAGATATAAGTTCATATGTGTTAGCAAAAAAAAATTTCATGGAAAAATAGGGGATTTTGTCAATTCTTGCAGGACTATGTCAGTCCACTTAAAGATGGGACAACACCCATTTATTGAAATCCAGAGAAACTGTACATAAAACTATCTCTCGGGGTGGTCATAAAATGTGAAATATGTGAAAACGCCCTTGTTGTAAGTGTAAAAACATCTAAGAGAGATTGAGAGAGAGAGAGAAGGAAAATATAGGTGAGTGAGTGGAGAAGAATGATCAAGTGAATTTTATTAGTGAGATGAACAAATATTTCACTAACTACAATCCAAAGATATTTCAATTTAAGTTAGAAGACATAGGAAAACACATGCAACATCTATAATAACATGAAAAAAAGAAAAATATTAACACAAAGTTCAAATTGTTATTTTCCTTCCATTATCAATAGGTATAAATACATGTTTTCCTCAAAAATTTGGCATACATCGAGTTAAGTTAAACATGGAGAATAGAGGAAAAATACTAGTTTTCCATGTAAGAATTACATCATGCCTTTACAATAGAGAGAAGGATAGAATATATAGCCCAAAAAATATGACCTTTTGTAACCTACATGAATGTTCGTATTTCTTTCCAGAATAAGACACTTTTTCTTATTTTAAGAAAAGTTATTTTTGTTAGCAAAATAAGTCATTATTTTACCAACTGCTTAGTTAGTTATGATACACCTTCGTGGAATCCTCCTGTGAGATGGTTCCTTCTTCTAGAACTGTTTTGACTTGTATATAAGGGATAAAAAGAGAAGAAAAAAAAGCAACAAAGAGAAAGAAGCATAAATTTTTTTATCGATGGTATGACATCTATACCATGAATACACATGAAAAATATGAAATTTTGGTGATTCACATAATTATAGAGAAGAGAACACATTTGGCTGAGGTGATTCACATAAATTAAAGTAGAATCCTCACCAAAAGAATAAAAAATGACATGTCATGGCCCAACCAAATGATGACTTAGATTAAATGATGTCCCAGAATTAGTAAATTACATAGCACATGGAGATGATATGGTTCTAGTCTTCCTAAAATTGCATTCATCAAAAAATGTTTTGTTGATAGATGTTAGTTCTAATAAGTATATGAAGGGTGATCGGAATTTGTTTGATTCATTAACTAATCGACCCACTTGAGATCGGGTCTGAATTTTATAAAAGAATAAGTATGTTGCAAAAGGAATATGCAATGTCATTATTCCTCTCGGGATTAGAGGATGTGCTCTCATGAAGGTGGTCTATGTCCCTAGATTAAGAAAAAACCTCCTATTTTTTTCTCATCTATTAATTCAAAAGCTCAATTTGGATTTCATGGTTGAAAAAGGAATCAAATCGTGTCTAATATAATGAGAAGGTATGATATGTGCTCGATATTTTTTTAAGGACTGTTTAATTTCACTATAAAGCATTTGATCCTCTACAATTGTTGTATCTGCCTCCACCATGGAATCCAATAAACTCTTACATTTTTGATAAGGGAAAAATTCCACTGGCTCCTTCTATCATCTCATTTCTAAGAAAATGGTATGAGGACTTCCTCCACTTTCCCATTGATTACCTATTTTTTATTAATGTCTGGCATCCAAAAAACATAAGGATATGCTTGAGCAAAGAACATTTCATGCAAACAACCATCTTGAGGTCATGAATACCAATCTATGTAGACCCTTTCCTGCTTAATTTCAGGGAATTCAATACTTTCAGTTGTTGACTAATGACTATTCCAACAAGATATTGGTGTTCTTTCTCGGAGTTAAGAGTGAAACATTTGAAATTTTTTATATCTTATACAAGCGAATTGTTAAGTAGATTGGGAATCTCCTTCTTTTCCTCTCCTAAGATTGAGCATGAGAATTCACATCAAATAAATTCTTCACATTTTTGAAGGAGCACAAAATCACACAACAATTAAATTCCCCTTTTAATCCCCAATATAATGGAATTTTGGATCTTTGTAATCGAGATTTCATGGAGATGCCTTGTTACATGATTTACATTAAAAATTTGGAGAACATATTTTGGGAATAAGTGGTCTAGACAATTGTATATATCTTGAACCGAGCACCAAGAAAGATATTGCATGAAAAGACAAACAGAGGTATGAAGTAATCATAAGCCTTGGATTTCTCATTTGAGAGTATTTTGTTTTACATCATATATATATGTCCTAGATAATAAGAGGAAGAATATTGATGCAAATACACTCTAGTGCATATCTTTGGGGTATATTATTACCTCAAATGCATATTGTCTCATGGATCTTGAAACAAATAATATATATGAGACTAGATATGTGGTTTGTAATAAGTCATAATTAGAATCATTTCCACAGAAAGAAGAGTCAGTACCGAAATAATCTCATAGATTTCTTTCACAATAAGATCATTAACATGAGGATCCTTCACAACAAAAAGATGAGTTTTAACTAGAATTATTTGTTGATCTTGGTAATTTTGAAACCAATTTTGCACATCATATACACTATCGATTTTTGAAGTGGTTATAAAGAACAATGAGATAATCCCACTTAATATAATTTGCAGATAGTTCATCACAACTTAGAATAAGAAGACATGAGAGTAATGAGGTAAATATCACATTCATGAGCTTAGTGGTTGATAACACTAAACTTGATTCAGTTCCTTAGGCACTCAGAAAAGAAGAGTGTAATAAGGAAATGGAAGTAGAATATGACTCCTTGAATGAAAATCAGACATGGGAAGTTTCCAATCTTCCTGTATGGAAGAATTCCATTCACTAGAAGTGAATTTTCAAAAAAAAATAAAGGGCACTTGGATCTATCGACAAGTAAAAATAATGGCTAGTTCTAAAGGGACATGCTCATCATGAAGGAATTAGATATCATGAGGATTTTTTACCCAATGCGAAGATCAAAAACATGAAAGTTGTCTTTTCACTCGTATCACAAAAGTGATGGAACCTTCAGCAAATGAACATAAAAAGTGATTTCTTGAATGGAAATTTCAAAAAGAAGTATACATAACCCAACGAGAAGTTATTTTCGAGTAACAAAATTTTAAGAATGTATGTCATTTAATTAAGTATATTTATGGACATAAAAAGGAACCTCGGGAATGGTACATTAAAATAGATGATCACCTATTGCTGTATGGATTTACTTGTAGCCCATTTGATTCAAATATCTATATAAAAATATAGGCATATAGGTTGTGATTTTCGTTTCATATGTGGATAATCTTATGATAGCAGGTAAATTAGAAAATATCGTCAACTATGTTAAGATTTATTTGAATAAATCCTTCGACATGAAAAATTTGGGGCTATATCATTATTGTCTTAGCTTGGAGATACAGTATAAGAAGAATCATATTTTTATCTCCCAGATGAAATATGCCAAGAAACTCCTGGAAAAGTATTCATGTATGATTGTAAATCTATATCTACTCTAATGGGAAAAGGTTTGTGACTTTGTATATTCAAAGATTCACCTCAAGTAGATGGTACTCACTACACACATCTTCTTTGGAGCCTCATTTACTTGAGTATACCAAACCATACCTTTATTTTTTGTGAGATATCTTTCCAGATTCATGCTGTAGCAAAATAAATATCATTGGGTATCAACAAATCAATGTGATTAGATATGTCTAAGGTATATTTAAATGTGGTTTGGTGTATCGCAAGAGCACTCAGTTCTTTTAACATGGATATATAGACTTGGAATATGTTAAATATATTCATGATAAGAAATCAACTACAGGTTTTATATTTCATCGCGGCTATGGACCTATCTCATGGATTAGAAAGAATAATATATTCCCTCTCATCCCCTAAGGTAGTCTATCACATCAAAAAAGTATTTGTGTGTTTTGGTTACGTCATATTTCTGCATATATGATAATTCCTTAAGAAAATAAACACATCATTCATTGTGATAAACAAGATGTGTTGAAGCTTTTGAAAAATGTATTTTTCTATGAGAGAATGAAGCATAATGATGTTGAATGTCACTACATTCAAGAATAATTCTTGAACCACCACATCTAGCTCTAGTACTGCCCAAGGGATTCTCAGATTATTCATATATCAGAAAAGTTGATGTTTCTCGTCATAGGATAACTCCATAAGAATAAAAAATACCACAACCATGAAGAGTGCCCAAAAATAAAATCAAAGCTTAAAAATAGAATGATGCAAGTGGTGTACATATAGGAGGATGAAAAGGAAAGTACCACCTAGATCAGTGGTGCAAAACAATCACTAACTGATACTAGCAATAGTGATGGTTCCACACAACTAGTAAGCAGACTCAACACAACTAGTACATCTTAGAAAGATAACACAAAAAGTTTAACGCTAGAGTAAGTGTAATAATTATCCTAATAAAAAAATTAATAGATAAATAATAACCTACAATAATATCCTATAAAAGCATAACTTAGGTCGGTAGGAATGGTGAGTCTCACTAAGAAGTCTTGACGAGGTACTCTCATCCAAAATTCACCCCCAAGGTAACTTTGATAACTTGCACAATTTATTTAGGAAGGACCAAGCACAAATGATGAAAGACCAAAAATTTGAATTTTTATTTACCCCTTGGCTTTTCTCTAACTTCCCTATCGAAACAAAAATCCAAGGAGTTAGTCAAAATTTGTAAAGAATCACAAAACATGAAATCAAGGGCCTATTTTAGTGAAAATCAGGTCTAAGGGATGCAGATGGAACCAATACAGATCTTACCAAGGTTTTTCATACCAAGTTCGGGCCCAAAATTCTAAGGAGACTGTAAAATGTGGAAAAAGTAGAAAAATTTGTCTCATGCAGTCCGCGGGACAGTCAGAAAATGAAAACCCAATGGAAAAGCCAATGCCCAACCCCCAAACCTAAAAATTTCATACAAAAAACATATCTAGCTCCAAGAAATTAAATTCCTAGTCCCGTAAAAGGAAAGAAATCCCTGACAATCTCAAAATAGCTGCTCACACTCATAAATCCATAACGTTTGCAATTCTCAACGAAATCACACAAAATTGGTGTTGTTGGAATCTTGATTCCAAGATCGACAAAAAGAAATCAAGAAATGAAAATATTGATGAAATTTTAATGGTGATTTTAAGGAAAAAGTGATAGTTTCAAAATAGTTGTTTATTAGTGGTTGGATATGCATTTAATGAAGCATGGGTAAACATTTTTCACTGCTGCAAGTTATAGGACAACATGGGGATCCTTGTGCAAGAAACATACCATAATTTCATCTCATTTATGACATATTTCAAGTGGTTGGAAAGGAAAATTTTAGGGTTTCAATTCTTTCTCTCCCAAATTCTATAAATTGGAGTTTTTGGCTCATTGTAAAGGGGAGAGATGATAGTTTTTGAGTAGAAAAACTCTATAAAATTGATTTTGTGAAGCCAATGTTCTGTAAGCCTTTGTAGTGAACTACTTACATGGTGATCCATGCCCTTATTTTGTAATTGATTGAACTATGCATATCACTGAAATAATAGATGTAATTTTGTGAATGTATCTTCCCCTTCTATGTTTGTTTGCATTCTTATTGCCCTTTCAAACTCATTGTAAATATATTGTGTCTATTTATGCTCTTACAGGGATTCATTATTATTGTTTGTGTATGAAATATTGTTGTGAATGTACTTGCTAGACTATGGAGAACTATTATCACCCTCTCTAGTATGCACATTAATTCCATTTTCACAAATTGGAAAACTATTCTCATTCCCTCCTTTTCTGGTGCATCACCACTTTAGTGTAGGCTTCATTTTCATGCTCTCTCTCTCCTTGGTCCCTTAGAAAGCTACATTAGGATAAGATAGTTTTTCCTGCATTAGATTAGATTGTGGCTGGTAGTTTAGGAGTAAGAACCAACTTCCTCTAGAGGTCCATCTCAAGTAACAAGTCCCAAAACATGGAGATAGTACCATGAGCTCAAGCACACACACTTGTGCAAATCGAAGGATGTTTTGATTCGGTGATAAGAGGTACCCACATATAATAACTAGGAAAAAGGGATGCCACAAGGTACCCAAAACTAGTAACAAAAATTTCGAGAGAATAAAAAATCCTTTGTAAGGAATCCAAAGAAGATCATCTCAAAAAATTCATAAAATGTTGAAGAAGTGTTTTGTGCACTATGGTTCAAATCTACTACTCAATCAAAAAACTACAAAAATGAAAAAAAATCGGAGATGCAGCCCCTGCAATAGCATTTTGTAAAAAAAACCATCTTTGGGCCTAATCGGCCCACATTTTCTATTTGAAAGTGTAAAATAACACCAAAATGACTGTTGAACTCTTGGAATTTTCAAATGCTACTCCTAAAAAGCCCGAAATCCGCATGCAATTTTAGGCTTAAGAAGGCAACAAGGTATGGATCTAGGATCAAAAGGATATAATAGAAGTTACATTTTTATATAAGAACAACTAAGGTAAGGAAATTTCAATTACCTCTAATAGACTCGAAGAAGTTCCTAATTTTCAATGAACATGACCAGAGTCCTTATAGCTCATTGAATGCTATCAGGGACTGCTATTTAGTTTATGAAAATCAACTACCTAGATCACTAAAAAACAACACATGGCTTCGCGAAATGTTGGTAGTATTATTGACTAACAAGAGATCTGTGGGGCCATATGTCTGACCTAAATGTTTCTAGGGTTACATATTGATTGAACATCTCTAAAGTAATACCTATTAAGTAGCAGATACTGACCCCACATTGCCACTTCTAGAAAACATTTGCTCCATTTTGAGGAAACCCCCAGGGTCTGTTACGATGTCAGACACCGTATGGAATTCTGGAAGCACCAGAGCTCATTTGAGTGAGTTGAGGAAGCCACACCTTGTAGATTGCCTCTCATTGAATTCTCACACTTGGCATTTTCCAAGTGGAAGTGACAACTCTTAGACTATGTGCCAAACGGCCAAGGCATTGCCCTGACAGAATCATGCACGTGGAGGCTTGGTGCTTGTTTTACCGTCCACTGGCTCGTTGAAAGCGATACATCAAGAGGCATGATATGTGATTCGCTATGAATTTTAGTCACAACTTAAATTCTCTGGATGGTCTGGCAAGATGAAAATGGTGAAAAACTAGAAGCCTTATAGCCAGTTGATTAAGTGATCAATTCCTAAGAGTCTCGAGTGATTAAGGCAACGTTTCTCCAATTTTATTGTGACCCTAAAGGATAATAGTTATGCCTTCATCAGTTAAGTCTTTATTGATCAATGGCTGAATTGTTATATTTGAAATATGGGCTCATTTGAAGAAGGCCCAAGGGAACCAATATGATTTCAATTCACTGTTAGATAGCAGGGTCATGTATATCAATTTTAAACTATAAGGAGCATAGCTTAGGAGCTGAGATCACATAATTATGTTAAAAAAATCCAATGTTATGTGCCGAAAAAGTAGGATATAGTTTCAATGTTTGGATTGCAAGTAATCTAAGTACTTTTGGAAGCTAATATTGAACTCGGTCAAGCCTGGAAAATAATTAATGGACATTCCATGAGAAAGAATAGTTGCATCAAAACTAGGTTTGACCAGTTTAAGCTGTCAGTGGCATGTAAAATGAAGTTAGCTACAAGTTTCCATCATGAAAATGGGATGTTGATAATTGAAGTCCAGGATAACTGACAGGAATATGTCATTGATGTCAAGAGTGGAATTTATTGATTTCATATTGAGTGTAATATGAATTCAAGTCATGTTAGAGGCTTTCAAGGCTATTGAATGACTAATTAATGGATTCTAGTGAGTTTCTTAAACACTTTGTTTTTGAAATTCTATAGTGTTTGGTTAGAGTAGGATTTACTATGGTTTAGTATAAAATTAAGTGGATTGGTTATGCTCATTCTAATATACCTTCTCAAATCATATATGCATTTGAAGATCTGGTTTACTAGATGCTAAATGGAGTGATTATGGGTCTTTGTCAATAATGGAATTATTTCAGCTTAAAGACATATGGGCTTTTCATACCAATGCAGTCAAAAACTCTTGTGGTTCCTTTACTTTTCCTATACCGTATCATGAAAATCAATATTATTTGAGAATGGGAGGCACTAGTATATGGATTTTTTTGGGATGGGGTTTTAGCAACCTATCAAATTTACCATGAGTTCCTATGAGGTTTTTGAAAGTTAAAAATTAGAAACTCGAACTAGTGTTATACTAATGAAATGACTAGATGAAGTGTGAACCTAAGTAGGGGAACTTGGTTATACAATTGGATTTATATTTTATCTTGTTAAATTTCATCAATGTTTACAGGTATGGGATGAAATGCATGCTAGTTGTCTCTCCCAAAATTGGTTCATGTATCACATGCAGGTTATCATTCCATTTTCATTCTATTAGCAAGAAATAAGGGAAATAGGAATAGTATGCTTCATTGATTGAATGAATCACAAGTGAGATAATTAAGCCTAGTTTAGAACAATAAAAATTGAAGCATTTCAGGTCAATAAACAAAGATTTCTATTATTCTTTTACCTTGTGGTACATCACTCTTAATTCTCCATGTCAATACCGATATAAAGTATTAATTGTGTTTAAACCAATTGTTTGTTTTTACAAATAAAAATGTCTAAGATATGATTATCATTTTATGGCTATAATAGACACCATATACAAGTCAAATTCATTTCAAAATATGTTATGGTGATCTTTGAAAAATGAAGTTTCCCATGTCAATCCATGGGATACTATGAAGGTACTGACATAGGAGTGGATACATGGTTGCATTAAAGTCAAACCAGTTGAAAGGATTTTTAGAAGGTCACCATCATTGCCTTGATTTCAATCCCAAATAATACGAGTTTGGCTCATCCCAATCTAAAAATCCTTGGAGTGATTCATAAATTCTATTACCAAGTTTTTGTTTGAAGGTGTCCCTCTTGAAAGTATGTAACTAACTACTGTACTTTTTCTTGAGGGATTAGTGTTATAATCAAGGCCTTTGTTATTACCTTTAGGTATAGATGATGATCTCCTAAGATCATTAGGTATAAGGCCAAAAAGTATGAAAGTAGATAGGTCTCATATGAACATGAGAAAGTCAAATCTTATTGAATACAAAATAGTGAACTCATGTGTTATCCACAGTAATCATGATTCCTAGAAAATGGATTACAAAAGTATAGATTTGGATGAGCCTAGAGTTCTATGAAGGCCTATGTCCTTTTGGGTAATATTAATTCTTAGGGTGTAGTACAAATTCCCTATGATATCACCTAAGAAAAGTATTTTGATTGTATTATGAAACTTTTGTAGCTATAAATTATAAGGAAATGGATAACCTATTCATCTTTCAGTTGGTATGAAGCATGTTACACATTGCATAAACTATTTACAGAATAGCAGTGTTCAAATAGAAATGCATGAATGATATAAAAGAGCTACATTTTATATAATGTAACAATTCTTAGATGGTTATTGATGAGTATAATTATAGTCCTAGAATGTAAAAAATTTGAAACACATGTGATTTATGATAATATCATATTGAATTTTTAAGCTACAAATATCACAACTTGAAAGTACTTCATCATTATGGTTATAGGAAGGAAAAATAAGGCATGCACTTGCTTGATGTACTTTATTGATATTGACCTTATCAGATGTATTTTATCACAATTATTTTAATTCATGATGCAGCCACAAGGCCAAAGATATGATGAAACATTGTTTTGCAACATACTTGATGTCTCGGGGGATTGGAGAGCCTTAGGTTCACCACATGTTGAAAATTCTCAGCAAAATATTAAGGGTCATTTCTTGCAAGCATGTGGATATATTATTGTTGTGTGTAAGAATTATTATTGTCATATGGGTTGCAAAATGTTAGAATGATCTATTATTACGAATTCTAACCAAGGGGTAAAGAGGCTATTCATCATAATTACTTAGAAATTACTTTGATTTGATATTTAGCATGTTTTCAAATGATGTAGAGTATGAAATATCTACCAATCCTGTTGATTCAAAATATTTATAATGAATTTCATCTAGATGAAGTCGAGTATCATCATTTGTTATCATAAATGTTGGATCAAAAGAATGATTTATCTTGTGTCAGAAAGATGTAATCTTGGATTACTCTAGTTGTTGCATAATCAAATGAAGTGTACTTCAGTTTCCAAACTGAACTGTATTTGTCTTCCAAACTAAGTCAGATCTGTGAAGCTCAAATGCATCTACAATTAATGAAAGCTTAAGTTGTTCAATAATGAAGATTGAATCCCACACCTCTAATAATTGAAACAACATCCTAATGGTGTTGGGGAAGGTTTCAAAACATATCTATTAGGTCGAGGGAAGGCAAGTTGTAAGTGATTAGTTGCAGGATTTACATCAAATACTAGAAGCACAAGTCCAAAAGTAATTTGGCCATTGTAGTGTGTGTAAGTAGAATGTATTATTCATCACCCAAGTCTTTAATTGTTCTTCGGAGCCAAGTCTTACCTCCATAGTTGGAGTGTAAGATAGCTTACTGAAGGTCGCTAAGGAAAGAGCACCACAAGAGTTCTCCCTCAGCTTTTATATAAAGCTTAGATCATTAAGGTGAAAGAACTAGGTGCATATTATCTCAGGAGGATATGGGAGGGACCTTACAATGCAGAAGATAGGAAAGAGAAATGCTTACATTTTTTAAGTTACTGAATGGTTTCAAGAGCTTGTAAAGTATTTGGAAAGAGTCTAAAAATTAATTAAACATGCTTGGGATTCAAGTTAATCATTTGGAACTATTTAGGGTCCTATATGATTTGCATTCCAAGATTGTGCAGTGAAGACATACTAAGAGAACTCTAAAACCATGTGAGATTGTTGGATTGTCTGCATGGGAAATGTTACATCCTTAATATTCAAACATGATAATGTGCATCATGATATATTAATGGAATTGTTGGATGTGCTCGTTGTAAGATTGCATAGTGCATGGTGAAGGCATCTTAGATATGGGGATAACTATTGTGAGAAGGCATTCAGAGTGATTGAGGATGTACAAGATTGAAGTTAATGCTTGTAAATTTGGGATTTATCCACATTGTAAGCAGAAATAAGTTTCATTTAAACTCATTATGGGGAGCCATAAGAGTGATGTGGATACTAAATTCATGAGAGGTATAAGGGGTATTAAGGGAGTAATAAGGGAAATTATTATGTTTTGAACTGATATATAGGGTATTAATATATATATACATAACAATATCATATATTAGAAAGTTTATTTTAAGGTGGACACCCATTTCCCCATTAGGAGGTATAAGCAAGAGTCCCCCATAGGTCTTGCTCCTTTGGCTTGTGCATGATGAAGCCAGTGTATTGGTTGATATTCTTCATCTAGTTTTAAACTATAGTATGTATTTGGACTATGTTCTATTTATGCAAATTATTTTTTTTATGTGGAACCCAGTTTGTTTCCATGAGTTGAAATACATTTCTTATTACTTTGTGATTCTTGTAGCCTCCATGTGAGTCCAATGAACTAAGGATGGATTCTCCTCTTCATTGAATGCTTAGCTGGTAGTGGTCTGAGTGTTACCTCTCCTCCATTTTGGTTTTGTTGTGATCAAAATATATATGGTGGATCTTCTTGTTCTTGTTTTGGAGCTTACGATGAAGACAAATTTTGAAATTTCTCCTTGGGTTCTGTCGACATTAAAATTTTCCTCCGTAATTTCTATTTTATTAATGTATGTATTATGAATAGGATGTTGTTAAGTATAATTAGTACTAGTGTCCAATAGAAGATAACGACGCCATCAATAAGGTGCTGCAAATAATGTAGAGTACGGTAACAGTCAAAGTATAATCAGGAATGTTGTAAAAAGTAAATATTTGTCGTAAGTGGTCTGATAATGTTAAAATGTCAAAGTTGGGGTAAGTAGAGAAGTAGGGTCTACATGATTAGGAATTAGAAATATTATATTTGTAATAAGGACAAGGAGTGATGTCATAAATATTTTGTGTATTTTATTTGTGCAAAAGTCTAAAAAGGTGGAACCCATGTGAGATGATAAGGTTTATCTTATCTTAGAAGATAAGCCTACATGTAAAGGCAAGAGTTTAGGCATGGAATATGATTGGCTAGAAGAGATTTCCTATCCTATCTTAGAGATAAGGTGGATAAGCCTGAATTCCTATAAATAAAGAGGCCACCCCCCCTCATTTAGCATAGAGAGAAGTAGTGAGAAATATTGTATAAGTAAGTGTGTAAAGGAAGCCATCATTTTGGAGGTGTGTTAAAGAAGCCATTAAGAGGTGTAATTGTGAAGTTTCTCCCATAGTTATTGTTTGAAGGAAAGTGAAGTTAATAACACTTGAAGTAACCTCATGGGTGAGATTGTAACAATTTCATGTTGATATTATAATTTACACTTTGATATTTCAGATTTGTCATCATTCCTTCTTATCATAGTCTATGGTATTCTTGTGTTATGTTTGTTGTTGTGTTTCCAGATTACATCCACCAAACTAAGAGCTGTGCATTAGTAAATAATCATAGCATGAGGAGTTCCCGGTGAAGAATTATCATAGTGCTGGATTGGTGATGACATTTTGGTTCCATTGCTGGGACCATTCCTTGTTGGTGGATTTTCTAGAGAGATATTCCCACTTAGTCAAAAATCATTTGGAGGGTAACCTTGTTTTTACTGTGCATAGTAGTTACCATGGTAAAGTCACTTTTTTCCATGAATAGTATTTACCACAGTAAAGTCACTTTTTACCGTGAATAGTAATTACCGTAGTAACTTCACTTTTTATTGTGAATAGTGTTTACCACAGTAAAGCCAGTTTTTACCGCAATAAGTCAAGTTTTACCATTTCTAGTTTACCGTAGAAATGTAAAGTCTACTTTCTATTATAGTGATTCCAATTATTTGTGCACATAAGTCTTGTTGATTGTACTTGTGGGTTGGTATTTCACTGTGGTTAGTTTTGGAAATGGGGAAGATTCCTGTTTTTTCAGCCCAATCTAATGAAGATGCTTCCTCTTTCATTCAAGAGTTTAAATGATATTGTATTTGTAATGGCCTTATAAGAAGGGAACAATGGACTGAATTTTTTCCTACCTTTTTGGATGGTTCAGCCCTTAGGTGGTTTGAAACACTAGGTGATAATGTGAAAAACTCATGGGATTTATTAATTGAAAGTTTTCTCGAAGAATTTGGTGAACAACAGAATTATAAAAATCTCATGATCGATATCACAATGCTAGCCCAAGGAGAGAAGGATAAGATAAGGGATTATCATGCTCATGTTCTAGAGCTAAGGAGGAAGCTCGATGCCCAAATTTGGAAGGAAGGATTAGTGGATGGGTTAATGAATGGCGTGGATAATCTCCTCTGTAAGCACTTCATTCTTGGGATGAAGGCAGAGATCAGAAAACAAGTGAAGTATGACTGCCCAGCTACCATTGAACAAGCAAAGGAGATTGCAAGAAGGTAAGAAGAAAGCATGGAAGAGGAGCCCAAAGAAACTATTGCTAAAGTAGAGCCTACACCAGTACCTTTGGTACAGAATCCACAACCACTCTCAATGAGCACAAATCTTTCTCTTAGTACATCTACTAAGTATGAAGATCTGCGCAGGAAGATGGGTCAGTTAACTATTAATCTTCTTCAAGGAAAATAATTTGGTTCTCAGGGAGGAGATAGAGGTCCAAAAAGAAATATTTCTGAAGTTGTATGTTATGGTTGTTATAAAAAGGATCATTATAAGTATAATTATCCAGATAAAGCTTCTAAATCTGGTACAAGAGATAATGATAAAGGGAAAGAACCTGTGAATTCTTTTGATGTAGTAGATAAGAGCATAAATAATGAAGTAGATGTGTTTGTAACAAAAAGAAAGAAAGAAAAAGATAACAAAGATGGAAATGATCCTAAGAAGATGAAAGGAGAAACTAGTAAGAAACATAGGAGAAGAAAGTTGGGTATGCAGGATTTTTTGATTTCACAGGGACAAGGACCATACTCCATCTTAGACGATCTGTCCAAAAGGCCTGCAAATATTACATATGGTTAACTCTTGGCTATGTCTTCTAAGAAGAGGTGGGAGATGTGAAGTGGACTCAATGCTCAATGAAGGAAGGAGGTCGAGGTCCCTGTTTTGGAGGCAGAGGCGGATCCCTATGCTCCACAAGCTGAGGTATTATGTAATGGTATTTAAATTCATGATGTCTTAGTTAATGGAGGTGCTGCAGTTAATGTAATGATCGAGTATGTAATGAATATGTTGGGTTTAAAAATTCATCGCCCCTCAACACTTATGTTAAGGTCATTAAATAAAGGAAAAACTAAACCAGAAGGTGTAGTCTCAAATGTGGCAATATCTGTTATGGGTGTTGTATGTGTGGTAGACTTTCAGGTGATGAAAAATGGTACTGTTGCGTACCCAATGTTGTTGGGAAGACCATGGCTAAGGAGATTTCATGCAAAAAACTACTGGAATGAAGGCTTCATGACAATTGGATGTGGTAGAGAGAGGGTGAAGATAAATGTGATCCCTCAGCATCATAAGGCAGAACATGTGGCTTCAAGTGATGAAACTGATGATTGGACATCCTCTGATTACTCGTGTACTAGGGAAGTGGACACTGAAGATGAAGAAAGTGAGGTTGATGTTTCGGTTATGGATATCCTTCCAGTCACACCAAGTCATGATCCCATAAAATTATCTGAAGAAGAAATTGATGATCATCTCTAACAAATAAAGATCGGTGATGCTATGATGGAGAGTGAGAAGGAATCCTACCTCCAGCTG
The DNA here is from genome assembly GCA_019776745.2 of Taxus chinensis. Taxonomy (NCBI): domain Eukaryota; kingdom Viridiplantae; phylum Streptophyta; class Pinopsida; order Cupressales; family Taxaceae; genus Taxus; species Taxus chinensis. The sequence goes on along the minus strand of CM034157.1, from coordinate 251,099,985 downwards.
TTTCAAAGGTACATACACATATTCACTTTTGATTACAAGGAAATCCATCAAGTAAGTTGGGTAGAACATTCTATTGAGCTGGTAGATGGTGCTAAGCCCATAAAGCAAATGCCATATAGAATGAATCCTAATTTTTCTAAGACTGTAAAAGAAGAAATAGATAAGTTGCTTGATGCAGGATTTATATTTGCTGTGGAGAATTCAAAATGGATTTCTACCATTATGATCTCAATAAAAAAGAATGGGAAGCTACGAATTTGTTTCCATTATAGGAAGCTCAATAAGGCAACAAAGAAGGATCAGTACCCTCTTCCATTCTCAGATCAGATTTTGGAGGAAGTAGTTGGCCAAGAGTGTTATAGTTTTGCTGATGGATATAGCGGATATAACCAAGTTCATATAGCATAGAAATATCAACTAAAGACCACGTTCACCACTCCTTGGGTTACGTTTGCTTATAGAGTTATGCATTTTGGGTTGTGTAATGCTCCAACAATATTCCAACGCTTGATGAATAGGGTGTTTGAACCCTACATTAGGAATTTCATCAGAATATTTCTGGATGATTTTTACATCTATGGGAGCAAGATGGACCACCAGCACTAGATGGAGACAACATTGTAAAGGTTAGATGAAGCACAAGCCTCACTAAACCCTACAAAGTGTGTCTTTGGATGTTCTAAAGGAATTTTGATAGGGCATGTTGTATCCAGAGATGGTATTGGTACTGATCTTGATAAAGTTTCAAAAATCAAAGAGTTACCATTTCCTACGAATAGAAGTAAGTTGAGATCATTTTTAGGCCATGTGGGTTACTGTAGAAGATTTATCAAGAATTTCTTAAAGATTGCATAGCCACTAGCCTAGTTCCTGAAAAAGGATGTTACTTATGAACCAGGAAATAAGGCGCATGAAGCTTTTGAACAACTTAAGGAAGCCCTAGTGTCTTCACCTACTTTAAAGAATCCAGATTGGAGCAAGCCATTAATTGTGTATAATGATGCCTCAGATGTAGCACTAGGAAGTAATCTGAGCAAAAAGGATGAAAATGGGAATGATCATCCAATTTACTTTGGGAGTAGACAAATGAGCAGTGCTAAGGTAAATTATACTATAACTGAAAAAGAGGCTCTAGCTATCATTTTTTTTGTAAAGAAGTTTAGAAATTATTTGATAGGGTAGAAATTTATAGTTGTAATAGATCATCAGGCTCTAAAATTTATTGTCAATAAGCCTAACCCATCAGGGAGGATAAAAAGATGGATAATTTCTGTACAAGAATTTGAATTTGATATTATAGATAGCCCAGGAAAGAAGCATGTCAATGAAGATGCACTCTCTCGAGCCTATGATGGTTTAGGTTTGCCTTGTGATGATGATGATTTCCCCAGATGCAACATTGTTATCTATTGACACAATCCCTATTGAATACATAGATATTTGGAATTATCTAAATGAATTCAAGTTTCTTGATGGTGCCAATGCAAAGACTAAGAGGAAGATTACTCAAGCCAGTCGTCCATATTCTATTATGCATGGAGTATTATTTTGAATAGGACCTGATGGACAGTACAAGAGGGAAGTTGGACGTGATCAATGGAAGGAGTTGATAGAAGAATTCCACAATTGTACATGTGGAGGACACTTCTCTGGACAACTTACAGTAAGAAGGATCTTGGATGCAGGTTATCACTGGCCCACTCTTTTTAGAGATTGTTATAATTATTGTAAGACATGTGATATTTGTCAAACACATGGTAATGGTAAGACTTCATCAGCTCCATTATGCCCTATTCTTCCACTTGGTCCCTTTGAAAAGTGGGGAATAGACATTGTAGGTCCACTTCCAACTACCCCACGCCAAAATAAGTATATTGTAGTTCCCACAGATTATTTAACCAAGTGGGTTGAAGCTAGGCGAAGCTAGGCCATTGAAAACAACTTCCATGGATGAAGTGGAAAGGTTCATATATAAACACATTGTCACCAGATTTGGTTGCCCATTAGAAATTGTAACATATCAAGGAAGCCACTTCATTAATGAGGTGGTACAAGCCCTAGTTAACAAGTTTTCTATTAAGCACAGGAAGGAAAAAACATACAAGACAAGCACAAATGGACAGGTGGAATCGATAAATTTTGTGTTGTGTCAAATTCTAGAAAAAGATGCAGCCTTACAGGTACATAAGTGGGATAAAAAGATAAATGCAACATTGAGGGCATATACGGTAACATCAAATTCAGCAATAGGATACTCCCCATTTCAATTGGCTTATGGCATTGATCCAATTCTTCCTATTGAGTTTGATATTCCCACTATGAGAGTTATGAAAAATGAAAGGATAGATGAAAGTGATTCAGTAAAAGAAAGGTTGGTACATCTTCATTTGCTAGAGGAAATGAGGGAAATTGTGAATGATACAAGCTATAAGAAGAAAATGAAGCAGAAGGAATACTTTGATCAAAATATCCGTTGGTCTACATTTCATGTGAATGACTTAGTTCTAGTATATGATTCCAGATACAAAAAAAGAAGACAGAGAAAATTTCTTCCAAAGTGGATGGGCCCCTACAAAATAGCAGTTGTGCATGAAAATGGTACATATCGACTGGAGGAATTGGATGGTACTCCCATTACAAAATGGGTCAACCATGACAAGTTAAAGATTTTCCAAGAACCAGCTTCAGAATGTCCATAAGAGTCTACTCCGAGGATGGAGTAGAAATTAGGAAGGGGGAAAATGTCGACATTAAAATTTTCCTCCGTAATTTATATTTTATTAATGTATGTATTAGGAATAGGATGTTGTTGAGTATAATTAGTAGTGGCATCCAATAGAAGATAACAGCACCATGAGTACGGTGCCGCCAATAATGCAGAGTACGGTAACAGTCAAAGTACAATAGGAATGTTGTAAAAAGTAAATATTTGTCGTAAGTGGTCCGGTAATGTTAAAATGTCAAAGTTGGGATAAGTAGAGAAGTAGGGTCTACATGATTAGGAATTAGAAATATTATATTTGTAATAAGGACAAAAAGTGATGTCATAAATATTTTGTATATTTTATTTGTGAAAAAGTCTAAAAAGGTGGAACCTATGTGAGATGATAAGGTTTATCTTATCTTAGAAGATAATCCTACATGTAAAGGTAAGAGTTTAGGCATGGAATATGATTGGCCAGAAGAGATTTCCTATCCTATCTTAGAGATAAGGTGGATAAGCCTGAATTCCTATAAATAAAGAGGTCACCCCCCCTCATTTAGCATAGAGAGAAGTAGTGAGAAATATTGTATGAGTAAGTGTATAAAGGAAGCCATCATTTTGAAGGTGTGTTAAAGAAGCCATTAAGAGGTGTAATTGTGAAGTTTCTCCCATAGTTATTGTTTGAAGGCAAGTGAAGTTAATAACACTTGAAGAACCTCATGGGTGAGATTCTGTAACAATTTCATGTTGATATTATAATTTACACTGATATTTCAGATTTATCATTATTCTTTCTTAGCATAGTCTATGGTATTCTTGTTTTATGTTTGTTGTTGTGTTTCCAGATTACATCCACCAAACTAAGATTAGTGTATTAGTTAATAATCATAGCATGAGGAGTTCTCAGTGAAAAATTATCATAGTTCTGGATTGGTGTTGACATTTTGGTTCCGTTGCCGAGACCATTTCCCACGTGAAGTGGATTTTCATTGTAACTATTCCCACTTAGGGTGGAAAGTTTCTCTATTTTTGAAATGGTAACCTACATTTTTACTATGCATAGGATGTATACCATTGTAAGTTATATTTGATGACCATGAATAAGGAAGTTGTACCCCATAACTTCATGTTTTACCGTAGAAGTAGTATTAATTACCACAGTAATGGTATGGTTTTCACTTGAAATCTCTATTTGACCAAATTAAAAAAGTAAATGCGTATGAAGAAATATTACATTCACTGTTTCAGTCAAAATGCATGTTTTGTACCAGTAGTTACCATGGTTCATTGAGTATTTCACATATAGAAAGGTGTAAAGTCAAGCTTTCTAAAACTAGAATGGAGTCCACTTAGATATCTAAAGTATGATAACATAAAGTAGATACTGATTCGTACTTGTGAGTATGGTATTTCCACTGTGGATTACATTGTAAACCCTGGGGAAGATAAATCTTAGTTTTTATACAGCCCACTCTGCAACTTGAAAGATGCTTCCTCTTTCCTTTGAGAGTTTAAACGAAGGTTGTATTTGTAATGGCACATCATAAGAAGGGAACAATGGACTGAATTTTTCCTACCTAGTTTGGATGGTTCAGCACTTAGGTGGTAAACAATAGGTGATAATGTGAAAAATTCATGGGATTTCATTAAAAAGAAAAGATAGTTGTCTTGAAGAATCTTGGTGAACAACAATCATTTAATGCCTACAATCTCATGATCGAATATCACAAGTAGCATTTAGCCACGCCTATTTGGGGTGTTGAAGGAGAAAGAATAAGGGATTAGACCAATGCTCATGTTCTAGAGCTAAGGATGAGACGAATACCTAATTTATGTGGTAAAACCCCAGTTGAGTTCTTAGGGAAACATCCATGGTGCAAGATATCAACATTTATTCACTTAACATGAATATATTACATGTGAACTTGTTATGAAAAACTTTAGATCTCAACAAAAATATATACACCTAATTGGAGAAGTACAGTTAGGATTCTTCCTAGTTCAAAGTTATGGCATTGTGAAAAATTGTACATTACGATTTTCCTTTCTAAAAATAGAACTAAGTGTAGAAAAAAAGATTGAATTCTTCTTTCTAGAAACAAGGGATTTGAGGGCCCGATAATTACTTAGGGTACTTTTTACAAGAATGCAAAAAGTCACAAGTTCCTTCATGGCCCCATAGCCCTGCATCCTTCACTTTTGAAAAAAAAAAATTCTTCGGTGGGTTCACGGGTCCGCACTTTGAAACTTTACTGTTTTTAAAAAGGGTGTACAAATGATAAGTCTGCAAAGAGATCCGCCTTTGGGTAACTTTATTGGCACCATATCCAACGGCATCTAACTGATAGAATTTTATTATATAGTTAGGAGGACTTCTTTATATACACTTGGAAAGGGGAAGAAATTTCATATCTAATGAAAATATTTTCTAGAAACCTTTAATAATTATTTATGTGAAAAATCTAGGTTGAATGAATGCCTCAATGCCCGAACTCATATTATGTAGAGGTTATGAGCATAATTTTTTTATAACCTTTGCAAACAGATAATTTAGTCTATGAAATGGGTTGACCTTCATTTGAAGTGTCATTAGATAAGAAATATTCTTTATAAAACCAGAAATATTACCTTGATATATTGTTTCACCTAGTAAAATTCAAGTATACCTTGGGAATTTAGTCAATTTGGCCCTAGACATTTCTCACCCTTTTATAAAAAAAAAATTCATTTAAATTATAGTGGTAATTTAACTTGCATTTAGGTGAATTAATTCACCATTACTTACAAAGTTAACTATATTACATTAATTACACTCATTAAATTTAGTGATGTGAGATTTAATATTTCATAATGTGGAAAATTTTATTTATTAATTATAATTGAATTTGAATCACATTGTAACAAATAGTTGCTTAAATTGGTATGTGGTCACGCATTTTAGAAAGATATAGTTGATTATACTCTAATTAAATATATGTTAACACAACAATAAAGATGACGTAAGGTTTCTACATGAGATTATTTTGATCAGATGAATTATACCTTGGTCATCAACAATAATGTTCAATAGCTTAGACCCTTGTGCACATTAGAAAATTTGATACATGTAATTTCAATGTAGCACACTTTTAAACCTAGAAAGGGACCTTGTTTGATAATTACATATTTTAGAATAGAGAAATTTTGGATTTAACAACTGAATAAAACTTGGTATAAAAGAAGTAGGAGTGTTTTTGGTCTATGCATGAAGGCACAAAAACTAGACAAGGGGCAGGGTCCTTTGACAAGTTGATTGTCTAAGACCTTATCACCTCCAGAAATCATATTTAGCAACCATGTACCTAAGATTTTACAGATGACCTTCGGATGTTAATGTTGCTTTATCTCACAGGGTACTTGGGATCAACTTAGCTCACCCACATAAAAGGGAACCATACATTGATGATCATGCACCTTCTTTAGAGAATTATCAGTGAGGAGAAGAAGGAGATAACTCCCACTGGCGTCATGGCAGAGCAAAAACTACCTTAGGCAGTCAAATGGAGTCTACTGAACTTTGCAAACAGGGACTACATTCTCAGATCTAGGATCAAGATTCATGCATTTATCTTAGGGGTCTTGTACTTAAAGGGAAAATTACCAACCATATCAGGCCCTTGTGATCTCTTGAAGCTAAAATATCAATTCTTAGGAGTACATTTGGATTTCAAGAAGCATTGCCTAATTTGAATGGCATGCTTTAGAACATGCTTTAAGCTTATTCCTTGTACTAGCAACTAGAAAGATTATTGTATAGTGATAATATTTTAAACCAAGAATGGCTTTTGGTGGATGACGAAGTATGTAGAAGCTCCATGTTGATTCAAAGATTTACCTAGTAGAGCTCTTGAAGGATTGGTTACTAGGAGTAGGTACTTATCTTGGAGCGTTAATCAACAGAGGATAGACGAGTTTCATGGCCTCCAACAGACTATGTTTGATAGGACCTGATATTATCAATAGTCATTTCTAAGATTAATGGCTAAGGTTGACTACATGCAGGATGAACATAGGTATAGATATCAGATGTTATCCATGGCCTAAATATTCTTGTGGGTGGTGTAGTGCATATCCTTATTTTCCCCTGAGGAAAAATTAGTTGAGGTCACTGAGATGACCCCACACTAGACAAGGAGACTAAGAAAGAGACATTCATAGGCTAGAAATAGATTACGGAGCTCCATCAAGTAGATGGACAACAGTGGAGGGGGTCGAAGATCAAACAACCCATGTGTGGGAAAATTCATCAGGAGATCGGATCTTGTAGACTGGGCCTTAAATCATCAACAACAACAATAGCAATCTCACCCACCGTACAAACCTCCATAGAGAATTGATGCACCGAGGGGTTAGAGTATCGACTAGAATGAATCCTACAAAGGTTCCCATTAGGAGCATTAAGGGTACAGCGAAATGAGTCTGTAGAGACCTCAAAAATCCACATTGGAGTTCAAAATCTATAGCATAACAAGTCTAGAGTACCGGTTGGACCTAAGTCATGGAGGATGATGTGGAAAGAGACACGTGTCAAAACTTTGCTTCTCCAAGGTTGGGTCTAGAAAAGGAATCTCAAATGAGAGATCACCTCCACACAAGAACCCTTGTAACAATTTGTGCACAGATCATTGAGAAGTCTACGGCTAGACAGGAAGGTGTGGTCATTAGATCAACACAAATCCCAGTATGAGAGACACCAAAGGCGATCACTCAAACTTGTGCTAGCCCTCCATTGAAAATGGTCAAGAGGTCATTAAGTGGTGTTGGGCAACCTCCATTAAGTATAGAAGTACTAGTGGAGAGAGATGAAAAGAGTTTGTAAGAATCGAATCAGAAACGAGGCACCACGAAGTAGTTACACTCCAATGGAATCTTGATAGCCCCAACAATTACAAGAAAGAATTGATTAGTAATGGAAGAAATTTGTCAACTGAAACAAAGCTTGCATAGAGGAAACACAACGATGTGTCTTGGAATGCTCATAAATAAATAGTAAAGGGTTACATATAGGGTGTTGAGTAACCCTAGTGCATGACACACATGAAACCCTAAACCTAACCCATGTGAATAACCCTCCAATATGAGAGGAGGACAAATAGGATAACTCATTCTAACACCCACCCTTCATTAAAGTTGGGGTAGTGGCTGTCATGAGTCAGACGGAAGAGGAATACACTCCTAAACAACTAAGAAAGATGTGTCAATGGGGCCCTACAATTAAAGGCCTGATAAGATGCCCATATATAAAGACAATCTTCCTAGAAGAAGAAGAAAATAAGCACTACATAGCCCAAAGGACATGAGCACCTTTAGAACACCTCACCCCAAGAAAAGACCGTAAGTGAAGAAACTTCATTGTCATAAGTGAAGAAACTTCATCTCAGTGAAGGGCTTGGTGAATAAATTTGCAATTTGATCAGCTGTCTGAATGTACTGAATTTCGATGATACCATCATGAATAATCTCCTGTATGAAGTGCATATGGATCTCAATGTGCTTTGTCTATTGATACAGAACTAGATTTTTGCAAATGTAGATAGTGCTCGTGTTATCACAGTAGATAATGGTAGGCCACCGAAAGTGGATGCCAAACTCTGTCAGAATACCCTGTAGCCAAATAGCTTCTGTGGCAGCGTTAACTGCTCTGTATTCTACTTTGTAGATGATATCACAATTGCATTTTGCTTCTTGCTAGACCAACTAATAGGTGCCCGAACCAAGAGAGAAACTATAGCCAGAAGTAGATTTCTGATGATCTAAGTCATCGGCCCAATCAGAATTTGTGAACCCAATCAATTCAATATAAACCCCTCCATGATAGTGAATGCCATCAGTATAAGTGCCATGAACATAGTGAAGGATCCATTTAGCTACTTTCCAATGCATCTCATGTGGCTCCTGAATGAATCTAGACATGATCCCAACAACATATGATAAATCCGATCAAGTGTGAGTCAAGTAAATCAAGCTCCCCACAAACTGTTGATAAAGAGTACCATCAACCAAGGGAGTAGATAAATCTAAAACCAACTTCACCCCAGAAAGAAAAGGAGTAGGAGAAGACTTGCAATTGGACATTTGAAAATGAAGCTAGAAAATCAAGAGCATACTTAGGTTGTGAAATCAATATTCCTGAGTCATATTGTGAAATCTGGATCCCAAGGAAGTAATGAAGTAGACCTAAGTCAGTCATGAAAAACTTGTTGGCTAAGGCAATCTTCACAGAATCAATAATAGAGGAAGAGCTGCGTGTGATCAACAAGTCATCAACATATAGAACAAGAATGAGTATGGAGTCATCTTGCCATAGAATATAAACATTTGGATCAAAGTGACACCTAGTAAACCCTGATGTAAGTAAAAAGGAGTCCATCTTGGCATACCAAGCCCGAGGGGCTTGTTTAAGGCCATAAAGAGACTTATTTAACTTACAAACGAGGGAGGGATCTTAGACATAACCTGGAGGTTGTTCCATATAGATCTCTTCCTCTAGGTCACCATGAAGGAAGGCACTCTTAACATCCATTTGATGGACTTTCCATCTTTTCACTCCAACAATGGCTAGGGTCAATTGAATAGAAGTCATCTTCACAATCGGAGCAAAGGTTTCTGTATAATCAACCCCAGCTATCTGGGAGAAACCCTTAGCTACTAATTATGCTTTAAACTTTTCGATGTCTCCATCTACTCCATACTTTGTTGGAAACACCCATTTACAATGAATGATTTTTCTTCCTTTCAGAAGAGTGGTGAGATCCCAAGTATCATTCTTCATGAGAGAGGAATACTCCTCATCCATGGAAAAATCCCACTCAGGAATACCAGAAGCCTCCCAGAAAGACTGTGGATCAGAAGCAGAGGTGAAAGAAAGAGTGGGGTCCAACAAAATCTGAGCAAGTACGTCTCATATCTGAAGTATCTCCAACTAAATCTCCAACACTTTACAAATTCTTCCTAGCCCAAAGGGGACCAGGAGGATCAGGCTCAGAGTCAGAAGATTCTTCACTTGAGTGATAAGGGACATAGTCATCTTCATCACTACTGTCAGAATCAGAAGACTCAAAGGTTTGATGGTCGAGAGGATCAGGAAGAGGAGCACACTCAACAGTATCATCATCTGATGAGTCAGAATCCGAATCAGCGAGCTGAAGAACCTCAAAAGGTGGAGAAGTAGAAGTCAAAGAAGACTCATCGAACTTAACACTTCTCTCAATAAAAATCTCATGAGAAGTAGGATTCATCAATCGATATCCCTTCACGCCATCAGGATACCCTACAAAGATACAAGGTTTGGATTGTGGTTCCAAGGCCTTGCGTTTCTTCTTGGGAATCCGAGCCATAGCCTTGGATCTGAAGACTCAAAAGTGCTCAACATCAATCTTGCATCCAAATCAGGCTTCAAAGGAAGTCATCCCTCTTACTGTCTTATGTGGAACACAATTTTGAATGTAATTTGCATAATTTACTACTTCGGCCCACTACTACGGAGGAAGAGATTTCAAGTGAATCATACAAGTGGCCATCTCCTTTAGAGTACGGTTCTTTCTTTCTATGACTCCATTTTGCGAAGGGCTATAAGCAACTGTATGTTGCAAAAAGATCCCTTTAAAAGTACAAAAATCTATGAACCTATTGTTTACATATTCACCTCCATTGTCAATTTGAAGAACCTTGATAGACCGATTCTACCTATTTCTCAGCAAGAGCCTTAAAGTCCTAAAAATGATCAAAGACTTCAGACATAAGCTTAAGAAAATATACCCAAGTATATCGCGAATAGTCATCAATGAAGGTTAGCACATAAAGAGCTCTAGTAAACAAAGGAGAAGGAAATGGACCAGAAATATCACTGTGAACAAGATCCAAAGGATGAGTGGCTCTCCAGGATTTTCCTTTGTCATAGTTATTTTAGGATGTTTTCCAAGGGTATAACCCTCTTAAAGACCCTTAGAAAACTTAACACGAGGTAACCCATTGCCATTTCATTTTGGCTCAATTATTCAAGGTAGAGATAATTTATATGTCCAAAATGCTCATGCCATAGCTTACTAACCTCATTTGCATGAGTGAGCAAGGTAGTGGGTGTAGAATCAGAAGTAAAGTGGGAGAAGGTGTACAACTGTGAATGGTGATCTGCCTTTCCCTCAGCCACTATAGTGTCATTGTTAAGCTCACGAATAATCACCGAGTTAGGACCAAATTCCACTCGCATTCCTTCACCAAGGTGAGTAATTTGGTAAACTGATAGGAGATTGGTAGAGAGATCAGGAACACTCAACACTTGGTTAAATGTTCCCCCATCCATCTCTACCGATCCACTACCAGAAACTGACACTGTCGTGTCATTACCCATCGTGATTTGGGACATTCCACAAGGTTTGATGTTGGAAAACTCAACATGCAAAGAACCCATGTGGTGCGAGGCACCAAAATCTATAATCCATGTCGATGAAGGAGCAACTCTGGCTACAAGGGCCTTTCCTTTCTTCTTATCATTTTTAGCACCTTTTGCAGCAGAAGACTCGGCCTTCAGAGCACTTTGTTTTATGGATTCAGGAACACTTATTTTATTCTTCTCAAGTAAATGAGATAAGTGATCAATCTTTTTCCGAAAACAATGTTGCTCGTCATGACTAGACTTCTTGCAATAGGAACACAAATACTTGTTTTTTTGTGCCTTAGGCTCAGAAGTCGAAGTGTTTGTGTCATTTTTAGGTTTGGTCTTGGTTTCTTTCTTAGGTTGATCCTTTGTTTCTTTCTTATTTTCAGTCTTCTTTCCCTTGCTAGTACTTGCTACAAGGGCATGTGACTTGGACTTGAGAGACCCCATTTGAATGAGTTTTTCCTATTCTCGAATGAGTTGGGATGAAAAACAGTCAAAGGAGGGCATAGTCCAAGTATCACCCAAAGTAGATTTTGTAGCATAGAAAGTTGACACGAAGACAGAATATTCGGGACCTAGCTTAGAGAGAATCGACAAGATCAGTTGAGAATATTTCTTTTCTACTTGACATCCTTTTAACAATAATCTAATGTGGAATTTTTTTTAAAAGAAAGCTTGTAGGTTTTCAAAGTCACTAGGATTTAACCCTAGTAGTTCATTTTCCAACTCATGCACTCTCATGTCATCTAGTTGTCCAAACATTGCATCTAGATTTTTCCAAGTAGATTTAGGTGTTTCAACACCTCAATGTGGAAGAGCAAGTCAGGAGAAATAGACATGCAAAGAAGACCTAAAGCTTCATCACTACAGTTTAACCACTTAGATTTTTTAGGTTCATCGTCTGGTTCAGTCTCAGTTCCCATGGTGATGCGGAATAACCCTTTACCCCTTAGTTTCATTATTATTTTCGATCTCCATTTGAAAAATTTTAACGGCGTAAGCAAAGGAATTAAAAGAGAATCCATAGTGAGAGAGAGAGAGAGAGAGAGAGAGAAAGAAATGTAGAAAAGAAACACAACCACCCAGGACAATAACAACCCCCTACTTTTGGCACTTTATAGTTTAGTGCGTTGATTACAATCGGGTCCATGCGTGTGGTTTGAAACACTTGGTAACTCATCTTGCAATTAGCGTAATAATGTCCAAGAGAGGAGACCACAATAGTGTTTCGTGGAGAGCAACAAAAAAATACACCGTAAACAAGCACAAGCAAAAAATAGAAAGGAGGCAAAAGCCAACCTTGGTGGTGAGAAAAAAATGTCTCATGTCGTAAAAGGAAACCCCCTTGCTGCAGACTGTGGCGGACGCGCTCACTAGTCGCAAGCAATAATAAGGGTGAAATACAAGGTTTGAAATGAACTCAAGGAGTTCAGAGAGTCTTCAGAATGCTAGAAAAGAGCTCGGAAGGAGAAAGGTGCTTAGAGTGATGCCGCGCACTCTAGTGCACGATTAGAGAAAAAAAATGCCAATAATACCTAAATTTTAGCGTTTGGAAATGCCCAATTTTACTATTTTGAGAGCAATGGAAGTGTAAAAAAAATGATATTTTAACGTTATTTGAAAGGACGTTTTAATTTATTGATCGTGATAAAATAATTTAAGAAATTAACAAACTAGACTTAATTAAATTAAATCCAATTAATTTCAAATAATAAGAAGACTAATTAAGATTTAATTAAAAAATTAAATCCTAAATAAATAAAAAAAACTTTCCCTTTCTTTTCTTAAAATGAAATTATATTAAATAAATCTAAATTAAAAAAAAGGAAAAAGCTTCTTTTTTTTGAAAAAAAGGAAAGAATTTTATATTTTTTAAATCTTAAAAAAAAAAGGCTTTCACATTTTTTTAAAAAAAGAAATTAAAAAAACATGAAATAAAAGGAAGTAATTTAAATACTTACCAAAAAAGAAAAAATACTTACGGTTTTAAAATGTTAAAACTTTTAAAACCTATAAAAAAGCAAGATGTTTTTAAAAACTTTTAAAAAGTGAAAAAGCACATATTGTTTTAAAAGGAATTTTAAAAAAGGGGAAAGTTTCCACGTTCCACGTTTTTGAGAAGGAAATACGTACCAAAATAAATAAACTTACCAGTTTTTACACAGGGAAAAAACTTACATTTATTTGAAATTGTTTGGAGGGCAGTGTGCAGAAGAGCAGCCGTGGCAGCCGTGTGTAGAAGGGGAGCCGTGAGTTTTGTAAAGTTTTTCAAAGTTTGTAAACCAAAAACAGTCCATGTAGAGTGAAAAGAGCAATCTGCGGTAGATGTTGAGGGCAGAGGGGCCGTGGGCCATGGCAGAGGGGTTGTGGGCCATGGGGCAGCATAAAAAAAACACCACAGTAAGAAAAAATGAGCTCTTTTGTTTCAAACATGAAAACGAACTCCTCTTCAACCCTTCACGCAAAAAAAAAAATTCCCTACCACAAAAAGAAAACTGTATTCTGTAAAATACTAGAAAATAGAAAGCTAAAAAACCAGAAAGATCTAAAAAAATTTCACTTTTATTTTAAAATTTTTATTAAAAATGAAATACTCTGTATTTTGGCTAAAAAGCTAGATTTAGCTGTAGATAGCTAAATGTGGCTGTAAATACCCTAAAATCTTAAGGAATACCTGCACAAGTATAGAAAACAGGCACAAAAACTAACACAACTTTATGAGAAAGCTTGTTAGAGAGATTAACAAAATAATTCCAGAAGATATTGATTGAAAAACTTACATGTATAGTAAAAAAAAAAGAAACCAAGAAAGAGTAATCATAACTAAAAAATAACGAGTGCACGTTTACCTAATCTCAGCTCTGATACCATAAAAAGAGTTTGCGAAGAATCGAATTAAAAACGAGGCACCACGAAGTAGTTGCACTCCAACGGAATTGTGATAGCTCCAGCGATAGCAAGAGAAAGAATTGATCAGTAATGGAAGAACTTGCTCAACAAAAACAAAGCTTGCATAGAGGAAAGACAACGGAGTGTCTTGGCATGCTCATAAATGAAAAATAGATGGGTACATATAGGGTGATGAGTAATCCTAGTGCATGACACACATGAAACCCTAAACCTAACCCATCTGAGATGACCGTCCAATATGAGAGGAGGATACATACGATAACTCACACTAACATGATTCTATTTCTTTTGATTCTTTTATTGCAGGTATCTGTTGGTCAGTAGTGAATGCAAATTGGTGGTAATTAGGCATTGTCATAGTTGACATTGGCAAGATGAACCCAAATTCTAGAGCAAAGATCTCTATTACAACACACTCAGTCAAAAAGTGTTGATAGTAGAAGTTGTAGAAACTTGCAGGGACTACATCGGCATCATAAGAAAAAACTTCCAATTGGCCTTCGTAAAGTGTCATCCAAGAAATGGCCATCTTATCTGCGACACTAAGCCATGCAGTGGATTGTTGCCATAAGTTCTAAATTCGACGATGTCAGTTCCTGCTCCTACATAGGATTTCCTAGTATCTAAACGAACCAACTGACCCCTAGTAATAATTATAAGACTTGTATTCTGGATGGATATGCAGCTAGTAAGCACATAGTATGCTTAAGCAGGTGAGCACGAGCCGTGCTTCTAAAAGACATTTATGTTGTGAGATTTAGTGAGGTGATTTCACAAAACGACTTTTTGACTAGAACATCGACTTGATGACGATCCCATCTGTGACGAGAAAACAAAAATTCATCCCATGGAAGTCCTCACTTTCCCAGGGTCTGCTTTCTCTACATGAGTTAAGCTGATTTTCACAGTAAAAAATGGTTCTGATTTTAGATTCTGTCTCACAAGCACCTTATTTTTTGTCCACATAATAATTCAAACCACTTCGTACCCTTAAAATAGCAGCTAAAAGTGTGCCTGAATTTATTTTAGAAGAGGCCTTATCCATCCTGGTGTATCCCCTTGGGGTGCACTTTTTTCCTTTTCGTACTTTCCGAATAAGGATTGTTTTCTGTCATAGCTAAATCAATTACCACTTCCTGATAAAAAGTAATGATCAAGTACACTCTTCTATTGTTGCCTTTCTTGTAAATGACTGAGTCTCTACTTTGATCAGCACCTCCACTGGGCTACAATTTACTCCAACACTAATTGTATCCTTAAATCATGTTAGTCCCATTCGGTAGAGGCAACAAATGTATTCATGTTTTGTGCAAATAAAATTGTCCTTCAAAAGGTGAAGATATCCTCATCTAAGAGTTCTACAACTGGTGCCTATGTATGAATTTGTAACAAATGCCCCCGAAATGTACAGATCAGAACCTTTTAATGTAAAGATGATGCTCAGGATCAATTCTTGTTATTTCTTGACTCAGAAAAAATACAATTGTGGCACAATGAGGATTTTGATTGACTGTAAACTATACGATGATTGGGAGCACGATGGGAACCTCCACCAGGGCGTTCAGATGTACGTTTCATCAGTAGCAACATTTTGCTTGCACTTGTGTCAAGGATTATTTCATTTTATTGCTCACAGAAGTGACTCATTGTATTATACGGAGCCACATGAAACAATTCTAGGGAAGGTATCATAATTGATACCATCTAAGATTCATGAGCTAATATGAATTTGTGATAGCATCCACTAAACTCCCAGAGGTTTGCAGATTCATGCTTTTAGCATGTTATCACTCGGAGATATAGTTTAGGACTAATAAACACTCAGTAAACTTGTACAATCTTAAAAATTATACTTGAGTTGTTACAAGGTAAGAAGTTTCGTTTGGTGAGAACATAATTTTATTGTGAGCCTTCCACCAGACAGTCAAGGAATAACACTCATGACAGGTCCCTGTAATTGCCAATGTCAAATTTATAGGATATGTGCTTACTAAACATTGAACAGTGTGTCTCACACTTTGGCAGGAGTTTGAGATTCGTGCTCTGAAAGTAGCGAAGTGTAGAGTACTTCACACTTTCAAGTCTCACGAAATGAAAGCTTATGGGGCTTACACTTATCAGAGTCATGAGGATATAAGCTTGTGAAAGTTGTGCATGCTCATAGTGAGAAAGTGAGGGGATCTCGAACTTTCAAGAGCGTGGGGCTCACACTTCGAAACTGCGAGGCTCTTAGACTTTAAAAATGCGAGCCCCGCACTTTCACGCAGTGCGAGGCTCACCACTCGTCAGCAGTGCGTTGGCTCGCACTTAAATACAACGGGATCATGACTTATGATATGGAGTTATCAGCATCAACTTTGACATTGGAAGGCTTTTTCAGTTTACAGGACATTCTAAAAACAACGCGCTCATGACAATATAAGAGTTAGCGGTCGACTCACCTTAGGTCGAAGCATCATGACTTATAAGAGATAGCGATCTCTCACCTTACATTGGGGCTCATGATTTATAATAGTTTACGACCTCTGGACCTAGAATATAGATCGGGCCTCAAAAAATAATAGTTAGTGTCTGCTCATGACTTTGAACTGGCTCATGCCTTCATTGATAGTTAGCAGTTGCTAGCCTTACATACTCTCAACATTGACCAGATCTAAAAAACGATGAAGATTGGAATCCAATAATGAGGCGACTATTGGGAATCCAATAATAGTGAAATCCCGGTGTGAACTAGAATGCACGCCACCTTGATGACAATATTGGAATTCAATATTGCTACTAATGGACTTCCAAAGAGATGTGGCTAAGTAATGTGAATCACAATATATGGGATGTCAGAAAGTAGAAGGCCAATATATGCAAAAACGGAGATGGCCTTCTCTTTCCGCATGTTATACTTGGAATGGAAATGGAGTCTACCATTTCTACCGAAATCATTGTTGGGCTACCAATTTAGTCGAAATACCAGTGTTGGATGCCATCATGTTGTAATTGGGGATAAATGGATGTTAGTTCAACAATGATTAAATTGTGATTAGACTACATAGACTTAAACTATGAGGCCTACAGTGGTAATAGGATGTATCTATTTTATGCAAAATCTTTAGGGATTTATTCACTTAATATTTTCATACAATTAAATTTAAAATTGTTATGTTTAGAAACAAGATAACACTAGTGGTACACTTCCCATGGTTATATAAACTTCGGTGCAACATGCCCTCAGTACGATTATCAATATTTTGCTTTTTGCATGATTTTACCCTGATGTTTCGATAGGACTAGGGAATCAAAAGTAGGTCAATTAGATCCTATAGGACGATTAAAAGGGTGTATGTGTATGGATCACTCTAGTCGAGAAAGGAATCGACGTACTTTCTAATCACCCGTCAGAGGTTGCACTACAAAATCGAGTTTTCAAAGTTTGATAGGGTAACTAAGTTCATAATCAGTGACATTGTCTGGCAGATGTTGTGGTCTAGACGCCACGTGACTAAATCCGATCACACTCTAGATCGACAGGTAGGCCCCTTGAGTCCATCTTTACTGTAGGAAAAAGAGTAGCATCATCCCTATGCATTTGATAGAGACTACAGGATTAACATGATACATCAAAATACGTATGTAGATCTAACATAGGACTGAAGAATATATTTTTGATTGAGAAAAAATATGAGATAAGAAGAGATTCTGATTTGAGAAAATAGAGATAATAATAAAGAGAAGCTTATCTAAAGTCTGATCGAACACAAATAACATTCCCAACTCCATAAATGACCTGTAGGCATTAGCATAACACGGTTCCCCATTATATTTTATACCTCTGAGCATCAATGTAATAGATCACAAATGCTACCTCCAAAACAACAATAAAAAAATGCTTTTGACATGTTCTTCAACCCTTTCTCATGAATTCTATCTTGCAAACCTTAATAGAAGTACGGACACCAAAATGTAATACTTTCCACATAAGCAAGATCTTATCACTCTTTTGAGGACATGAAAAGATGTCAATGCTCAATGGAGTTTCGATGGAAATATTTGGATCTGGGTCTGTCGTCACATTTGAAAAAGGCGTTGCTCAGGTAGAGTGGCTTGCCACTTAACTTATCAACTTGTCCAAATCCTCCCCATAATGTACTACTCTGACATTCACTCTCTCTCTCTCTCTCTCTCCCTGTCTCCTTGGAATGGTTAGATTAGGATAGATTAGTTATGCCTGCACTAGAGTAGCTTGTGGAAGGTAGTTTAGGAAGTAGGAACCACCCTTCTCAAGAGGACCATCTCAAGTCCGCAAGTCTAACAACTTTCAAGAGAGATGGTCCGATGTTGTGTAATCACACTGAATTCCCTTCAAATTGGGCAGAATCAAGTAAAACATTCTAGGGTGCTATCTTTTTTCACTAATATATACTCTGTACCCATATTGATATAATTTAATGATGGAGAATTAGTATAAAAACCTAAATAATGTTTCCTGATTTTTAACTTAAGTGCAATTATAGAAATGGATACAACCCATGAAAACTAACGAGTAGTGTGTCCACATCACAATCGTCAAATTTTCAACTAACCATTTAGACAGTTTCACATTCATCCACAAATATGCGAAGCTCCACATGAGTTCATGCCGCCGCCTTTTTAATTCAAAAATGCCAACGCATATACATTGATCATCATTATAAAAAGAAAATGGAGTAAGGAAGTATGGGGAGATAACATCTTATGACACCCATATCGGATTAGGTTCCCACCTGAACATCTTTACCAGAAGACAACTCATATCCATTGCGCGGAGACTATTAGGCCTACCTTAAAGAGACCTTAGAATGCCTCCCATCATTCTAAGTATGCATAATTAGAATTAGGTTATGTCAAAGACAAATGTAATCATCTACCAAAAGAATTTTTTTGAAATAATCAAGAAAGTGGGGCACCCAACCCCACCCCCACCAAAACATGAAACAAAACTCTTGTTATCTCTTGAAAGACCTATAGAGAGATGGATGCAGGTGTTCTAAGCTTTCAAATGGATCTCTCTCTTTTCTAGGTACAATGGAAACGCCTCAGGTCTACGGGTATACCTATTTTAAGATGAGTCTTTGGTATAAAGGCCGGTTCCTTCTTGATGTATACTAAACTAATTTTCTGGGGTTTGAGGGTAAAAGATGATTGTAAAATGGATTCTAAACTGAGGTGATACAAAAAAGTTATTTGAGGTCTTTGATTGAGTACATGTATAATTGATATGAAAATGGATTCTAAATGCACAAACCAATAGTTTTCAGTAGAATATTAAGGAAAACACTTGATGCATTGAGGGAAAGTTTCACAATAATACTATTAAGCTACACATGCACACTAATATTCATGCATAAATTACTAAATTTTTCAACATGGGGTAGGATGATTAACCAGGGAATTTGACATTCACAAGGATTAATAAACATAGACAAGGTTACACAAGACTAAAATAATTGGGAAGGCATAATATACTTCTCATTTAATGGGAAAACTAGCAAAACCACTTCAGCACTCTAGTGTCCAAAAATTCCTCCCTTTGTGCTTTGCTAATGCACACAATATATAGAAAAATTATCCATCGACCCACCCATCCTAAAAATAGACTAAAAGTGTAATCTCCCATGCATCCTATTTTTACCCTTTATTTATTAATAAATAAAGGAATAAAATAAGCATGCTAATACATTGAGGTATTAATAGCCTTGGTTTACAAAAATGCCACTTGGTTAAACTGCAGTTGACTTGTTCTATTTTTAATAAAGCATGGGTGAATAATTTTGCTAATCATAAACCTTGCTTGATGAGAAAGTATTCTCCAATGTGCATGCAATCTTTGTCTTCTAGTGTTTGATGTGACATCTGTAATTTTGATCCACTTGCAATGATTGGATAACAATGCAAACATATCCCTTGTATGGTCACTGTAAAATTTGATCTCCCTCTGATAAAAATATATTTTGTTTAACACTTTACAAACTCACCCAAAGTGTGGGAACCACCTACAGGATCTGATGTTAACATTTCCATGCATAATTTTCATTATCTATTGTGATAATATCTAAGATAAACATTGCAACATACCCCTTAAGAATGTGGGGACCACATGGCTCATGATGTAAAGGCACTTTCCTTCCATTGGCTATGCCACCTGTACTTGATTTTATCATTCGAGGAAGTTGAGGTAGTTTGATTTGTTTAAGGTAATGTGATCCCTTTAACCTTACATAAATGTATATATTAACTCACCTTTTGGTGCCATCATTGTTTTAAAAAAGGTGACCACCTTGATTATTCTTTCTTAGACTATAGTCTTGTCACCATAGTCACAGGCCTCATTTGGTTTGATTGGCATATTGGAATATTCAATAACCTTTTCGTAAGATCATTACATACATATGATTTGGTTTTGATTAATAAATTAGAATATTTGTGTAAACATAGACCTTATAAGGTCAATTCCAATGATATTTAATGGGACTAGTCCCCTTTGCCATGATGACTCACCCCTTAGCTTTGTCGATGGTTCTTTTTTTGAGGTAACTCGGTTGTGGTTAAAATCAATTTTTTCATTGAGAGGACATAGCTGGCCATTATGTTGACCATTGATTTAATCTTTGGTGGGCATGTCTGACCATTTATCTGGTCGGTTCTATTCCTCTACCGATTAGATATATTTTTTTGGTAGAGGGGTAGTTGGACTATGGATTACTCCTCATTTATCACTATCTTATACCCTAATTTAATCTAGGTAGTTGATTCACATGGGTTTTGTAGTTGGTCTTGGTTAATATTCTGTAGATGTCGATCTTGTGTACTGGTTGATCCTGGAAAGATGATTTGTTAAATCACCTTTGAGTTATTGAAGTTTTTGTGGTGTTTAGTTCAGTGAGTACAATACAATTGACCATGACCAATTGATTCATTTGAATTTCCATTTTCTGGGTGAAGTCCTAGAAAAAAATTCATTCACAACCATTGTTGAAGATTTCTAAATCCTAGTTCTACCATCTAAAGGGTTGCACATATTTTGAGCATTCTATTTTAATGGAGTTTCTTTTTAAGCTTTGTGTGGTTATGAGGCTGCCATTGTTGATCTAGGAGCTCGATTATTTGTTTCATTTCCTCTATGAATTGGTCTTTTGAATCTTTTTGGGGTCGAATACTTGCATATATCTCTATTTTCGTTCCCTCTCAGTTTTGTAAAATATTATTTTAATGGTGGATGATGCTACTGGGAATTTTTGAACTCTGGTTTCTTTGAGTTATTATGCTCCGCCACTCTGGGTTTTGAGCTCGAGATCGAGGGTTCTATTTTAACTTGTTATGTGTTTATTTCTCAGAGGAAAGGGTTTCGAGATGGCTCATATCTGGGAATTCATTTCCCTTTTCTTTCAGGTAAGTGGTTGAAACACTTAGATCTACTAATACCCATTAAAGTTTTGTCTCTGAATCAAATTTTGATCTTTTGTATTGTTTTCTCTGTTGAATGGTGATAGACTGAAACTATGAGAGTCTCAACATTTTTTGCCTCTATGATCCAATTTTATTGTTATTATTTGAGTTATTGAGATTCTATGCAAACCTATCCATGACCACTATTGTGTTCTGGGTTGTCAATTTTTCTCCCTTCTGGTTCTTTGATCTAAAGCTTGTATTCTTATAAGATACTGAAGTTCAAAACATTCTGTTTGGACATGGACGTTGTTGTATGTTTTGATTACTTCTGAAATGGTTTTCATTTCATACTTTCTTAGCTTGAAAACCCTGACATTGTAGCTTAGGTGCAGGATTTTATTCTACTTTCTAGATTCCATTACTGATGCTTTAAGCTTGTTTGAGATTTATGGCTTGTTTATGTTATTTCACCAGTCTTGGTGATAACTCTTTCACTAATCGATCGTAAAATTTTCCTACTTGCTCTAGGTTTGAGCTTTAATCTACTTCAAACGTTCTTTTTTTCATTTGATTCTACTTCTTTCAAGGAGAACTGTACAATTGTGGGTTCACCGTTTTGATTCCTTGAAGCTTGTTTCATTGCAAATTTCTCACCCATTTGGTGGGTTCTCAAGCTTTCACTTTCTTTTTTGTAGCCTTCTATCCATGGACATGTCTATTTGAGCTATAACTGTCAGATGTCTCATTAAAACTTGGTACTCTTGTATTACCTTTTCTATGCAGTTTGATGATGTCGTCTTGAGTAATTTTTTTTCTTATTTTCTTCAATGCTCATAGTTGTAAATCCATATTATTTTCTCTATGTTTGATGTCCAAGGGAACCACTCTACTGAAATTTTTTAATGAAAATGTCTTAGATCTCATGTAGCTTTGAATACTGGAAAATATTGTGTTCATGTACAAAAATATGGAGCCCCAAAACTGTTATAAGTTGTACAAGAGGAATCTGAAATACTTGTATTAATTTTTCTATTATAAGGTTGTTTTCTCTTTTTCACAATCTGAAATATTACACTCAATTCCAAGGAATATGTGTTTCAGTTGTACTTTAAATTTACATGCTCAATCTTGACCGATCTTCAAATGCATAAGATTGTAGAACTTCATCTGAAAACAAAGTTAGAAAATTAAAATGCAATAAGCCTCTCCTTTTATCTTTCAATGATTTCCTTACGATGATATGTTTCCGAAAGTACCACTTTGATATGTAAATTTGGTTCATTGGTTCTCTGATCTTGAAAAAAAATTATTTTGCTCACTGATCCATGATTCCCATACTTTGAAAAATGAATATTTTTGTTGCTTAGTTGCAAAAGCAAACTGTACATGAAGCCTTATCACAACTAGCTTTTAAATTAAGAATCTTTTTTCTATGAGCTTGTTGTTTCCACTCCTTGAATTTCTTGCAAATATGTGCTAATGATAGAGTTTGTGTTTATATGCCAATTTCAAAGACAACTTTATCCATATTTGATTGATCCATACTCTTGAACTCTCTTTTCTAGTTCAACTCATGTATGGTTTTTGTGTGAAATAAATTGAGCCCAAATCTTTCCTTTTGATAGACCTCTCCTTAAGAATTGTGACTCCACACTGTACTCTCCAATATTTTTGAATTGAAATGGACCTTTCACTTGCTCAATAAGGTTGGTTACCTCCATTTCTTGCTTCAAACTTTGTATTTTTTATAATTGTTCCTTTTAGTCGAGATACATGCTGAATTATTTTGTTTATTTGACTTGAAAGGACAATATGTATTGAAGATGTTCATTGTGTAGTAGAGTTTGCAAATTTTGGGATCATTCAACCATATTGATGCAAAACCCCTATCCTGATTTATATATCATGCCTTTATTTACTGAATAATGGTTCCTTATGAAACATATTACTTGGGTGTTGTTATCCCAATTTTTCCCCCGGATAAAATTGGTCAAACATGACCCCACAGAAAATAAAATATGAGGGCTGGCTCTTTCCTAAGAACTCACATTAAAATCTAACAATCAGGCAATAGTGGGAATCTACAATGGAGAAGAAGGGTCTGCAAAGGATCAAATGACCCCACACAGAAGAAATCTAAGGGTCACTTACATCGCATGAGCCCACAATTTAAATACATAAATTGTGCTAATTATCTCCTTTCCTATAAATTAGACGACATATTGGATCAATGAACACTCTTCTTCTCTTCCATTGTCGTTAGGATTGATTACATTGTGCTAATTAATTAAGTCGGACCTAAGGAGGCAACACAGTACCCTAAAGAAACCAGACCCTTCTCAGGAGATCAACACGGAGAAAAGGTTCAAAGTCTTCGGTATTCACAAATGATTCAGAGCGGGCTTAAATTGGCTAAGTATGAAAGAGCCAGTGGAAGTTGTCAAGTGTCTCAATGATGCATATCCAAAACCTAAAGCCAAATCTAGAGACCCAAAAAAGCACCAGGCCTCCACGTGTCCAGGGAACAAAAAGGGAGCTGGCCTAAAACAACTAAGTATACAGAGCTAGCGGATGACGACACGTGTTGTATCAACGTAAATTCAAAGGCACGACCCAAATTAGAGACTCAGACGAGCGCGAGCCTTCCGCATGTCCCACATTCAAAAGGGACAGATTCGAGGGTTGAATTGTCAAAATAGAGGAAAGCCAGTAGAAACAACCCAAGTCCCTCTAGCATGATGCTTCTTCTACACCTAAAATCTCTGGAGTAGGTTTCAAACGTAAAGCACATAGCCTCATACTAATGTCCTGGGTCAGATTCTATGAGCCCCGCCAAGCAAAAGAGACTTAGCCAAAATATAAAGGAATAAACCAAGCCAAGGAAGGATCCACGTGTTTCTTCGGTGCATCTTCAAAAGGTAAGTCTAGAATATCCCCAAACACGATTGCCGACTCACCTACGTAGGTCCATGTTGAAAAGTCAAATTAGGCAATTAAGGCGAACATAGTTCGATGAAATTGGACACTTTTGTTTCTCGAAAGGCATTTCAAATTATAAAAATGAGGGTAGGACCTTCGCTAATGTCTTCATCATGATGGTGCACATTTCAAGCCTCAATTACATGCAGTTCAGGTCCTAGGAGAGACTATTTCACCCAAATGAAAAATGTAGATAGTCAGGCCCGAAGATTAAATTTAGCTAAAAAGTAGAAATTACGGGTACACACTATCGAACATTCGGTCCCTGAGAATTGTATTTTTCGGTGACCAAAAGGATAAAGGTGAGTTTTGAGGCCGACAGACTCATTCTGGCTAAGAATTTTTTGCCATTTTTGTATGGAGCTCCTACCCCGATGAAATGAATATATCACGCTCGATCTAGTCACTTGAAAGTGTATCAACACAAAGTCTCCAGAAACTTGTTGGAAGAGGTCTCAAGCTCGTCTACACCAGTTTGAGGTTGGTGAAATTTAGTTTCGATGAGGTCAGGTAGGTGGTGAGAAAATGAGTTCAACATGTAGAGCAGAGCGAGATTAATGCAGAAGGGAATTGCTTCAACTACCACATTAGATTTGATTTGACCCGTATGTTATTCCTTCATTCAACACACCGAACAGACATAGGGCATACAAGAATGGCTCACCCCATTGGTGATGAGCTCTGGGATTCATGGTGGGAATTGCCATGCATATTAAGCGGTTCTAATGCTTAAAAGATGGCGTAAGGAAGTTTATCATCTCCTCAATCTAGTAAAAATCGCCTAAATATTGTAACACTTCAAATTTGATCAAGGGAGATCACATTCTAGGGTGAAAAAGAGAAAACAGGTCAAAGTCCATTTCCTGAACTCTATGTGAATTACAAACACTTATGGACAAGTCCCTGGAGTGTTTAATT
Organism: Taxus chinensis; assembly: GCA_019776745.2. Lineage (NCBI taxonomy): Eukaryota > Viridiplantae > Streptophyta > Pinopsida > Cupressales > Taxaceae > Taxus > Taxus chinensis. Next base: position 251,074,636 of record CM034157.1, on the reverse strand, counting down.
GTGCCTCTGAGCGCCACATGTAAGAGGTTGTACACCTTGTAGAGACAATAAAATCTTGTTTCATCAGGAGGGTAGTTTTCTTTGGCCTAGTCCTTGGCATCATACCTTTGTTGATTCCCTGTGCGCCTCCATCCTATCAAGCCTTTGATCCCTATGTATGTATTTCTTCATTTTCATTCGTGGTGAAGGGGTATGGTGCTTTCACTGTAGTTTCTCATGGCAGATTTGGATCTGGGGCAATGTCACTTCTGTCTAACCTCCCTCAGATATCCTTTTCCCTGTTTCATAAGTGTCCGTCAATAGAGTATCTTCTGCCACTTCCTTTTCTGGTGTCCCCACCACTTAGTGCTAGGGGCATTCAGGATGCTCTCTTGGTCTACCTTGTCACCCTTGGAATTGTCTAGATTAGGACCAGTTAGATTCTACACTGCAAAAACAATAGAAAATTGTTGTGGTAGGTAGATCAGGGAAGCAAAACACTGGGTTTCTCTAGATTGTTTCACATCTCAACCTTTTAGAAAATCTCAGTGCATGAAGAGATGGTCCCATGCTTATGTGAAAACAAAAAAACATTTACCCCCACTGCAAACTTAGGCCATGTCGGGGTGTGTCTTTGCGATGTCTACACTTGTATGGTGCTTTTTTTGTGTTTCTACTTTTTGGGTTGACCTTGTATCAACTTGGGAATACTTGAATTTTAAGATTCATCTTTTCTTGGCTTAGATTATGACTTTATATTCATAAGTTTGACTGTACTTTTGCTTATCATAGTTTTTGCATGCTCCAGTGATATCTGTAGGAAATCATGATATAGCATTGATGTAATCTAAAAGTGTGAATTATGTAACTTAAATTAGGCAATTTGATTATGTTCATGTCACATGCTTAATGAAGCTAGTGAATCATGGGGAGTATTGAAATCTATTTCCTGGTGTATCTTTGTTAGCATGCTATGCATTGTGTTTCTTGCATGCATTACTATTGTTATTTGTATAAATCATTCAAGCATCACATTAGTTTCATTATCATCACATGATGGAACATCATCTATAATATCCATTTTATATGGTGAAGCCGTATCAAAATTTTCTAAAATTTACATCATGCATTCTATGCTAAGATGTAATCATGTCATATCATATACAGTCAACTGGGGGCTCTAGAGGGGTTGCACACTGATAAAAAATCTACTCCCCCCACACCAAGTTAAAGAATCATATCACTCCAGTCTTCTATAGTTGTATCTACACATTTAGACACACTGGTTAGAAATGCATTTGATATCATCTAAGGATCTATCATCTAACATCCACAGTGGCACATGTGTATATCAAACATCGAAATCAGATACATATAAAGTACGAAATCAGATAACATCATAATACATCCATAAGTGGTGAATCAAAACACGCAACATGCAATGAGAATCGACATAGAGTAATTTTTGAAAAGGGTATTTTACATCATAGAATTATGCCCACTCATGTCACATGCTGAATCAAAGCCATACATCCATAAGTGCTGAATCAAAACATGCAACATGCAATGAGAATCGACATAGAGTAATTTCTGAAAAGGGTATTTTACATCATAAAATTATCCCACTCACGTCACATGCATCAAAACACAAAAACAATAAAATGCATCATCTCATAAACATGTGTATCTGAGCCCAAAAAGAAATCCTCATATATATACATGTGTGTAATATACATCCATATCAACAAAAATGGATACACATCAGTGCTCTATATCAAAAATTACTTCAGTTGAGGCGTACAAAAATGCTACATCACAAATGTCTATACAAGTTGAGGCGTACAAAAATGCTACATCACAAATGTCTATACAAATATATAATGTCCAGATCGGTACTCAATACAATACATCATCGATACACAATGCCATCAAAAAGGGGCATGTATCAGAAAGAATCAAGCCTTCATCATGAGGCATTAGCAAAATCCAAGTATACAAGTCTGTACATCAAAAAATCATCCTTTATAAGAGGCATACATACAAATAATTTGTACAACAAAAATACAGATCTCAACCGCATCTCTCACCCTTGCCGGGGCTCCCAGATCTGTCATTTGGTTGACGGAACACTAGAGGAAGGGATGGCGTTGGTCCAACCACCTACTCTAGCATGGCCTGTCTCACTGATCTAGTGGACTGGCTTGATCTCCGTGATCGAGAGCTTGATGTGCTTGACCCTGACTGTCATGGCAGTGATACTCGCTGCTCTGGAGGAACTACCCTGTAATAGGTAGTCCTGTAAAATAAGGCCTCACCACCTAGCACTGTGGCGTTGCGTATCAGGTCGGCCATCTTTGGAGGTGAGCACTGCCTGAAGGGTAGTATCTCGCTCACCTATCACTTAGCCCAAGTCTGCCTCGACCTATCTAGAGGAGGTAGCCTCTCGGTCTCTCTTTGTAGTAACTATTTACAGCTCAGTGCGGGCCTGTTCCCTCTGTGCAAGGAGTTCCTGTGAATGTGCATATACATGATCTCTTTGTGCAACAACCATTTGTACCTATGACTAGGACTGATGAAGAAGGCTCAATATCTTAGCCCCATATGCCGCTGTCTCCCGAATCGGGCTCTACCATGCCACTCTATCATCTCTTGGGCTAGCCTGGGCCCGAGCCTGATCCCGCTCTGAAAGTAACGTAACAATGTGGGCTCGAGCCTCATCACGCTCTACTACGACAGTCACACACCAACCTCAAGCCTCATTTCTCTTTTCTTTGGCCGCTTCTCTCTCGGCTATGACCTGTTGTAACTGTAGTTATACTGTGTCTGTTTATGCCACTGGTTGGGAGGCTATGTGTGCCTCAGGGACTGGTCCCTAAGGTGTTCTGGATGACTGTCCCTGCTCTAGGACCCTACCTCTGGATGGCTGCATTGCTACCTGTACTTGGCCATGTGGCCTTGGTCCCTGTGCCTGTGAGGCACCCTTCCCATCATGTGGAATACCATCGAAAGGATCCTCTAGGTCTGGCCCTTGTGCCACTGCTCTCACCCTGCGCTCTGCACCGTGCCATATCTCTACAGGTGGGTGAATGCCTACTACCCAAGCCTCCTCCAGAATGGTGAGACACTAGGGTAACACTGTAGCATACCAAGCTGCATAGTCAACTGTGTTCCTTGGATCTCTCACCTGTTGTACTGGGTACCTTACCTGTGGGACCACTTGCATGTAACTCACCCTAGCTCAGGCCACTAGTATGCGAGGCCCCATGGTCTACCTCTCTGAATCCCTATGTGCATGCCATATATCTGGCTAGGGGACCCCCTGTACCCTGCCAAGCTACCGATGGCACCTGTCTACTTGATACATCTCCATGATATAACTACATCTGCCAATGATAAAATGCTCCACCAGGCACACGCTGAGCTCTGTGGCATCCCCTGGCCACTGGAAATGCCTATATGGCCGCCAGATGACATCTATCTCTACCATCTCATCAAACTCTTGCCTATATCTAAATAGGCCACCAAGATGGCCATATACATCCCCACCAGCTGCTACCCATGCCATATACGATGGCTCCTCAGGATCTTGGACATGAAAAGGGCCCACGGGGTGTCTGATCGTAATATGATCCCATGACCATATCTATAATAAGGAGGCTAGACCCAAGGTCTTCTGACCGTGGTATGTGATCAAGTGTAAATCTCAGTATAGGTGGGCCAGTATGCACTGCCCCTAGCAATATCTTTCACCGCTATAGATGCCATGAACCAAAGGCAATAATCCTCTTAGGAATGAGGTCCATGTATTATCAGTGAGTAAGAACCTACTAATAATATACATGATATAGAGAGGCCCCCGATGCAATGTGGGGTCAAAGATGCACTCATGCAACACTATGGTCATCCTGTCATATGGTATATCATCAACACAAAATAGGACATTGCAAGCTGCTCTAATCAACCCTGCATCAGAGCTCTACTCTATCAAGGTGCCCATCATCAGCACGTGAAGAATCCGCCATATGTCCTCAATAGTCATAGTCATCTCTCCTGTAGGAAGTCTAAACCACTGACTCTCGCTATGCCATCGCTCGGCTAGCGTAGTCAATAGGCCATGATTGAATACAATAGAAGGCATCCAAGACACGGGGTCTAGCCCTACCACCTTGAGAAGTATCGCCATGGCACACCGGTCACGCCGGTGCATACTACCCTTTAGCTCAGCTATTCGGGTATGTCACTCCCGTGTCTATAACACTGGTAATTGTCTCTGTAAAATAACATGACGCTAGTCAATTCCTAACATTTCTTCTAAAAATATATCTCCCCTGTTAGGGTTAACCCAAAAATCCTAGAAAATTCTTCTAAGTGTCATGTTTTTGACGCTTTCCCATATTTTATCCACCTATCTAGGGTGCCTACGCGCCCTTTTGGGCGTGTGTGCCACATTTTTAGTGCGTGCACTTGCGTGCACATGTTTTGGTGCTTACGCCTTCTTTTTGGTGCATGCACGCCCTTTTTGGCGTGTGCACCACACATCTGGTGCTTGTGCTTGCGCGTGTATGCACTCCTGTGTGTGCAGCCTCCCACCTTTTTGTGTCTATGCCACACTTTTCGCATGTGCGCCCCATTTTCCATGTGTGCGTGTACGCGCACATGTGCTTGTGTATGCGCGTGCACATGCGTGTGTGCTTTCTGTGCATGTGCATGTGCACATATGTGTTTTGGCATATGCGCCCCCAAAAGGATGCCTGCGCCCCCTAAAAGGCACCTGCACCCCCTATCCTACGCCTACGCCTGCGCGTAGGCATGCTCCAACAAGATTTCCTAGGGCTAAAGGCCTAATTTAATGCATTAATGACCAAATTTATGAAGCTAGGGTTTGATACTCACAAAGGGGCTATCGTTTTCGTGCCACTGGTACCCTCAGACTGCATATGCGTGCCTCAATCAGTCTCATGCGATCACCATGGTTCTCCTCAATATTAGAGCCTCATAGTAAATTTTCTAAACAACTGCTGAGTTAAAATGAATTGGTCGTGATGTTTTTTACCCCCCAATGGTGGGGTATATTAACCCATTTTTCACCGTCAAGAGGGCCGGGAGGCCCGTTTCGATTGTCGTTTTCTCCTCTATTCACTCTGGAATAATTATTTTTATTAAATAATTATTTTTCTCTTATTTTTCACCGTATTGGGGCATTTTTTGCTGTCTGATACCCCTTTCTTCTCCCTCAGACAATTTTATTACTCCCTGACAATTTTTATTCTTCTTCACACTCTCGTAAATAATTAAATAATTTATTTTTCCTTAATTTTTTCCACTAAACAAGGACATTATTTTTCATTTATTTCTTCTTTCTTCCACCTAGGGCACTTTCTGTTGCCCCTAGGCCCTTCACTTTCTTCTTATACTTTCTTATACTTTTCACCATGGTTTGGAAAGCAAAAACAATAAAAATAATATATATGTTTAAAATACAAAAACAGAGCAAAATTTTTCAAAAAAAATCCTAAAAAGTAAAAAACCCTACAAAAATGGTAACTTTCTTATTACGGTTGAAACTAGTGTCTTGCGCATGGTATTTTCTCCATATCCTATTGGTTTGTCTCATATCTTCCCTGATTAATATGACTCACAGATCACCGGATTCCCATAACCATTCACAAAGCTGAGCTGTTTTTTCTGTACTCTGGGGCACTTTTGTTAAAGCCTGGTGTTGTTTCGTTGTGCACAAACATTCTTTTCATGGACCCCATTGTTTGTTTTCCACTTGCATGTATCCTTTCTCTTGCATCATAACCCTGTGATAATTGATCAATATGCGTCAATTTCAAACAACTTGTGGATCTCTTTAGCACTGATAACATGAAAATTTGTACAACTTTCTTGACCGTTGTTGGGTTGGATATGTGTGTTCGTACTTGTTTTCCCTATTAAATGAGCTTGTTTCCTTTCTTGTATTGCATTCCATTATTGTATGTTGCGTGGAGTTGGTAATTTTCATTCAAATGGACAATTGTTCATAAGTTATGGCTTTTCATGTCATTCTACCAAATTTCGTATGCTTATATTTTTCATTTAGGACTGATGATGTACTTCCTATGGCAATATTGATTCCAATTTATTTTCCAATCAAAGGAGAGCTATGTAGGCTAAGCTCTTCACTATCTCCTCCATATTTCTTCTACATCACTTACCTTTCACCCCTAATCTCCCCTCTCATCAAGGCATCCTGCCCCTTCCCGATTCTTCTACCTATCTCACACTTTTTTTGATCAGAAAGATCGCTTCTTTCATGACCCCATCAACACTCGAGGGGCTCTACTTGTTCCTGCAATTTTTCTTCTATCCCTTCAAAACTTTATCTTCCATCTACTATCTTTGAAGTGCATGGTCACTTACGCCACCCCAAAGAGGGGAAAATTAGACACCTTCGGTTGTTAATTATGCCCGATTGCATATTTAAATCTCTTAGAATTGTGCTAATTATCTCCTTTCCTGACAAATCTGTACGACATATTGTCAATAGCGCTCTTCTTCTCTTCCATTGTCATTACTTGATTACATTGTGCTAATTAATTAAGTCACCTATCCAACAGGTACCCTAATTAACGACCCTTCGTTAATCAACACCTTCTATCTAGTCTAATTAATTATTAGTAATTAATTAGCCTCCCTTCTCATTAAATCAATAAATCACCATTTAATTGGTTTAATTCCCTCCTAATGGTCCAAATCACACTAAAATCCATCTAAAAGCTTATAAAATCTTACACATGTATTAAGTAATCATCTTGATTAATTAATAACCCCTATTTATCCACATGAGCCACTAAGGGACAAACTAAACCCTCCTAAAGTTAACTCAACCTCATCTAAAACCCCCTTATCCATAACTAACTCTACATCTCCATTAGTCCCACATTCATGAGGATGTGTTGAATCCTTTATCCTTTGGGCTATATAAACAACCCTCCCTCTACTTTTATACCTACACCTAAATGTCTCAAGAGACAAAAGAAATGCACATAGTTTCATACTAATAGCCTTTTGTCATTCTTGAGCCCTCCATCCTCCATTCTTGAAGAGCTAAGCCTCACACCCAAGCATCCATTGAAGGATCAAAGCAAGCAAATATAATTTGATTGCCATTGAACTACTTAGGTTCATTTTAATGTTAACTTAGGCAATTAAGGAGAATAGAGTTCATTAATTTACATTATGTTTTGATCATTTCAAATTTATAATTTTGAGGGTAGGATTTACTTATTTCTTCATCACGATGGTGCACATTTCTCATTTCTAGCCATGTTAGGAAGTTATTTCTAGGTGGTAGTTTCTTGCTCTTCTCTCCTCTCCTCCATATTTCTTGTAAATCACTTTCCTTTCACCCCTACTCTTCCCTCTCATCAGGGCATCCTGCCTCTTCCCCATTCTTCTACCTATCTCTCACCTTTTTCAATCATTCGATCGACTTCTTTCATCACCCCAACAACACTCGAGGGGGCATCTCTCTCTCCTGCTAATTTTTCTTCTATCCCTTCAAAATTTTCTTCTGTCTACTATCTTTGAAGAGACATCACTTACGCCACACCAAAGAGGGGAAAATGTAAACACTTATAATTACACCCGAGCAATTTAAATACTTAAATTGTGATAATTATCTCCTTTCCTACAAATTGACGACATATTGTCAATAGCGCTCTTCTTCTCTTCCATTGTCAGTAATTGATTACATTTCTCTAATTAATTAATTCCCCTATCCAACACGTACCCTAATTAACAACCCTTCATTAATCAACACCTTCTATCTAGTCTAATTAATTATTATTAATTAATTAGCCTCCCTTCTCATTAAATCAATAAATCACTATTTAATTGGTTTAATTCCCTCCTAATGGTCCAAATCACACTAAAATCCATCTAAAAGCTTATAAAAGCTTGGACATGTATTAATTAATCATCTTGATTAATTAATACACCCCCTTTATCCACATGAGCCACTAAGAGGACAAACTAAATCCTCCTGAAGTTAACTCAACCCCATCTAAACCCCCCTTATCCATAGCTAACTCTACATCTCTATGTTAGTCCCACATTCATGAGGATGTGTTGAATCCTTTATCCTTTGGGCTATATAAACAACCCTCCCTCTACTTCTACACCTACACCTAAATCTCTCAAGAGACAAAAGAAAGCACATAGTTTCATAATAATAGCCTTTTGCCATTCTTGAGTGCTCCATCCTCCAGTCTTGAACAACTAAGCCTCACACCCAAGCATCCATCGAAGAAACAAAGCAAGAAAATATAATTTGATTGCCATTGAACTACTTAGGTTCATTTTAATGTTAAATTAGGCAATTAAGGAGAATAGATTTCGTTAATTTACATTATGTTTTGATCATTTCAAAGTTATTAATGTTAAGGGTAGGACTTGCTTATTTCTTCATCATGATGGTGCACATTTCTCATTTCGAGGTAGGTTAGGAAGCTATTCCTAGGTGGTAGTTTCTTGCTTTAAATTTAGCTAAATTGTAGAAATACTTGTACACATATTCTAAAAGTGTGCACTTGTAACTTAATCTGGCACTATAATAGTTCATTTAGATGCTTTATGGCTTGTTTTTGGGAGCTGTAATGTGATAACTGTTATCTTTGACCATGCCATGCATTATTTTATTTCTGCATTACTATTTGATTTATATACATCTTTCAAGCATCTATTACTTTGAAATAGTATGATGGAAATATGTAAAATGTCCATGATTTTTTTTTCTTAGATTTCCTTTTCCATTTTGTTTCAGCTGTAATCTTCTCTAATTCTAGTTAAATTCCACCTTATATTTAAATGGAAATAAATGTACTTTACTGATTCAAGTTAAAAAGTGTATCACTTCTTTCTTATTACATGTATCTACACATTTAGATAAACTGGTTAGAAAACATTAGTATTTTTGGCCTTTCTCTTATTCCATAGTTTTTCTCTTTCTTCTCTCCGAGGGAATAAGTCATGTATGCTACTAAAAAATAGTGATTTAATTAGTTGTCCCTTTTATTTTCATGTAATTTATACCTCATGTTGTTAAGATATCCACTTGCACGAATTTGGATAGTATAGGAATATGGATCAACCTTGATCTCTTGATTGACAATCTTCTCTTTTCTATTTTCAGGTACAGTGCCATTTTCGAAGTAGAAAGGATGAAGGTGAAGTAAAGTTAGATCTGGAAATGCATCAGCCAAAATGAAAGAAACACAAGGCAATGATGGGTTTTTTCATACTCTTCTATTTTATTTTTCATGCATATGTACATCTTACTTCAGTAGTTGTAATTTATTTTATAGTTACATCTCGTGGCTTGTGTGGGAACATTTGAATTTCCTTATGAATAAAATATTGAATTATAAAACTGAGTTGTGTATTTATTGTTGACCAATTTTCCCCTTAGGAAATATTTATCAAACATGCCCCTGCACAGAAAAAAATCAAAGGGTTGGTTCAGTCTTGCGAGCTCGCAATCGATCCCAAATCAAGGGGTGAGTGGATTCGAAAATGATGGGGCAAGGTCAATGAAGAAGAAAACAACCGAAAGAGATTGAAGGTGCATAGGATAACAATGGAGAAAGGTAGCATTCACTTAGACCCAAATCGGGTAAGTATAAGAAAATAAGCGCGAAGGAGCCACGTGTTAGGTCAGCGCAACTTCAAAGGAAAGAACCAAAAGAAAGTCCCCAAATGAGCATGAAGGAGCTACATTCCTCATCGGAACAATTTCAAGGGAAGAATCCAAAGTAGGGACCCCAAATAAGGGCTTTACTCTCCACGTGTCTAGAACCTAACATAGTCACTCCTAAATAAGCAGAAGGACCTGGCCAAGAAAAGGACGAAGGAGGAGCAAGTCCAAAATGGCTAAGTGCAACAAGGTTAGCAAAGGCCTCCACATATCCAATCAGTGCATATTTAAAGGTCAAGCCTAAAATGTCGTCCCAAACAAGTACCAATCCGCCATGTAGTCAGGGTCTAAAAGGGGGGTCTCATTGGCACAAATTGGTTAAGTACATAATAGACTTGTAGAGGGTGCCACGTTCCTCATCGGCACAACTTCAGAAGTGAGACCTAAGGGATGGTCCCTAAATGAGAATGGTGCTTCCACGCATCTAAGGCCTAACAAGTTACTCCTAAATGGGAAGAAAATGGTTCGGCAGACCCAAAATCGAATAAGTAGAGAAAAGAGCTAATGGAAGCCCCCACCTACCTCATCGATGCACCCTCAAGGGTCAAAGCCAAAGGTGGAGAGTAAAACAAATTCCAAGCCTCCACATGTCCCATGTCTAAAAAGGATACATAATCATCAATTGAAATATCTCAAGGAAGTGGAAAGAGTCATGTGTCAGCTCAGTTCAAAATCAACGAGGCGATCAAAAGTGGAGACTCAAATGAGTGCCAACTCTACATGTGGTAAGAGTCAAAGAAGTAGACAGATTCAATCATAAAATTAGCTAAGTATGAAAGAACCGCTGATGATGCCATATGTCCCGCCATCACATTTTAGGGAGCTGGTTATGATAGTCCAACCTGTAAGGGGTTTTTTTAATTATATATGGTGGGACCCTTTAACTCACTAAAGGGTCAATAGAGGCATTTTTCGCTTGGGTCCCTAATTGGCTAGGTATGAAGTGAGAAAGTTGAAGGCCCCATGCATCTCTTTGGTGCTCTTTTAAGGGGCAGATCCAAAATTTGTTCCCAAACTAGCACCGACCTTCCATGTGTCCCAAGGTCCAAAAGAAAGAGTCGACTGTTGAAAAGTAAAGGACCGACGAAGACCTCCACGTGCCTCGTCCACGCAACATAAAGGATAATATGTGGGGGTAGTTTCCAAATGAGTGCAAATCCCCCACAAGTCTCAGGGTAGGTACAATGTCACCACCAATAGGAGAGGTCTTACGAAGAATAAAAAAGAAATAGAGTAGGCCCGTAGAAGCCACCACGTGTCTCTTTAGCGTAAGTTCAAGAACAAAGAGGAGGGGTTGAAACTATGAGATGTGCGGGGCCGCCACATGGATCATGTAAACATACTCCAGACCCAAAATTCCTTCAGGTGGCCATATATTTTGATCAAAATATCTAAATTGAGCATGAGGGGATGTTTTAGAGAGCTCTTGGCACTTGCTACCCACCTGCCACCATTAATGATTCAACCTGCCATTTTGGAGGCTATCAAGTTTCCCACCTTCCACCATGATGAAGAATGGGTTTCCTCTCTTTCTCAATAAGGAACATCAACAGGGCATGGTTTTTGTAGCAGGACTCATCATTGCGACAGGGGAATTCAAAGCTCCTTCAGGGGCGGATGGAACAGGGTTGGATTTTCTCTCCTTTTCTCTCTCTCATTCTTCCTATATATTATACAAGAGGGACAATTTCAAGTGGTTGGACATTATTTCTTTTTTCCCTCCCCTTTTCTTTGCTCTGCAAGAAAATTTATGTAGTCTCGAACTCCTCCATCCAAATTGTAAATCCAATATCTGCCTCTCTGTAGTAGACCACTGGCTCTCAATGCACAAAATCAAGTTCCAGCTGCAGCACTAAAGAGCATTCCATATTTTACTAGAGAGAACCAAATGACCCCAATTGACCACATCCAGGATTATTTAAATGTCTGTGTAATTCATGAGATCATTGAAATGGATGTTGAGGTCAATTTGTTGCCTTTGTCTTTTAAGGGTAAAGATTTATTATGGTTCAAGAGTCTAACCATGGGATCCATCCATAACTGGGACCATCTATGCACAGCTCTTCACAATCAATTTGGAGAGAAGGGAGATAATCTATCCTTGTTGGAACATTTGACAACTATCAAGAGGGCCTCCGAATGAGAATTTGACTGATTTCAACTTCAGATTCTAGTGTATGTGGGATATGATTCTAGTGGCCATGAGACCAATAGACAAACGTATTCTTCTATACTTTCTTAGAGCTTTAAATTCTAATATTGGCATGATCATTCCATCAATGGGAGGTATAACTTTACCCGTGTCATATAACATTGCTATTACAACTAAAAATTTCTTAATTCAGGCTAGTAAACTTGCACCTATGCCACCTATACCTCTATATCTAGTACTGGAAGCTCTAAGCACCATTCAAACATGCACATTAGCTCACATACCTGCTCCAAGGAATTAGAGTTCAGCTCAAGGCTCCACCTCATCTTCTAGCACTTCAAAAGAGCTAGAAGAGGTTACGAAACAACTGTAGAACTTAGTAAATGAGCTACTAACTATCAAGAGACAACAAACTTAGAGTTCTAGGCCATATCAACCTCAAACTCAATATCAATTTAGACCCCAATATCAACAAAATAGACCACTAGCTCAGGCTGCAAATCAAAACCAAAACCAAGGGACATCTCAACTTGCTACGCATTTCTGATGATATAATCCAAAAGTAGCTTCAACATTAAGGGCCTTGGTTCCAACACAAACAACATGGCTTGAGAATATGATAGGTGTTTCCCATGCAATCAACACCATAACAAGTCAATGTGTTTCAATGGTGCACTAAACAAGGCCTTGATGGTAAAGACCATTGGTGTGTCCCACGAGCCCAGCCAAGAGAAAAATCAGCATCAAGAAACCCAGAAAGAGGCACCTCTAACTTAGACCATGCTTGTCAATTGGTAGGTAAAATATTTTTGTGGTATGAATCGAGCACCTCCTCATAGTGTGGGAGAAAATACACAGTCCAAGAAGAGGAATATTAGAGAGGGGCAATCCTCTGACTCAAATGGTCCATAACCCTCTGTTCCCCCATAAATTGCAACTCCTAGTGTGTAGAATCAGCCCAAGCCACTTCCCAGACCCGTTCAGGCACCGGTTGTAACGACCCATGTCCAAGAGAAGAATATGCAAGGAAAGGGGAAGAAAAAAGATAGTTCATCCCCATTTAACATCATTGAACAAATGGAGAAAGTAAATGTGAACATCTCAATGTGGGATTCGTTGGCTATCCTAGGACAGCGAGACCTCTTGCAGGCTACTATGGCCAATTGGTCAACCTCAAATCAACCCCCCAACCAACAAGAGAAATTCTTTACCAATGTAGCTCAACCTAAAGGAAATCATGGAGGACAACAAGGTAATAATATGAAGCCCACTCCATTCTACATTTTATTCATCATTGGGGTTAAATTGGTACATAATTTCATGATTGATTTGGGAGCAAGTAGCTCAATTTTGCTGAAGAAAATAGCCAACTAGTTGGGTCTTCAATACAAAGTCATCTCCTAGGGCGTAGTGCAATTGGATGGGTCAATAGTAACAAGGGTTGGAGTCATCAAGGATCAAAGCCTCACCTTACATGCATGCCCCAATGTGACCATATTACAAACTGTATCAGTCATAGACTTGCCGCCACACTTTGCATTGTGTTTGTTAAGAGACTTCACTACTAAAATTAGAGGCTATTTGTCTGTTGATTGGTCACATATTCTTTTTAGAACAAGGTATGGGGCTAAGGCTACGATCATATTTCACCCCATTACAGATTTCCATAGTGAGCCTCATGTACCTAGCCCAATCAATGTGAATTGTTCTTGCTTTGATTAGGAAGACCTCTGAAGCACTCATGAGGTAGATACCAAGGTTGGGTGTATTCCAGACTTGACTCTTAAAACGTGGGAAAACAAGAGGCATGATTTTGACCCTTACAATGAAATGGAGGAATCCCATTTAGCAGTTTACTTTTTGCATAAGGAGAATCATCCTTTTCCTAAGATCACGAAGCCATACCAAAAGGATGATAATGAGGTATGACAGTTATTATTTGGTGGCTCAATTAGTAGAAAAGTAGTTAGAGGAGGAGCTATGCTACTTTCATTTCAAGGTATGAAATATTACTCATCCTTCCATTTCCAATTTTCTTGCTCGAACAACATAGTAGAGTATGAATCCTTGATCCATGGACTGCATTGGTCAAGAAAGAGAGGGATTAAAAACTTACAAGTGTTTCATAATAGTGAGCTAGTTACGAATCAAGTCCGAGGAAAAAATTCTGGCAAGAATGATTTGTTAAAAAATACAAGAATCAGGTATGGGATCTCAACGAAGATTTTGAATATTTTAGCATCATTTCCATCCCAAGGAAAAAGAATGAAGCAGCAGACATATTGGCATCAATCGGGGCAGCATTTGATGTAGTAGAGAATATCAAGAGTGAGAAATCTCATCCCCATATCAGAGTGGTTGTGAGACCGGATGTCCCAAATAGTAACAAAAGTTGGAAGGTCTTCGAGAATGATCATAAAATTGTCAATTTTTTACAGGAAGAAGCTGGTTTCTTTGCCAAAAACTAAGACAAATTAGAAAAACGGTATGGTAATTAAGTGGTACAGCTGAGAACCAACAAATTACTAAAGGGTCTTATAACTGTGGAGTCAATATTCAACCCAAATGATCAATTCTAGAAGGAGAAATAAAATATTAAGGTAAATGGTTAAGATTTAGAGCCCATTTCAATAGAAGAATGCAAAATGTTGTGAATTGGCAAGGTAAGTACTCAAGAAGAAAAATCTGAATTCATTCATCTTTGTTAGGAATTCCTAGATGTCTTTTCTTGTACTTACAAGCATTTAAGAGGTTTCAACGTAAGGTTGGCACAACACACTATCGAGCTGGATCCGGGATCTAAGCCTTTCAAATATAAGCAAAGGCCAGTAAATCCTCACATTAAACCTCTCATAAGGAAAGAGTCGAACAAGCTAATTGAGGCCAACATCATCTTCTCTATCAAGCATTCAATTTGGGTTACAAAATTGGTGCTTGTGAGGAAAATAAATGGAGAAATCAGATTGTGTGTGGACTTTCATGATCTAAACAGAGCATCACTCAAGGATCATTATCCAATTCCATTAATGGAACAAATCTTTGAGGTTGTAGCTTGCTCCAAAAGGTTTTCATTGCTAGATGGATACTCGAGCTATAATCAGATAATGTTGAAAGAGTAAGATCAACAAGGATGGCCTTCACCACAAAATTGGGCACATATGCTTACAAGAAGATGCCATTTAGATTTTCCAATCAAAAGCAACATTTCAATGAGATATGGATATGGCATTCAAAGGCTTGATCAAAATGATGGTGCTGGTATATTTAGATGATATATGATATCATTATCTTCTCAAAGAATGCAGAAGACCACCTCTTTCACCTGAAACAAGTATTTCAAAGGTGTGGAAGGTTTAGAGTGTCATTGAATCCAAAGAAATGTGTATTTCTATCACTCAAGGGTAATTTGTTTTGCCACATTGTCTCGAGAGAAGGGTTGACAATTAACCCTGAAAGAGTATAATCCATTAGAACACTACCACTACCACACCACAAGAAATCTCTCCAAAGCTTTTTAGGAAGGATAAACGTTGTCCACAAGTTTGTTCCTGATTTTTCCACTCTTCTAAAGCCTTTAAAGATGATGATTAAGAAGATTCTTGCATTCAAATGGAAATAAGAAGGTAAGGAACATTTTGAGGCCATCAAGCTTGCAATATCACGAGCCCCAACTCTTATTGACCAAGAATTTTAGAAGGACTTAATGTTGTATGCTTTTAGAGGGTCAGACACAATCTCATCCATCTTGGTTCAGCTGAACAAGGAATGTTTAGAACAACTCATAGCCCTGTTTATTGAAAAGCATGTCCTTGCTATCATTAGGAGTTTAAAGAAATTCAAACACTTGGTCTCTAACAACAAGATTCAACTACTAGTGTGTCATACTGGTGTCAAGGACTTTATCCTAAACAAGGACTTGAATGAGAAGAGAGCGATTTGGACCACTCGTGTAATGGAGTATGACATTTAAATCAAAGTGACCAAGATGGTTTGAGGCAAAGGTCTATGTGAGAAGCTCGCTTCCAAGAAATAAACTGAGTCAAAAGGAGAAGAAGAGGTTGTCCTACTACTGCAAAATGATTTAGAGTGGCCAGCTAATGATGCACCCATTCCATGTGAGACTCAAGCCTTGGTGCATTATATCTAAAAAGGTTTGTGCCCTCCAAAATGGAATAAAGAAAAGATGAGATAATTTATGCTACAAGCCATCGCATATGTTCTTATTGGTGGTTTATTGTGTAAGAAGGACATCAATTGTTTCCTACTAAGGTGCATTAGGATAGCAAAAATTTAGAAGGTGTTACACGAGTTCCACGATGGAGAAGATGGAAGCCACTTTTCTCCACGGGTAACAATGCTCAAAATTATGAGGGATGGTAACTATTGGCCTATGGTGTTTAGGGATTGCTACTCATGCATCAAGAAGTGTGCATTATTCATAGGGAAGGAAATGTTAGCATCCCTTCCTCTTTTCCCAATTTTGTTAAATCAACCATTCATGCAATAGGGATAGGACTTCATCAGAGTGATCAACCCAAATTTGAGGCAGGGCCACAAGTGTATACTCACAACGAGTAGATATTTCACCAAGTGTACTGAAGCAATTGCACTTAAGGAGGTAAATGAATTCAACATCTTTGATTTCTATGAAGGAATAATCACAAGATTTGGTTCCTCTTACACTATCATATCAGACAATGCATTGGCATTCCTTAGCATCAAAATTACTAAATGGGCTATCAAGAATTGGGTATATCTCAACACCTCTTCAAATTATTACCCTCAAGGTAATGGCCTTGTAGAGTCCATGAATAAGAACTCATTGAGAATCATCAGGAGGACTCTTGATGAGAATCAGAGAACTTGGCACACAAAAATAAAATCGGCTCCTTAAGTAGATAGAGTCACCCCCAAGTTGTCAACATGTAATCATCCCTACAAATTATTCTATGGGAAAGAGGCAGTGTTGCCTATATCATTATAATTTCCCAAACTAGATCTCATGCAGTAGTATGACTTGTCAGAGTTCAAACCAATGGAGGCTAGGTATGCAGAGCTGATTGAATTAGAATAAATCAAGGAACATGTAGTGTAAATTATGGAAAAGGATCAAACCTTAATTAAGAGATGGTTTGATAAGAAAGAAAGAGCAAGGAACTATCAAGAAGGGGAATTAGTTCTACAATGGGATGTAGATCAGGAAAAACCGGGAAGGCATTCCAATTTTGACACCATTTGGAGTGGCCCCTACATGGTCACAAGATGTAAAAGTAACAATGCCTTCCAATTGTTTACGTTGGAAGGAGAGGAACTTCCGATTCCGTTCAACAAGATCCATCTCAAACATTTCTATTGAAAAGGAAGGTTTCACCCTTGTAAATATTAGCATAGGATTTTAATATCTCTAAGTGCATGTGCACATTGTCTTGTTGTAGCGTAGGTTTTAATTCCCTAAGTGCTCTGGCACAGGTTTGGTTGCTCCAGGTTTGCGCATTATATAGTTTGATGCGCCTCTAGGTGAATGCACCAAGCCCATCAACATTTACAAAAGGGAGACCCATAGTTTCCGTAATAGTTGCTAATTTTAAAATAGAACAAATATAGAGAAACTAAAGTCAATTCTCAAAGGAGTCCATTTCTAGAACAACGGGACAGGTTTAAGGTCTCCAAGTGAAAGGGTTGGATTCAGGATTCAAAAAATAGGACCAGTATTAGGCCACCACCCATGACTCTATGCCCAATGGATAGAATAAGGTAGCTGATCCATTCTCCTAGCATGCGAGTGATCCCGCGAGTCACCAAATTATTGACCAATTTTTCCCCTTAGAAAAAATTAATCAAACATTCCCCTACATAGAAGAAAATTCAAGGGTTGGCTAAGTCCTGCGAGCTCTCAATCGATCCCAAATGAAGGGGCAGGTGGATTCGACAGTGAAGGGACAGGGTCGGTGAAGGAGAAAACAACCCGAAGAGACTAGAGGTGCATAGGAGAACAATGGAGAAAGGAAGCATTCACTTGGTCCCAAATCAGGTAAGTATAAGAAAATGTGCATGAAGGAACCACGTGTTAGCTCAGAGTAACTTCAAAGTTAAGAACCAAAAGGAGGTCCCCGAATGAGTGCAAAGGAGTCATGTGCCTCATCGGTGTAATTTCAAAGGAAGAATCCAAAGTGATGACCCCAAATAAGTGCTAGCTCTCCACGTGTCTAGAACCCAACATAGTCACTCCTAAATTAGAAGAAGGGATCCGACCAAGAAAATGAAGGAGGAGCATGCCCGAAATGGCTAAGTAAAACAAGGTTGGTGAAGGCCTCCATGCATACAATTGGCACATATTTAAAATTCAATAGTGAAAGGTGATCCCAAACAAGCGCCATCCTACCAGGTAGTTAGGGTTTAAAAGGGGGGTCTCATCGGCCATAATCAGCTAAGTACAGAATAGACCCACAGAGGGTGCCATGTGCCTCATCGGCATTACTTCAAAAGTGAGACCCAAGGGACAGTCCCTAAATAAGCACAAATATTCCACATGTCTAAGGTTTGGCGAGTTACTACTAAATTGGAAATAAAGGTACAAGCAGGGCCAGAATCAACTAAATAAAGAACAAAGCTAGTGGAAGTCCCCATGTGTCTCTTTGGCGCACCTTCAAAGGTTGAAGCCAAAGGTGGAGACTAAAACAAGTGATAAGCCTCCACGTGTCCCATGTTTGAAAAGGTGATAGAGTTGAAATTTCAAAAGTCTTAGGGTAGTAGAAAGATCCATGTGTCAGCTCGGTGTAAAATCAAAGAGGCGATCAAAAGTAGAGACTCAAATGAGCATCATCTCTCCACATGGTCAGAGTCAAATAAGGGGATAGAGTCGATCATAAAATTGGCTAAGTATGAAAGAAGCATGGATTATGCCATGTGTCACACCATCACATTCTAGGGAGTTGGTTGTGAGGGTCCCACCCATAAGGGTTTTTTTTATTATATATGGTGGGCCCATTTAACTCACAAAAGGGTCAAGAAAGGCATTTTACACTTGGGTCTCGAATCGGTTAAGTATGAAGAGAGGAAGCGGAATGCCCCATGTGTCTTTTCGGTTCTCTTTTAAGTGGCAGATTCAAAATCAGTTCCCAAACTAGCATCGACCTTCCACGTGTCCTAGGGTCCAAAAGAAAGAGTCAGCTGTTGAAAAGTAAAGAAGTTCTGGTAGAGACCTCCATGTGCCTCGTCTTATCAAGTTGAAAGATAAAATCTAGGGGCAATTTCAAAATGAGTGTGAAGCCTCCACATGTATCATGGCGGGTATAATGTCTCCGTAAATAGGAGGGGGCTTAGGTAGAATACGAAAGAAACAAAGCAGGCCTATAGAAGCCACCATGTGTATCTTTAGAGAAACTTCAAGAATGAAGAGGAGGGTACAAAACTGTGAGATGCGTGAAGCTACCACATGGATCATAGGAAAATAATTAAGACCCAAAATGCTTTTAGGTAGCCATATCTTTTGATCAGACGCTCTTAATCGAGCAAGAGGGGAAATTGTAGAGAGCTCTCAACACGTGCTACCAACATGCCACAATTAATGTTTTGACCCACCATTTTAGAGGCCATCAAATCTCCCACCTACCACCATAATGAAGAATTTTTTTCCTCTTTTTCTCAACAAGGAACAATGATGGGGCATGGGTTTTGTAGTGGACCTCATAATTGCGATAGCAGAATTCAATGCTCCTTTAGGGACATACGGAATAGGGTTGGATTTTCCCTCCTTTTCTCTCTCTCATTCTTCCTATATATTATACAAGAGGGAAAATTTCAAGTGGTTGGACATTCTTGCTTTGTGCCCTCCCCTTTTATTTTCTTTTCATTATAAGAAATCATGGAGTATCAAACCCCTTCATCCAAATTGTAAATGCAATATCTACCTCTTGGCTATTGTAATGCACTGTATCAATTCTTCGAGTAATAGAATAAGTTCATGGATGATTTAAGCCCTCTGTTATGTTTTATTGTTTCTTCCTAATTCCTCATTGCAATGTTAGTCATCTATGTATGAATATTGTTTTACATTTTAATGGTTTGTATTTAAAGGTAGTGCAAATGTTCAGCACTCCTTCGGTGCATCACCTATGTTAGATTAGGTTTTAATTCTTGCATTCTCTTCAACTCTGTCTCCTTGGAAAATTAGAATATGATTTAGGATAGACCCTCTACGATCCTAACATGTGCACCTGAACAGATGATTAGGATCTGGCCTTTATCTGAAGATCTCTCTCAACTCGTAAAGTCCCACACTTTGATAGATGCTCAATGTTGTGCAATCACAATGAAGATCTTAACTCGTCAAAATACTGACTTCATGGGAGATGTGATTCTGTAACAACATTTATTTCTACATTTCATCTGTTTATATGGATTATATGATGAATTAAACAACTGAACATAATTGAACGTATTTAATCATGAAGGGAAGAAATTTAAAACACCTGTAAATTTTAGCAATGAAATTTGAATACTTCAATCTCTAATTATGATTATTTTTCTAAACTTAACACTTCATCTATTCTGCAGTTCATGTGTTCATCAAGATAACAAAACCATCCTTCGGGCCTTTGTGTTATTTTGCTGAAGATAATCATGAAATTACAAACTATGTGATCTGTTACGTTTTGTAATAGCACACATAGCTGTAGATTTCATGTAATCATCAATTAATTAAATAGAAACAACATTAAACTGAAATAATCTCCCCTAGCTTAGGTTCACTTCACCAATTCCATCCATCATAACGAAGTTTTTAATTTCCCATTTTTGCACAAATGTAAAATTTTTCAACAAATCTTATGCTTCCCTCAAAAATAAAATCCACATATCCTTCTCCTACACAAACCACTCACTTGCATGCAATACACACAAATAAAAAGAAAAGTAAAATAAAGGTGTAGTTCATACCTTTCCATAGTATGAAATTTTTCAAGTACTCACACTCCAAGCTCTTTCAAGCTCAATCTAACTCCAATAAGGTCCAAGACTTCAACAAGCACTCTAAAAAATCTCTCACTCCAAAAATACAAGAGCATCGAATGAAGATCAAGTAACCCCCAAAACCAACATAATTAAAGTTACATATATTAAGAAGATAGGAGAGAGGATGAGCGAGGTGGCTCCACGTAGGATGCCACATCACTTATCCTCAACTCTACATCACCAGTCAAACATCAACCCCAATGCACAATAAATTGGTGGTTGAGAGGAATGACAAGCCTGTTACACACAAAAATCCATAATCACACACTCCTGTAAGGAACATAACTTTAAAATTCTATGTAAAAAAAGTACAATTAATGTCACTTTTGTTCTGTACAAAACACATAATGGGGTCTATTTTTGACCCCTCAATCCATAGGTAGGGTTGGTATATGAAATTAACAGGTGTGGGACAAGCTTATCTTGTCCCACAAGCCTCCAAAAATACCCCTTAATCCCAAATCCGAATATTCCACGGTAACGTAGAGTGTACAACACTTAGAGTCACTTACATTCAACTAAAAATCACATAGATCCAAAAGAATAACAACTCTAATAAATGACTCCTTTTTGTCACATACCCCAAATAACTTAATAAACACGATTAATTTACTTAACTAAAGGAACATTAATAAACAATGATTAAATAAATTATACGTCACAAAATAAATCAAATAATCTATAATAATTAAAAGTACAAGGGAAATAATTGCACACATAGTTCATGGTCACAATTGGAGGTCATTCCCCCCCATGAGGAATCCCCTAACAAAAGAATAACAAATCAACAACAACAACATTACACAAGTTATCATGGTGACCTTCGTTGTATCCATCCAGTATTCCATTGTGGTTAATCTCATCAATCCTCCTTTTTTATTATTGTGTTATAATTACCTGTAAAATCACACAATACCTCCTTCAGCCTCATGGCTGCACTTCAAATACGTCCATGATAAAATATACAGCACATAAATCAATAACCATCCTCATATTAGATAAATCATTATCTCAACTAAACCATGCTATCATTTGTCTATAATTTTCAACAACATCTCAATTCTACCATTTTATCAATATCAGTGAAGATTACAAGATTAGTTCAAAAGCTATATCATAGTCAACATGACGAGAATTCCGAATGTCAGTAAATATATATGCCAACAACACATGATCATCATCAATATAAAAATGTATCTCTCAACATCTCTAAGAAGCCAAACAAATCAAGCTATGAATCAAAGTCCATCAATAAGTCAGATATATCTCTATCATCTAACATCATGCTAAACCAAAATGATATGAGTAATATCCATGTCTATAGTCAACAGTACTCAAAATCAACATATAATAAGTGTCGAAGAGGAGTGTGTATGTACACGAGAAAAAATTCCTTAGGGACATTAATATGGCTCAGAAGGGGTAAGATGAGGAGCCTTAATGTGCCAATAAGTTTTAATCATATGAGAGTCTTGTGTATCCTGCATCATGTTCATATACCAATTGTGAAACACGTGTGTAAAGAGTATAACCCTCATATGTTATGTATTGAACCAACTGTGAAAAATAACATGTGCAAAGTTAAGAGATAGCTCCCTTAGATCCTAGCTCTCCATTTAGGGTACATGGGATTTTTTTATTTTGATATATGTGCATTACTAATGTCATCTTTGTCCACCCTTGGAAGTGAATGTTTTTTAAAAATACATCCCAAATGTGTTTGTCATAAAGGGATACCCTATGATATAATTAATAAGGCGAGGAGATGGATTCATAGGTGTCCAGGAGATCTTAAGCATGGAAATATACAATGTACACCATAGGAGTAGAATGTATCACATTATTCTTAGGTTGTGGGACATGCTTAGGACGACTACTTTAGGATATGTAGAGACCTATGAGAAAATATGATGTATGGAAGATAGATGAAATATGAACTTAGAAAATTTTCTCATGGGTTCAGGATTGATCACAGCAAATAGTATTAGAGACATTTATATTTACATAGAAGAGAGAATAGGTACCAGGGAATAATTACCGAATTGGAGATGCCTTCACAATCTGTACACATGTGAGATTATATTTCCAAAAATTTATTTTACACATTGATGGAGAATATAAGAGAATAGACTCTAGAGATTTGTGAATCCAAAGGTATCCTACGGGAAATGCATGAATTCACATGGTTCTAAGAGAACATTAGTAAGTCCTTCTCACTCAAATACTGTGTATGTAGTAGTGGATCCCACTGCAACTAGGGAGAATAATTTCCAATATATAAGGATATTTTGCATCAAGTTTGATATGTTCCTTAATATAGCTCAAAGAGGCAAGAAATGTAATTATCTCACATAATATTTCATCCTTAATTTGTTTACAATTTTTATCAACCAAGGCACTATGAATATGATGCTTAGTTGAAAGCAGGCTCTTACAGATGTAAAGTGAATCTTTTACCTTTGAAATAACATCTATCCTACAAATCATGCCATGTATCATCAAATCTATATAATAGAGTATTCTATAGGAGGTAAAGATGTGAAGTAATTGTAGGCAATAAAGAGATATCACAGTTGAGTGATCATATGTCATCAAGAATAAGGTATGGTCCTTATGATGCATCATGCACCTCTAAGTTTCTCTTTGATTTCAAAGGTGAAATAGTAGAAAGTAGATCCTTGAATGATCTTAAGCTTATATGTTATCATTGCCTTAGTAGCATGGTAATAGTTATCAAGAGAACCTATATTGAATTAAATTAAACTATTACCAGTGATCAATTAAGTATTGGATCAACATGATAGTGAAATTTGAAGCATATACTACTACATTTCCTAATACATCTATGATAGTCATAATAGGTCATTAGAATTGAATTTTTTGATGGATAGAATACAATTCTCATACCAAACTCCCTCTCCATGTTGAGTTGGTGAGTATACCTTGAATGGAAGATCACTCCCCATGTTGAATTTTCATATACCAAGGTCTCCAAGAAATCATGTTCAATTCTCGAAGTGATTGAATTTCCATATACTACGAAAAAAATTTGATACGATCACATATGGAGAGGTTCTCTTAACTATATGGAATCAGATTTTAGGCCATATGGTAGATCTGTAGTTGACAGATTTGTAAGTTCCATCATATTTGTATTATCTATTCAGTTTATTGCTGTCATATTATATTTTTAGTTCAGGTTTACCTGTTATACCATTATTTTTACATGGACATCTTGAACAAAATTTCTACATGAATAAAATTTCTAGTTTCAGTTTTAAGGGTAGAATACATACGTAAGCTTCTTTAGTGATATGATCTTGACCTCTCGTTCTTTAATATCTATGACACAACTCATCAAAGACGATCAAATCAAATGTCAATGGGTGTACTCACATACTTCTCCTTACAAGAAGCAAGGCATAGATCACTCAAGGGTGTACATTAAAAGATCCTTGGGGTGCATTTTATCCATTTGCATATAAAAAAATCTTGAACACTACTGTGAATGGAAAATTGGGTAAGATAATTGGTGAAGTCTAATGAGATTAAAATTCCTCATACATTAGAATTAGTGTAGATCAAGAATAACCATTGCTAGTTGCATCATACTTAATAATTTCAGGAATGGAGATAAAAAGGGATCATTCAAGTACAGAAGTTTGTCATGGTAAGCATCAATCTAAGTGAAGATGACATTGGAGAGGTTAAAGATGCAATATAGAGATGTCTCAATGCACCCCCTTTACCCTCATAGATAGGGTGCTTAGGAGATATTTACTCAACCCCAATGTGTAAAGGACACTAAGAACACCACTTATATGTGTGAGTAGATCTATACAAGTAATTTGATTATATTTACATAAAATTGGAGTAAGACAGTAGATGCATCTAGAATCTCTGAGGTGTAAAACCTTTGATTAAAGTTAAGGTATACTTTCATATTGAATGTGTAGTAGATAAAGAGTATCGAAAATTACGTCATGACTGTGCACAATAGATGTGGGAATAGTAGTAGACATAGAAATAGACATTATAGAATCTGAAGGGTAATATGTGAATCCCCCTATAGATATAGGGTGATAATTATGATGTAGAAATAATTGATGAAACCATAGTTACATTCTGAGATTATTTGGTCAAGTTGTAAGGTTGGATGATTTAATATCAATGATGAACTTTGGTTCATCTTGGACCATATAGAGTGAATACATCAATGGTAGTTTACACATTATGTGCTTTAGGAATGAAACCCCCCTGGAAAGGCTATTTTCCTCAATTGAGAGCATTAAAGAATTTAGGAGGATTAATACCATAATGGATAAGCTTCTCACGACTCAGGATTTAGGTTCAGTCAAAGTGGCAATAAGTAATATTTAAGTATGATGATCGCATAAAGCACATTGATGTGAAATGTCATCTTGAAAGAGAATAGGGTTGAATTTACAACCTAGAGTGATTTGCTAGTAGAAGTGCACGCTCTTTGGTGAATATGTTCACCTAGGTCATTGAATACATTGAGGAAGTCGCTCAAAAACTGGGTTCACCAAATGATTTACCACGAAATGCAATGGGCTTAAGTAGACCATATTTTTTAGGAGGAAAACTCCTTTTATCTTAATCCCTTAATGTTAGATTAGGTTTAGAAACAAGATGTATATTTAGCTTGGATATATTAAGAATTCAGTCCATAATATACATGGTACGACAATATTTTAGGGGAGCACATAAGATTACTTAGAGTGTGCGTGAAATCCTAGTAAATCTTGAAAAAATAATTGCACTTAGTTTTCTGGATGATTTGGAAGTTGATCTAGGTGTGAAAAATGATGAATAGGTTGTAAATTTCCTATAGATTTTTCGTCTTTATTTTGGTATGTGTAAACTATGCTAGAACCAAACCGTCAAACACAAGCCAAACTATCCAACTCTTCTAGAACTTCTATTCATAACTAATAGTTCCAAAGAATCAAAGGTTGGAAATTTAAATGATTTTAATTATATTTGTAAACTCTTTCATGTTAATAGAAGACAAAATTCCTTTCGATTTTCTTAGCTTAAAATAAATTTTCCTCTATAAACATTACACCACTATTCTTTGTATGATCTATTTTATTTTATACCTATTGATTTTTTCATCTTTAATGTAATTTATTACTTAGTCACACTTAATAAACCCAATAAAACTTACAACTTTGAATTTCTTTCATACAAAAAGTTGCTTTTATGGTGTCAATATAATTCATTGGGTATAATTTACTTTGAATTTTTTTTTTTGAATCGCTTTGATGATTATTGTGTGTGATTCTCAATATCTTTGAAATATAATTCAAAGTAGGTGAATACTTGCACAACAAACCAAAGAAACAAGAAAATTTTAGGAGAATGTGATTATGTCATATTACAATTATACTTTTTGCATGATTTAGAATTACTTGTTAATTGCTCAGTATAAATAGTGTTTTTGGCCTGCTTATATAGGGTTTTACTGGTATAATTTTGCATTAAGGTTAACCCATGAGGAAGGTAATGAGACAAATGATATTAAATTGAGAAAATTTATTATAGCATTCCACACAAGCACACATCTAACAACAAACAACACTGATGTACGTAATTTAAATTTATTCTTTTCTTTTGCAATATCCTCAAAATATGTGTCTAAACACATCTCTTTAAAAAATGTTCTCTTTCTATAGACAACAATTACTCATTCTTATATAAAATAATTTCCTCAAAATAGAATGCACAACATTGAACAAAAGAACTCTAAAAATGGAACTGTTTTTTTATAAAAATAACACATGTTATGCATGCAAACAAAGATTAAATTGTTTATTTCTTTTATAATAAAATATATGGATTGTATGCAAGAAAAAAAAAGGAATACATAAAAATATTAAATTTTGATATTACGGGTACATGTAACTATTAGTGCAAAATCACAGCACCCCAAATGACCTCTCAGATTTGGTGTTTCAAACTTATCATTTTATGTGATTTAAATAACATTGAGTTTTCTGCAAAAGTGTGGGACTCTACAAATAAGAAAAATCTCAAGATTAATGTTGGTTCCTATACCTTTATTTAGGTGCATACGTGAAATTTGCAAAGGATTGATTCATAAACCTAATCTAATATTGTCAAGGAGAAAAGGATGAAAGGTATGCAAGAAATAAAAACTAAGCTAACCAGGTGATACAATGAAGGAATGATGAACGTTTAACCAAAAAAAATTGTAAAATAATCAAGCATAGATAACTAGTTTTGCAATGAAAGACTAGATGAGAGCAGTGAAGACAAGAAAGGGTCGAAAATCAGCCACAAACATGTATTATTGCTCTACATATTTGATATAATGCATTTACAAAATGGAAAAAAGGAAAAAAACATGTTGCAGTCTAATGGAAGGTCTGAAACTCCATGATTTTGTTTCGCAAAGGAAAAGGGGATCATGTGAAACATAAGAATGTCTAACCCTTTACAATGAGTCCCAACCATGCTTTTATAGATTCAACACAGAGGTGAGAAAAACCGGTTTGAAGTTCAACCACTATCATTAATTCCTTATACAAAATCCACCCCAAATATGTCTTGACTACATCAATTTCTTGTTTGCCACCTTGAAGGAGGAGGAAATGATGGATCAAATTGAATTTGATCTGGTTGTTGAGGAAAAATAGATCTTGCATTAATAGCCTCAAGACGTTTCTCCATTTTTCTTCTACCTAACCTATCCAAACGTAAATTTTTAGATCTCCATGGTGTAGATGAGGATGAGATATTTCCAACAGTGTCAAATTTGCTAGATTTTGAGCCCCGAGTCAAAATATATGCCCATTTGAAATTTGGATCAGGTTCGTACAAAATAACGGGAAAACCAGTTTAAAAATAGGACCCCTTTTGAAACTAGACACGTGCAGGGTTGCCGCATCTTTGAGGACAGCCTTTGAATTTTTCTTTTGGAGTGCCATAGGGATGAAACATGGCTTCTTTCATGAATTTCTCAATTTGCTCATGTTTTTTGGCTAAGTCATTTTCTCAAAAGGGTCATATATCCGATCGGGGACACGTAACGGCTTGGTGCTTGTATGAAAATCCTCCCTTTATTCTACTCTTGAGTTAGCACCACGTTGACACTTGACACCCTCCACTGGTTAATCTTAATGCTTTGACTATTTAACCTAACCCTGTCCCTTTTTAAATGGGACGCGTGGAGGCTTCATGCTTACTTAGAAATCTGCTTAGGATTTTTCCTCTGAAGGAGCATCGGGTAAACATGTGGAAACCTCCGTAGGCTCTTAGACTTTTCAATAGCCCCTCTTACCTTTTCATACATTCGACTACGTGGTAAACCAGCACTCATTTAGGACTCCACTTTTGGACTAAATTTTGGAGATGTGTCAAGCTGACGTGTGGTGGATTACGCTAGCACTTCCATACTTAGCCTTTTTTGAGGCCCGCCCTACCCACCTTTTCACTTTTATCTTTGATTCCCTCTGTTTTGGGCCTGGGACATGTGGAGGCCTGGTGCTTGTTCAATCCTCCCTTTTTTGATTCAACTTTGAAGATGTTCCATTTGGAAACTTGGCAAGGTCCGTTGTCGCCTCCGTACTTATTCGATTCTGAGCTCGTTCTAAACTATTCTAGAGCCCGAAGACTTCGATCCTTCACCATTTCTTCCCTTAGAGCCTCTAACCTCTTTCGACACTATTTCCCCCCTTCCCTAACAATATTATTCCATTTCTTAGCCAGCCTGTAATCTTTTTAATGGATTCACTCGACAAAGTTGTTTCTTCTCTTTCTTCTTGCATAGGGTTGTTTAATCTTACGCAGGCCCTACCACTGCAATGTAGATTCCCTCTGCAACCTGTTTGTAAGGTTGGAATGTTGTTTCTCCAGTTCTCTCTATGCGGTGTCGTGGATGATCCAATATTTTTCTGTGGGGGGGGGAAATATGGATAACAATTTGGCGACCCGCAGGGGTATATGCATGCTAGATGAAAAGACCAATTCCCTTGCCATATCCATTGGGCATGGAGTCAAGAAATACGATCTGATACTGATCCTGCCTCTGATCCACGAGCCTGACCGTTTGCACTCTCAATTTTTCATAAGAAATCTCAAAACGATGGTTTCTGAGAGTAGAATTTTTTTTTTACCTGAGCTTTCACCTATCCCTGAACAAACAGTGCAAGAGCAACAAAACAGCACCACACAACTATGTACAAAATTTGAAATAATACATGTTTTAAGTGGAACATGCAGAGTGTGCAAAGCACTTAGAAAAAAACAACCTAAACTACAACAAGGAAGTGTGCACAAGCACTTAGAGGAATGAGAAATTAAACTAGTATGTACAAGGTGAGAAATTTCCTTCTAATAGCTACTCTTGAGTTAGTGTTGTGCTGACACTTGGCACCCTCCGTTGGTCTATCTCAATGCTTTGACTATTTAACCCTACCTTGTCACTTTTTGAAATGGGACGCGTGGAGGATTTGTACTTACTTAGAAACCCGCTTAGGATTTTTCCTCTGAAGGAGCACTGGGTCGAAATGTGGAAACCTCTGCAGGCTCTTAGACTTTTCAATGACCCCTCTTACCTTTTTAGACCTTAGACTATGTGGTGATTCCAAACTCATTTGGGTCTTCGCTTTTGGACTAACTTTTGGATATGCACCAAGCTGATGCATGGCGGCTTCCACTAGCACTTCTATACTTAGCCATTTTTTGAGGCCCACCCTACCCACCTTTTGACTTTTAGCTTTGACTCTACCTCCGGTTTAGGCCCATGGGACACATGGAGGCCTTGTGCTTGTTTACAGCCTCCCCTTTTTGGATTCAACTTTGAAGATGCGTCATTTGGATTTTCACTTGGCATCGTCTACTGTCTCCTCCATACTTAGTTGATTTTGAGCTCGTTTTGAATTTTTTCGGAGCCTGAAGACTTCGAACCCTTCATTTTTTCTTCTCTTTGAGCCTCTAGCCTCTTTTGACACTATTTTCTCCTTCCCTAACCCTGCTATCCAATTTCCGAGCCTCCTGTAATCTGTTTAATGAATTTAAGTCACGGATTCACTCGACATAGTTGTTTCTTCTCTTTCTTCTTGCATAGGGTCGTTTAATCTTTCATAGGCTCCTGCCACTCCATTGTAGAGTCCCTCTGATCTTGTTTTCAAGGTTTGAATGTGGTTTTTCTGGTTCTTTCTATGTGGGGTCATGGCTGATCCAATATTTTTTTGGGGGGCGAAATATGGATAACAATTTGGTGACTCACAGGGGTATCTGCCTACTAGATGAAAAGACCAGTTGCCTTGTCGTATCCATTGGGCATGGAGTCAAGAATGACAGTCTGATACTGATCCTACCTCTGATCCATGAGCCTAACCATTTACACTCTCAATTTTCATAAGAAATCTCAAAACGATGGTTTCTGAGAGTAGAAAATTGTTTTGACTCAGGGCTTTCATCTATCCTTGAATGGATTGTGAAAGAGCAACAAAACAACACCACACAACTATGTACAAAATTTGAAATCATACATGCTCCAAGTAGAACATGCAGAGTGTGCAAATCACTTAGGAAAAAAGCAACCTAAACTATAATAAGGCAATGTGCACAAGCACTTAGAGGAATGAGAAATTAAACTAGTATGTACAAGGTGAGAACTTTTCCTTCTAGTACCAATGTTTAAGATAGATTCCATTCACTGGAATTTGTAACTCTTCACCATCCAATGTAGAAAATTGGAAAGCATTGCTACTTTTACATCTTGTGACCATGTAGGGGCCACTCCAAATGGCATCAAACTTGGAATGCCTTCCTGGTTTTTCCTGATCTGCATCCCATTTCAAAACTAGGTCTCCTTCTTGAAAATTTCTTGGATTTTTACTTTCTTATCAAAGCATCTCTTGATTGAGACCTGATCCTTCTCCATTGTTTGAAGTGCATGCTCTCTGGTTTCTTCCAATTCCATCAGTTCTGCATACCTGGCCTCCATTGGCTCAAACTCAGACATCTCCAGCTGCTTCATGAGTTCCAATGCTAGCAACTCAAGTGATATAGGCAAACACTGCCTCTTTCCCATAGACAAGTTTGAATGGAGAGCTTCCTGTAGACCTCTTGGGTGTTGTCCTATCAGCCCATAAGGCTGATTTGAGTTTTGTGTGCCAAGTTCTCTGATTTTCATCAAGATTTCTTCTGACAATCCTTAGCAGGTTCTTGTTTGTGGACTCAGCTTGGCCATTACCTTGAGGATAATAATTTGATGAAGTGCTCAAGTAAATCCCATTCCTAACAGCCCATTCTATGATTTTGGAACCTATGAATGCCAATGCATTGTCCAATATAATAGTGGATGGCACTCCAAATCTGGTCACTATCCCTTCATAGAAATCTAGTATGCTAGACTCATTAGCTTCTTTGAGTGCCACTGCCTCGGTCCACTTGGTGAAATAGTCTGTTACTGTCAGAATCCATTTGTGGCCTTGGCTCGAATTTGGATTGATGACCCCAATGAAGTCTAATCCCCATTGCATGAATGGCTGGTCAACTGAAATTGGGTGCAATGGAAGTGCTACTAGCCTTTCTTTGCCTCTGAAGAATGCACAGTTCTTGCACTTTTTGATCCATGCATAGCAGTCACTAAACACCTTGGGCCAATAATAACCCACCTTCATGATCTTGAGTGTTGTCACCCATGGAGAAAAATGGCCTCCAGCTGCTCCAACATGGAACTCTTGTAACACTCTCTCAATCTGATCTATCCTAATGCATCTTAACAGAACACCATTGATGTCCCTTTTGAACAAGACACCATCAATAAGCATGTATGGGATGGCCTATAGTCTAAAGTGTCTCCTTTTTGTTTTACTCATTTCTGGAGGGCATAGGCCTGTTTGTAGGAAGTGCATAATGTTCTGAGTCCAACAAGGAGTGGGCACATCATCATTTTCTCCCTCTTGACTATTCTGTAGGACAAAAATAGCTTCCTTTTCACCGCTTGCTTCACCTTGTTGACTTGAGGCCAGTTGTTCACACAATCCCTTCCCATGGACCAGATTAGTAACCTTGATCTCAATGTCATACTCCATGACACGAGTGATCCATCCTGCATGTTTTTCATTCAGATCCTTGCTGAGAAGGAAGTCTTTAACTCCTGCATGGGAGACTAACAGTTGGATTTTATTGTTTGAAACCAGATGTTTAAACTTATTTAACCCTCTGATCACTGCAAGGACATGCTTTTCGATGAAGGAGTATCTCACTTCATAATCTTCTAGACCTTGGCTGAAGAAGGCAATTGGCTGCTCTGTACCCTCTTTGTTCTGCTGTACTAAGATTGTAGAAATTGTGTCACTGCCACCAAAGGCATATAGTATGAAGTCCTTAGAGAAGTCTAGATTCACGAGAGTTGGGGCTTGTGATATAGCTTCTTTGATGGCCTCAAAGCTTTCTCTTCCTTCAGCTATCCACCTAAATGCCAAGTTCTTCTTCAACATCAACGTTATTGGCTTGACAAGGGCAACAAAGTCTGGTACAAACCTACAAACAAAATTAATCTTTCCTAAGAAGCTTTGAAGAGATTCTTATGGCTTGGTAATGGAAATGCTCTTATTACTTCATCCCTCTCTGGGTCAATTGTCCAAACCCTCCTTTGACACAATATGGCCTAGAAGCCTACCCTCATGGGCCAAGAATATGCATTTTTTAGGGTTCAATGATACCCCGAATCTCCTACATCTTTGAAATACTTGTCTTAGGTGAAAAAGGTGATCCGCTACATTTTTGGAGAACACAGTGATGTCATCTAGATATATCAGTACTATTTTGTTGATCAACCCTTTGAATGCCATATCCATTTCCCTTTGGAAAGTGGCTCCAGCATTAGACAATCCAAATGGCATTTTTCTGTAGGCATAGGTGCCCCATTTGGTGGTGAAAGCCATTTTGAACTGATCATCTTCTTTCACCATTATCTAGTTATACCCTGAGTAGCCATCTAGGAGGGAGAATCTCTCTGATCTAGACACCACTTGCAAAATCTGCTCCATTGAGGGGAGTGGGTAGTGGTCCTTAAGTGATGCTCTGTTCAAGTCTCGAAAGTCTACACACAATCTAATCTCTCCATTCTTCTTCCTGACTGGGACCAAGTTTGCAACCCAACTTGAGTGTTTGATTGGAAATATAATACTTGCCTCTATCAGCTTGTTTAGCTCTTTCTTCATCAGAGGTTCAATGTGTGGATTGACTGGTCTCTACTTTTTCCTGATGGGCTTAGCATCTGGATCTAGTTCAATTGTGTGTTGTGCTAGCTTCAGATTGAACCCTCTTAGGTCTTCATAGCTCTAAGAAAATACATCTGGAAACTCTTGGAAAAGTTGCATGAATTCATACCTTTCTTTCTCGGTGGCCACTTTGCCAATTTGAAGTGTTTTGCCTTCTCCAACTAGAATTGACTCTGAATCTTCTCCTTTGATCTGTATATTAGCCTTCTCTTTTCAAAACTGATCATTAGGATTGAAGATAGATTCCAATGTCACCAAACCTTTGGGAAGCTTGTTTGTACGTAGCTACACTACTTGATCTCCATATTGCTGCTCTAATTTGTCTTGATTCCTAGCTAAGAATTCAGCTTCCTCTTGCAAGAAATTGATGATCTGCTGATCATTCTCAAACACCTGCCAGCATGTGTTGTTATCTGGCACTGCTGGCCTCACAATCACATGGATATGTGGTTGTCCTTTGTCCCTCTTGATGTTGTCAACCACATCAAATGTTGCTCCAACTGCTGCAAGCCTATCAACAACTTCATTCTCCTTCCTGGGTATGGACACAATGTTGAAGGCTTCAAAATCCTCAATGAGATCCCATACCCTATTCTTGTAGCTCTTGAGTAGGTCATTCTTGACAACATTTTTTCCTCTGACTTGATTAGCAACTAGTTCACTATCACCAAACACTTGCAAGTTCTTGATTCCTCATTTTCTTGCCCAATGCAATCCATGAACCAAAGCCTCATATTCTGTGTGTTTGTTTGAATAGGAAAATTGGAAATGGAAAGCTGAGTAGTATTTCATACCTTGGGGTGACACAATCATAGCTCCTCCTCTAGCTCCTTTCCTACTTCTCGAGCCATCAAAGAACAATTTCCATACTTCATTGTCATCTTTGTGTTCTGGCTTAATGATGTCAGGAAGAGGATGATTCTCCTCATGCAGATAGTAGACTCCTAGCTCAGATTCTTCCATCTCCTTATAGGGGTCAAAAGCATGTCTTTTGTTTTCCCATTCATCGAGAGTCAAGTCTGGGATACACCCCACCTTGGTATCTTCTTCACAAGTGTTTAGGAGGTCCTCCTGATCAAAAGCTGAACAATTTGCATTGATTGGGCTAGGCACATAAGACTCAATGTGGTAATCCGTTATGGGCTCAAATCTGATTGTGGCCTTAGCTCTATACCTTGTTCTAAAAAGCATATGCAACCAGTCAGCAGACAAATAGCCTCCAATTTTGGTAGTGAAGTCCCTAGACAAACACAATGCAAAATGTGGTGGAAAGTCTATGACTGATATGTTCTGCAATACAGTCACATTGGGGCAGGCATGCAGTGTGAGGCTCAAATCCTTGATGACTCCAACAGTTTTCACTGTTGTCCCATCCAATTGTACAACCCCTCTAGAGATGAATTCATATTGGAGACCCAGTTGATCAGCTATTTGTTTGGGCATTACAGAACTACTTGCCCCCGAATCAATCATGCAATTATGCACCAGTTTGTCCCCAATGATTAATGAAACATAGAATGGAGGAGGCCTCAGGTTCTTACCTTGTTGTTCTCCATGTTTTCCCTCAGGTTGAGTTGCATTGGTAAGCACTTTCTCTTGTTGGTTAGGGGGTTGATTTGAGCTTGACCAATTGGCCATAGCAGTCTGCAACAGATCCCTCTATCCTGGAATGGCCAGTGACTCCCATAGTGAAATATTCACACTTGTCTTCTTCATTTTCTCAATGATATTAAATGAGCTATCCTTCTGCTGCCCCTTTCCTGGCACATTTTTCTCTTGCACATGGGTTGTTACAACTGGTGCCTGAGTGGATTTGGAAGGTGGTTTGGAATGGCTTTGCATGTTGGGAGTTACATTTGGAGTACCAAAACCTTGTGGAGTAATGGAAGGTTGAAGGTTACCTGAGTTTGGTGATTGTCCTTCTCCAATATTTCTCCTTTTGGACCATGTATTGGCAGCTACACTTTGAGAAGGGAACTGATTCATTCCACAGAAGTCTTCAACTTGCCAATTGACAAGCATAGTTTCACTTGGAGATGTCTCTTGCTGAGCTCCTTGCTGCTGATTTTCTTCTTGACTAGACTCTTGTGACACACCACTGGTTTGCACCATCAAGGCCTGGTTTAGTGCACCATTAAAGCACATTGATTGATTATGTGGTTGATTGCATGGGAAACACCAATCATATTCTTGTGCCAAGTTGTTTTGTGCTAGAACCAATGCCCTTGATGTTGAAGTTGTATTTGGATCATATGACCTGAAAGGTCTACCAGCTTGAGGTTGTCCTTGGTTTTGACTATCATTTACAGTCTGAGCTGGTGGTCTATTTTGCTGATACGGGGGTCTAGCCTGATACTGAGCCTGAGGCTGATATGGCCTAGAACTCTGAGCATGTTTCCTCTTGATAGTTACTAACTCATTCCCTAGGTTCTGAAGTTGTTTCATGACCTCTTGAAGTTCTTTTGAGGTGTTAGAGGATGAGGTGGAGGCTTCGGCTGAACTTTGATTCCTAGGAGTAGGTATAGGAGCTAATGTGGGTGTCTGGCTGGTACTTGGGTTTCCTAATTCAGGGTATAGAGGCATGGAGGGCCTAGGAGCAAGCTTGCCAGCCTGAATTAAACAATTTTCAGCTCTTATAGAGAGGCTATAGGCTGTAGGTAGAGTGGTGCCTCCCATTGATTGAATTATTAAAGCAATATCAGAATTTAAAGCTCTAAGAAAGTATAAGAAGGAACCTTCTTCTGTGGGCTTTACTGCCACTGGAATCCTATCCCAGGTCCTTTGAAATCTGAGGTTGAAATCCGTCAACTACTCATTCAGAGCTCTCTTGATTGTTTTCAGTTGCTCCAACAAGGATAGGTTATCTCCCTTTTCTCCAAACTGGTCATGAAGAGCTCTACACAGATGGTCCCAAGTTTGAATAGAGCCTTCTTCTAGGCTCCTGAACCATTGTGAAGCTTTACCCTTGAGTGAAGAGGCTAGCAACTTGACTATAATGTCCATCTCAGTGATCTCATGGATTGTACAGACATTTGCAATGTCTTGAACGTGGTCACCAGGAGAAGTCTAGTTTTCTCCAGTGAAATATGGGATGCTCTTTAATGCTGCCACCAGGATTGGATTTTGTGCATTCAGAGTGAGTGGGCTGCTGCCAGTGAAATTGACATAAGGATTTGGTTGTGCCATCCTGATCGGCCTGAGCACCCTTCTTGATTGAAAGAATGACCTACTAGGAGGAGGTGTTGATAAGGCTCTGTTTGGTGGAGATGGAGATCTCTGGGATCTTCTCCCCCTTCTCCTTCTGTCTGGAGACAAGTGCAGGTGGAAAAACTGTCCCTCTTCTCTGGTTCTTGACCTTGTTTGTATTCTTCTCATGAACTTGACAAGCTTGGACTGCTGAAACCAGTGGATTTTGTCCCTTTTGGAGTCGTCAGATGTGAGTTCTTAAAACTTCTTAAAAGCTAGAATCACAGCAAGTGCACATCAATCTTACTGTAATAAAGATGGAGACTTCTTTGTCCCACTGGGTGTGCCAAAACTGTTAGTGCAAAATCACAACACCCCAAATGACCTCTCATATTTGGTGTTTCAAACTTGTCATTTGATGTGATTTACATAACATTGAGTTTACCCAAAAGTGTGGGACTTTGCAAATGGGAAAACTCTCCAGATTAAGGTTGGTTCCTATTCCTTTGTCTAGGTGCATACGTGAAATTTGCAAAGGATTGATTCTTAAACCTAATCTAATATTTCCAAGGAGACAAGGATGAAAGGAATGCAAGAAATTAAAACTAAGCTAACCAGGTGATACACCGAAGGAATGATGAACATTTTTTTTGCTGATAGGCACAAACCAAAAAAATGCATACAATAATCAAGCACAGATAACCAGTTTTGCAATGAAAGACTAGATGAGAGCAATGAAGACAAGAAAGGGTCAAAAATCAGCCACAAACATGTATTATTGCTCTGCAGATTTGATACAATGCATTTACAAAATGGCCAAAAGGTAGAAAACGTGTTGCAATCTAATGGAAGGTTTGAAACTCCATGAATTCATTTTCTAGAGGAAAAGGGGAGCCTGCAAAATAGAAGAATGTCCAACCCTTTAACATGAGTCTCGACCATGCTTTTATAGATTCAACATAGAGGGAAGAAAGAGAGAGCGAGAGAGAGGTGGGAAAAAACTAGTTCAAAGTTCAACCACTATCATCAATGCCTCCTATAAAATCCACCCCAAATCTATCTTGACTGCATCAATTTCTTGTTTGGCACCTCGAAGGAGGAGGAAACGATGGATCATATTGAATCTGATCTGGTTGTTGAGGAAAAAAAGATCCTACATTAATGGCCCAAAGATGTTTCTCCATTTTCTCCCACCTAACCTCTCCAAACTTAAATTTTTAGATCTCCATGGTGTAGACGAGGCCACAAGTTTTAGATCTTTCCAACGGTGTCAGATTTGCTAGATTTTGAGCCCCGAGTCGAAAGATATGCCCATTTGAAATTTGGATCAGGTCTGTACAAAATAGCAGGAAAACCAGTTCGAAAAATGGGCCCCCTTTTTGAAACTGGACACGTGGAGGGTTGGCGCATGTCTGAGGGTAGCCTTTGTATTTTTTTTTGAAGGGCATGGGTTGACACGTGGCTTCTTCCGTGACTTGGTTGATTTCCTTATGTTTTTTGGCTAAGTCCTTTGCTTGATGGGGTCATATATCTGACTTGGGACATGTGGCGGCCTGGCACTTGTCTGAAAACCCTCCCTTTATTCTACTCTTGAGTTAGCATCATGCTGACACTTAGCACCCTCCATTGGTCTGTCTCAGTGCTTTAACTAATCAACCTGACCCTGTCCCTTTTTGAAATGGGATGCATGTGGAGGCTCCGCGCTTACTTAGAAACCCGCTTAGGATTTTTCCTCTGAAGGAGCGTCGGGTCGACATGTGGAAACCTCCATAGGCTCTTAGAATTTTCAACAGCCCCTCTTACCTTTTCAGACCTTGGACTACGTGGTGAGCCCATGCACTCATTTGGGTCTCCACTTTTGGACTAACTTTTGGAGATGTGCCAAGCTGACGCGTGGTAACTTCCACTAACACTTCTATACTTAGCCTTTTTTGAGGCCCGTCCTATCCCACCTTTTGAATTTTAGCTTTGACTCTACCTCTATTTTTGG
Source organism: Taxus chinensis (assembly GCA_019776745.2). Lineage (NCBI taxonomy): Eukaryota > Viridiplantae > Streptophyta > Pinopsida > Cupressales > Taxaceae > Taxus > Taxus chinensis. The sequence continues at coordinate 251,036,291 of CM034157.1, read as the reverse complement.
CCTGGGACATGTGGAGGCCTGACACTTGTTTGAGCCTCTCTTTTTGGATTCAACTTTGAAGATGCGTCATTTGGACACTTGGCAACGTCCACTGTCTCCTCCATACTTAGTCAATTTTGAGCTCATTCTGAACTATTACGGAGCCCGAAGACTTTGAACCTTCGCCATTTCTTCTCTTTGAGCCTCTGGCCTCTTTTGACACTATTTCCCCTCTTCCCTGACCCTGCTATTCCATTTCTGAGCCCACATGTAATCTGTTTAATGGATTTAAGGCATGGATTTACTCGACAGAGCTGTTTCTTCTCTTTCTTCTTACATAGGGTTGTTTAATCTTTCGTAGGCCCCACCACTCCATTGTAGAGTCCCTCTACAACCTATTTGCAAGGTTTGAATGTGGTTTCTCTGGTTCTTTTTGTGTGGGGTCGTGGCTGATCCAATATTTTTTTAGGGGGGTGAAATATGGATCCCAAACATTTTCCAACACTTTGACTTAATTTATATTTCCAAGATTTTATTATTGTTGAGCTAATTCTATAATTACAAAGATGGGATATCCCTGATCAAAAAATCCCAAGAAAATTCTCAAATATTCAAAAACATCCTTTGCTAATGATTTCATAAAAATATTAGGAAATTTATATTCGGATATGTAAAATTCAAGAAAACATTCTTCGTATTTAACCAAATCCATGATAAATTGATACCTCATGTCTGTATACTTTCTCCACTTTTGAGAAACATGATTTTTAGACAATGATATTTTTGAATTCTTGTCACAAAAATTTGTGTAGTTTCCTCTTTATTTTGTTTTAAATCTATCAATATTCTCATCATCCAAACAACTTGACATACAAATCCTCTCACTACTACATAATTTTCCTCTATTAAAGATAATGTGAGAATTTCCTTCTTCTTTGATGACCATGAAATGAATTTGGTTCCAAAGTGAAAATCATAGCAAGATGTTATTTTCCTGTGATTTATACTACCCAAACTGTCACTATCTAAATAACCTATGAGTTTGAACTCATCTAATGTTGAATATAAAACTCCATGATTCTTCCTTCCACATACCTACAAATATTTTCTCCACGTTACCAATGTGAATATTTTATAGATTCCATAAACCTTGATGTGAGGCTCACACCATTCATAATATCAGGCCATGTTTCAAGAAAATACATGACACTTCAAAATTTAAAATTCTAGATAATGTTTTATCCACTAATGATCTTATGTCCTATTCGGTTAACTTAAAACCTACTACAATAGGTGTTTGTGCTGGTTTGTAATTAAACATGTTAAATCTCTTGAAGACATGATTAGAATACTTTTCTTTTGAAATAAAAACTCCATCTTTTTATTGTTGAACTTCAATTCCCAAAAAGTTGTGCGTGAGGCCTAGACCTGTCATCTCAAATTATTTCTTCATGGGTGATTTGAATGAATTTGTAGATAGACTTCAAATAATGATGAAATCATACACATATAGAAAAACAATAAAATTTATACCTTTCTCATTTATCTCGATGTATAAGGTAGGCTCACTTCTTCTCCTACTGAAACCATTCTGAATCATATAATAATCAATCATGTTGTACCAAAATCTAGCCACTTGCTTGGGTCCATGTAGATTTTTTTTCAATCTATACAACTTTATTTAATGTTGTTCAATCGCATAATGTTTTGTATGATTCTCATTAATTTCGTCTTCAAGAAATCCATTGAAGAATGTTGATGTTATGTCCACATGATGAAATCATAGGACAATTTTTGAGCTATAATTACTAAAACCATTCTTTTTATGTCCTAACGTAATATTAGTGCAAATATTTTTGTTTAATACACTCCATATTGATGCATAAAACCTCTTACATCTAGCCTTTCTTTATGTGTATTTCCTTTACTATCAACACTATATTTGGTCTTGTACACCCACTTCACTCCTATTAATTCCTTTCCTTCTCTAAGATTAACCAATTTTCACGTCTTATTCTTCTATATAGCATCTATCTAATCATCGATTTATTGAGAAAAACACATCATTGTTTATAGCATCTTCAAAGAATATTGGATATGTAACTAGAGAAAACAATGCAAAAACTGAAAAATAATTAGTTTAATAAACATGTTAAATATCAATAAGACTATTTATTTTCCACTGCAAAGGGCTATCAGTTTATGCACTTTTTGTGGTGAAGGATTTACATCTATTGTTTTCTGTGGTGTCTCTTGCATGGCTAAAGGTGAATGAAATCTTGGATACCTCCGAACTATATATGGAGGTGTAGCTTGTGCTACAACTTGTGATGCATGTTCTATATTTGTAGTATATACAATACCGTCTTGTTTTATAGTTTCATATGCCATATTGCCAAGAGGAATAGTTTTTGCTATACGTATTGTTTTCTCCACACCTCCATCCCATGCTTCATTTCAATAAAATAAACATCTCCTTTGATCAAAACCTTTCTAGTGAATAGATTACATAACTTGTAAGTTTTTGTATTCTCTAAATATCTAATAAATATGCACTTTTATTATTATTTATCTTTCTTCCTTAGCTCATCAAGCACATGTGCATATGACACACAACAAAATATTCTAAAATGAGAAACAATATGTTTCTTGTTCTTACAAGCATGTTGAGGAACCTTATTTCAAACAATTATTGTTTTACACCTATTTAAAATTTAAAAAATAGTTTCTACTGCTTCAACCCAATATTCATTGGAAAGATTAGTTTCCTTCATCATACTTCTCTCCATCTCCATTATGGTTTTATTCTTTCTCTCTTCCACACCATTCTAATCTGGTGAATACCTCAAAGTAAACTTCTTTTGTATAAAATGATTGTTGTAAAATTTTAGAAAAGCATTGGAAATATACTCACCTCCTATGTTTGTTCTCATAAATTTTATTTAATAAACACTTTGCTTCTCCACTAAATCCTTCTACTACTAAAATATATAAAAATATTTTGATTTCTGTCTCAAACAAATACACATGTCTTCCTCATATAGTCATCAATGAATGTCATAAAATATTAACAATATCTAATAGAAGTTGTTTTCATAGGTCCACATAAATATGAGTGAAGAATTTCAAGTGTTGTGCTTGCTCTTGATCTTTTACCAACTGGGAAGCACTCCATGTTGCTTCCCCAAAATGCAACGTTCACAATCTCTCACTGGTTTTTGGATCAAAGGAAAACATTTTACCATATTTTTCATCTGTAAAAAATTTAAACCTCCAATATTAATTTTTCCAAACCTGAGATGCAATAGCCATGAATCATCTTTTGAAATTCACTAAAAAGTTGACTCACTTTCTTTACCTCTAGACTTGTCTTGATTTTAAGAATGATTTATACTAGCTCTAGACATGGATCCCGATTTTGCTGTGGACATTAATGGATCTTTGGATTGTGTTGTATATATCTTCCCCCTAGGTAGATATAGATAAGCAGAAGAATATGGAAACCAAAGAAATTCAAACCTCAGCCCATGGCGCACAAAAGGGGCGCACGACAATGAGTGTCGACAGCAAAATGGATGCGCCCTTGGCGCACAGAAATGGCGCATAACAATGAGTGTCAACATGAGAATGTATGCGCCAAGGCGCAGGAAAGTGGCGCACAGAAGAAGATGTCAACATAGAAATAGACGCGCCCTTGGCGCATAGAAAGGAATGTTGACACAGGAAAAGTTGCGCCCTTGGCGCAGGTAAAGTGGCGCATGTAAACATGTGTCGACATAAACATATTTGTGCCTTTGGCACACAGAAAAGAGTGTTAACATGCAAATGAATGCGCCTTTGGCGCACAAAAAGGGTTGTTGACACAAACATATTTGCACCTTTGGCACTCGAAAAGGATTGTCAACATGCATATGGATGCACCAAGGCGCACCTTCAGGAGGCGCAACATTCTGAACGCTGACAGGAAGCAAACCCTGACCCAGATACTCAAATTCACTAACAAGTTGACTCACTTTCTTTACCTCTAGACTTGGCTTGATTTCAAGAATGATTTATACTAGCTCTAGACATGGATCCCGATTTTGCTGTGGACATGAATGGATCTTTTCAAATTGGCAAAGTGGCCACCAAGCAAGAAAGGTATGAATTCATATGACTTTTCCAAGAATTTCCTGATGTGTTTTCTTGGAGTTATGAGGACCTAAGAGGATTCAATCCAAAACTAGCACAACACAAAATCGAATTGGATCCAGCTACTTGGCCCATCAGGTAGAAGCAGAGACCAGTCAACCCACATATTGAGCCTCTAATGAAGAAGGATTTGAACAAGCCGATAGAGGAAAACATCATATTTCTAATTAAACACTCAAGTTGGGTCGCAAATATGGTCCCAGTCAGGAAGAAAAATGGATAAATCAGGATGTGTGTTGACTTCAAGGATTTAAACAGAGTCTCCCATAAATACCACTACCCACTCCCTTCAATGGAGCAGATATTGCAAGTAGTGTCTAGGTCAAAAAGGTTTTTAGTCCTAGATGGCTACTCAGGGTACAACTAGATCATGGTGAAAGAAGATGCTCAATTCAAAATAGCTTTCACCACCAAATGGGGCACCTATGCATATAAGAAAATTCCATTTGGATTGTCCCACGCTGGAGCCAATTTTTAAAGGGCAAAGGATATGGCATTCAAGAGGTTGATCAATCAAATAGTGTTGATCTATTTGGATGACATCACCTCTTTTTTCCAAGAATACAACAAATCATCTCTTCTATCTGAGGCAAGTTTTTTAGAGATGTAGGAGATTTGGGGTGTCACTGAACCCAAAAAAATGCATATTCTTGGCCCATGAAAGTAAGATTTTAGGCCATATTGTATCAAAGGAAGGATTGGAAATTGACCCAGAAAGAGTTCAATCAATAAGAGCATTGCCATTGCCAAGTCACAAGAAGGCTCTTCAAAGCTTCTTGGGAAAAATCAAATTTTTCCACAAGTTTGTTCTAAACTTTGTTGCCCTTGACGTTGATGTTGAAGAAGAGCTTAACATTCAGGTGGACAGCTGAAGGAAAAGTAAGTTTTGAGGCTATCAAAGAAGCCATATCACAATCCCCAACTCTTGTGAACCCAAATTTTTCCAAAGACTTCATATTGTATGCCTTTGGTGGCAGCGACATAATTTCTACAATCTTGGTGCAGCAAAAAAAAAGAAAGTATAGAACAACCAATTTCTTTCTTCAGTCAAAGTCTGGAAGATTATGAGGTAAGGTACTCCTTCATGGAGAAGAAGGTCCTGGTAGTAATTAGAGGACTGAAGAAGTTTAAGCATTTGGTTTCAAACAACAAAATCCAACTATTGGTCTCCCATGCGGGAGTTAAAGAATTCCTTCTTAGAAGGGACCTGAATGAGAAGCGTGCAGGATGGATAACTCATGTCATGGAATATGAAATTGAGATCAAGGTCACCAAGTTGGTCCGTGGGAAGGGGTTATGTGAACAACTAGCCTCAGGTCAACAAGATGAAACAGATAGTGAAAAGGAGGCTATTTTTGTTCTACAAGATAATCAAGAAGAAGGGAGAGATGGTGTACCTACTCCTTGTTGGACCCAAGACATGGTGCACTTACTTCGAAAAAGCATGTTTCCTCATGGGATGAACAAATAAAAAAGAAGGAATTTTCGGTTACAAGCCATCCCATATGTTTTTATTGGTGGTGTCTTGTTCAAGAGGGACATCAATGGCATTCTACTGAGATGCACTGGGGCAGATTTGGTACAGAGAGTGCTACAAGAATTCCATGTTGAAGTAGTTGGAGGCCATTTTTCTCTAAGAGTGACAGCACTCAAAATCATGAAAGCAGGATATTATTTTCCCAGAGTGTTTAGTGACTACTACACATGGATCAAAAGATGCAAGAATTGTGCATTCTTCAAAGGCAAGGAAAGGCTAGCAGCACTTCCATTGCACCCAATCTCAATCGACCAACCTTTCATGTAATGGGGATTGGACTTCATTGGAGTCATCAATCCAAACTCAAGACAAGTTCACAAATGGATCTTGACAGTGACAAATTATTTCACCAAATGGACCGAGGAAGTGACACTCAAGGAAGCAAATGAGTCTAGTATCCTGGATTTCTATGAAGGGATAGTGACCATATTTGGAGTGCCAACCACCATCATATCAAACAACGCATTAGCATTCATAGGTTCCAAGATCACAGGATGGGCTGTCAAGAATGGGACTTATTTAAGTACTTAACCAAACTACTACCCTCAAGGTAATGGCCAAGCTGAGTACACAAACAAGAACCTACTAAAAATCATCAGAAGAACTCTTGATGAGAATCAGAAGACCTGGCACACAAAGCTCAAAATGGTCTTATGGGATGATAGAATAAAGTCTAAGAGATCTATAGGCAACTCTCCATTCAAGATCGTCTATGGGAAAGAGATAGTGTTGCCTATATCACTTGAGTTTCCAGCATTGGAGCTCGTGAAGCAAATAGAGATGTCTGAATTTGGACCAATGGAGGCTAGGTATGCGGAGCTGATGGAATTAGAAGAAACTAGAGAGCATGCTCTCCAAGCAATAGAGATGAATCAGGCTTCAATCAAGAAATTCTTTGACATGAATACAAATGCAAGGACCTTCCAAGAAGGAGACCTAGTTTTGAAATGGGATGCAAATCAAGCAAAACCACGAAGGCGTTCTAAATTTGATGCCATCTGGAGTGGCCCCTATATGATCAAAAGATGTGAAAGTAACAATTCTTTCTAATTTTCTACATTAGAGGGTGAAGAGTTACAAATTCCAATAAATGGGATCTATCTTAAGCACTGCTACTAAAGGGGGAGTTCTCACCCTGTACATATTAGTTTAGTTTTCTCTTTCCTCTAAGTGCTTATGCACATTGTCTTGTTGTAGTGTATATTACTTTTTTCCTAAGTTCTTTGTATACTTTGCATGTTCCATTTGGAGCATGTATGATTTCAAATTTTTTATTTAGTGTAGTGTTTTTTTGTTGCTCTCATTGAGTGTTTGGACTCGGCATTTGGTCATGATTAGTTTCGGTTTTAATGGGTTTCCAAGCAACCTAGGGGTCAATTTTTAAAGTTCACATCAGTAGTAGGATATCACTCATGACTCCATGCCCAAGGGATATGACAAGGAAATTGGTATTTTCATCTAGCATGCAAATACCCCTATGAGTCACCAAATTGTTATCCATATTTCACCCCCTACCAAATATTGGATCTACCACGATCCCACATAAGAGGAAACAAAGTCAAAGGGAGGACATAAAAGGCTTCAAAATTGGCTAAGTATAAAGGTGTAAGCAGAGAATGCCAAGTGTCAGTATGGCATTGATTCAAGGGGTAAAATTTACAAAATGGCCCACAACTCCGCCCGAGGGAAAAATTCAGCATTTGGACCCGAGTCAAATCCAAAGCGGGAATCGGAAGAAAGGGGACCCATTTTTCGAGCTATTTTCCTGCCCTCCTGTATAGACCCGATACAAAATTCAAGGGGCGTATCTTTCGACTCATGGATCAAAATATTACAAAATCTAATGCCATTGGAAAGATCTCGGCTTCACCCATGATGGGGGTCTGAAACTTTAATTTTGAGGAGGTTATGTGAATAAAAATGGAGGAAACATCTTCGGGCCTTCAATGCAAGATCCATTTGTCTCAACGACCAGATTGGTATGGATCTGTTTCCTCTGTTTCCTCTTCCTTCAAGGTACCGAACAAAGGATCGATGTAGTAAAGATGAATTTGGGGAGATATTTCATCAGAGGCATTAACAGTAGTGGTTGAACTTCAACATGATTTCCCACTTCTCTCTCTTTTCTTCTTTTAAGTCGAATCTATAAATATGTAAGGAGGGGATTCATTGTAAAGGGTTGGACATTCTTTGTTTTACAGGCTCCCTCCTTCTCTTCTAGCAAAGGTGAATTTGTGGAGTTCAAACCTTCCCATCTAAAATTTTAATGCATGTTTCTGCCTCTTTGCTATTTTGTAATGTGACTGTATCAATATACAGAGCAAATAAAACACATGTTTGTGGATCGATTCTCAGATCCTCTCTGTGTCTCTTTTTGCATTCATCTAGATATTCCACTGTACATAATTTGGCTATTTGTGCTTGATTATTGTATGCATTTTAATGGTTTGTGTCTATTAGCAAGAAAGGTGTTCATCATTCCTTTGGTGCATCGCCTTTGTTAGTTTATCTTTGTTTTATTTTATGCATCTTCTTATCCTTATCTCCTTGGCAAAGTTTACATTAGGATTAAGAGTAAATCCTCTCTGTGTTTCTATGTATGCACCTAAACAAAGGAATAGGAATCAACCTTTAATCTAGAGAGATTTCCCGATTCGCAAGGTCCCACACCTAGGGGAAAGTTCAATGTTATGCAATCGCACCAAATGAGTATGCCTTAGAAAACCATCGATTTTTAGAACATTTCATTTGGGGGGTGCTGTGATTTTGCGATTAATAGGTAGTATGATGAAAAATATTATCTTTGGGTAGTTTTAAGGCATAGGATTTTAGTGGCTCAGTTGAAATCTATAAGATCTATCATCTTCATTGTGAAACCGATAGATGGACATAAATATTCCAAATTGACACACCTATCGGTGAAATGGAATTTGTCATATTTGTATGAAAGGGACAATATTTGATATTGGCTTACGCATTATGCCTTAGTGTTCTCATTGATGATATCAAACTGTAGTGCTAAAAGGATTTGGATCAATCCTAGTCACATGATTTTAGTTGCATCAACATAACTTCAAATTACTATCATTTGCATACACTTAAGTTTGAAGTTTCTGCGGTAGAAGAGTTTGCTTCAAACCTAGTCTGTAAACATTGGTATCGATTTCGTTTGATCCCTTATTTAGTTCATGTACGTTTTAAAATTCCTTTATCATGCCATTCATTTAATCTAAATATTGACGCCTTATTCCATTTTGTTGAAGTTATCATAATGAGGGCTAACTATGGTGGTGATCTAATTTATTACTCAGTTTTGCAACTCCTACCATGTCTTTAGATATAGAGAATATGGATCAACTCCAAAATTAATATTGAGGGATGTTATATCTCTTTGAGTAATTGTGAATTCAGCGTAAAGGTTGAAAATTGGAATGTCTAACGAAAGTTCTCTGAGAGGTCTACGAAGTATAGATAGATTCAAACTTGGAATTTGTAAAATACCTAAAATAAGATTATTGTGGCCTCCAAGATCTTGCTATGTTGGCTAAAAAATATAATCATTCATATTGTTAGATTAAGTTTTCATCAAGTTTATTATTTGATACTAATGCCCCAGCTTAGCCTTACCAAATTTTCCTCAAATATAATTATTTTGAATTCTTTCCAACTCAAAATATTTTCTAGAAATGACATTTGGTAAGATTTGTGCGGGTGCCGAGAAGCTCTTGGTAAACCTTCTTTCCATCAAAAAAATTGTTTGCATTGCATACCCGTTATAGGAATTTCTTTCATCATTCCATCTTAAGAAACTGATTTGAATTGTAAGGGGACCACCCATTGTAAAAATGGGGGAGACATGATCTAACAGTTGATGAAAAACTGAGGTCTCAACTAGTGCTTGAACCATAAGTGACATGCTACATAACAAGAGAAAAAGGTTTGTCAAGGGCTCAGATTCCCTTCAATAGAATGCAATATTAACCGGGACTAAACGACAAAGGGTAGAGTGAATCCAATTGGTATAACTAAGAATGCATCAAGAACCCTTAACGAAGTGGATGCTAAGACATGGAGAGAAATCTCTAAATGTTTGGAAAAGGTTCCATTAGGACCTTTGACCAGCCTTTATCAAATGGTATGGCATCATGTTAAGGATTGATGAAAATGGATTCAAATGGACATTCCTTGTTCAACTTTCTAACAACTTGAATTTTCTCATGACAAGTAAATTGATAGTTTTATGCAACATTTACATCATGTGAACTAAGGATGTCTAATAATTTTGGTGTCCTTCCATAGTTTCTCAATTGTTAACAAAAGATAGCCTGATGTTTTCTTAGAGACTGACTTAGTGACCTGAAAAAAGGCTGAATCGAGTCCTTACAAAGTAAATCTAGAAAATACACTCCTAGTTTGGGATAGTTCATAGATTGACAACTTTTCTACAACTATCCCCACTTCTGTCACGATTAGAATTTTTTTAATTTTTAGTTCTAAAAAGCCTTTACTATTGAAACAAGGTGATTTAAATAATTAAACTTCCTAATGGGTGATAGGATTTAATTATGATTTTAAATTTGTTTCTTTTAAGTTGTTAAAATCCTAGCTACCACTAGGTTTTAATTTCAATTTCAAACATGGTTCTTTTAAGTTGTTTTAAATATGTTTCTTTTAATTTTTGAAAATACTAGCGGTTTTTAGGCTTCAATGATGATTTTAAATATGGTTCTTTTAGGTTGTTAAAATTCCTAGTGAATGCTAGGATTTAATTATGATTTCAAAGATGATTCTTCTAAGTTATTAAAAAATCCTATTGATTGCTAGGCTTTAATTACAATTTCAAATATGCTTCTTTTAAGTTATTAAAAAGTGTAGCAGCCACTAGGCTTTAGTTACGAATTCAAATATGGTAATTTTTATTTGTTATAAATCCTAGTTGCTGCTACGCTTTAATTATGATTTCAAATATTATTCTTTTAAGTTGTTAAAAATACTAGCAACCGCTAGGATTTAATTACAATTTCAAATATGGTTTGTTTATGTTGTACAAAAACATTGTGCAAAGATTCAATCATGATTTATCATTATTTTCCCTTACATGTGTGCATGCTATGAGAGAGGGGGAGGGAAATTTTGGGAGATAGAGAAATAATGATACCTAATTAAAAGGAATGTGTCAGATGCTAGATCTAGATAGGATTGCATTCCATCAAGGGATACTTATAATGAGAAGCAAGAGATGTGAGATACCTCAAAATTCATTTATAATATTTGATGGCAAGAGAAATGTAAAACTACTCAAATGAATATTATTCATAGTAGTTTTTTTTATAAATACATGAGGAATAAGGTTATGCAGTTAGGAGGTAACCACCTCTAACTGATCATTCAGTTACAAACTAAAGAATGTATTAATTATGCCAACAATACCCCCTTAATACATTGTTTATAAAAATGTACCCCCAAATCATCATTATATTTTCTAGATTCATCATCTTGATGTGTTGCGATGTGTCCTATCTACTTCCTGTTGTAAGAATTTTTTCTAGGTTTCTTCAAATATCTGTGATAGATTTTCTCTTGATTATAAAAAGACAGGGATGAAGAGGTTTGCTTGGATGATCATGTGGTGTGACACAAATGTGATAGAGTGAATTTTATATTGCATTTTTCATCTTCATCGTAGCGTTTTATAAGCTTGACACAAATCTTCTTCATCTGGATGTCAAACAAGACTCAGTCCATTATGTCCTCGAATTGAAAGTTTTGGAGATTCGCAAAGAGTAGATACCTGCACTCTCATGGACTTGAATTCAGCTCTCTCAAATGTAACACGTCTCCATGGTTTCTTGTAATGTTTTTTATATCTCTGGCACAACTTTCATGCTCTCAAATTGTTTCATAGGATCATAAGCTGGTTTTTCACATTCATATTTAATTGCTTTTTAACAAATTTTATGAACGAGTGAAGGGGCTAGATCTTATTTTATTCTGATTTGATTCAAAAAAATTCCACTCATCTCTTGATGTTTTGTACACTGCACTCACCAATGTATTCCTTGGTTTGTGAATAATGTCTTCTCCGAAAATGGCTTGATACCACTTCAAAATGTTTACATAGATGAATGTTATCTAAACAGTAGTAGAGAACACATTGGGGAAAGATTTTAAAGGAATATTACACATGGGATGTTATATCTTTGATAATTTACATTCATGCCAGTTTCCAGATAGTGCATTCTATGTAGGATCTATGGCTTCACTGACAACATACTCTCTTCTCCCTCTATGGTGACACATTAATATTTGTAAATTAGCTTATGATTGCATTGGGTGGAAATACTTCTATGCACTGGGCATGTCTAAAATCTGTTAGGATTTGGTGTTTTTTTCAACCAGTGTTCTCTATCTTGATTCTTGATTATCTAGTGCCTGAACAAATCCTTACCATCGATGGCCTCAAATACTAATTATTTTGGCTCTAATCTATGTTCCATGAATCTTGTTACGAAGTGAATTTCACAACTTGGTCTCCTGAGTCTTTTTTTGATAGTAAAATACAAGGAGCAAGTTCCATGTGGTTCTGCTTACTTGTCTCAAAAATTTTGTTAGAGAAGGGTCACATTCAAATGAATATATCTCCTTGGCCAATATATGGGGCATATACATTTGTAAATTTTGCAAGTGCAAGATTTGGCTTCATTGGATTCAAGCAATTAGAATGTAACACTTCAGTGATTGCAGTTCAAATGGGCATAAACAAGGTACACCAACACGGCTGGTGTTCAGAACTTACTATAATTTCATGTTCTATTGAAAAGCCTCAGGAAGGCTTCATTTTCCTTCTCAGATTCCATGTAGGTGTACTCATAGTTTTTCTCTATGAACCACCTTTTTAGCATTTTTACCAACTTTAGTTCAATCCCCATCCACTTGTGAGTTGGCAATACGTGGAGGCCAAGAATTTAAACCACCTTTTCGCAAATTGTGAACTACGACTACAACTGCAAAGATTTTTTCTTGTCATATACAACGGTCTTGATGCATCCTCAAATGATGCCCATAATTTATAGTTTAGGCCTCAACTCCACTACCAACATTACATAAGTTGAGAAGTGATCAAATAGATTTTAATGCAGGAGGGAAAGCGATGGATTTCAAAAGATGTTAAATAGTATTTGAAATTGATGAAAGATAAACATTTATCACTCCCACACTCCTGTATCCATGAGACTCTCATACCACTAATTTTTTTAAAATCTGAATTCTTATACAAAAAACAACATAAAATAAATAAACAATATAGTTAAATAACTTGCATAAACAAAAGAATATTCAAATCAACACTGTTGTGTGTAATCTCAATTAATTAACTCATAGTAAGAGCTTCAACTCAAATTACAGTGTAGTCTATGCGTGCAACAATTCTCTAATTCCTCCTATGCATATTACACACTTTTGTGTGTGCATATAAAGGAATTACAATTTCTCTTATTTAAATATATTAACTCACCCACTAACAACTCTTCAACTAATCATTCTAAATTTAAACTCATGCTTTAAAACAGCTGCATGTTGTGCATGAATTAAAGCAGATTTATTTGAAATAAATATAATCCTAAAAATAAGATAAAGTTGAGATAACTAAGGAAACTAAATCTATTTTGAATATTCCTAAAATTCTACGGTTGTAATGATATGCATATTTCCAACACCCCCCCTTAATTTAAAACTTTTAGCTTTCACTCTTCTGTCCAGCTTCGTTTATTTTTTCAGATATTCCATGCGCAGGATCACAAACTCGCAAATAATCTCTCAAATATTCAAAAAATTATTTTTCCAAAGCCTTTTTAAAAATGTTGGCAAACTAATCTTTGGATCTGCAAAATTCAAGATGAATTTCCTTGTTGTTTACTAGCTCCCTGATGAAATGATACCTTGTATCAATGTGCTTGCCCCTCTTATGAAAAACATGATTTTTGGACAAAGTTATGGCTGAGTTGTTGTCACTAAAAAATTACGTAGCGGTCCTACTTGTATCTATTGCATCAAATCCTGTCAAAAATATTCTTATCCACAGACACCTTGACCTGCTTGCTCCTATTACTGCTACATACTTTGCTTCTGCTGAAGATAATGTGACAATGGGTATGCTTATTTGATACCCATGAAACTACTTCTTGTTCCAAAGTGAAAAGTATAGCCGGATGTGATTTTTGGTTTTCATCTATACTATTTGGTATTAGTCACTATCTATATAACCAATTAAGCTTTGAACTCATCTGAACTTGAATATAAGATTCCATGATTTTTTAGTTCCACAAACATACTCTCAAAATTTGTTTTTCCATCTTGCATAATTGTGAATCTTTTGTGAGATTCCATAAGCCTTGATATGAGGCTCACACCATACATGATATCATGCCTTGTGGTTTTCAAATACATAAGACTTCCAACAAACTGTTAAAATAAATTTGAATCCACAAATGATCCTTCATCCACTTTTCTCAACTTCAAACTTTCTGTAATTGGGGTTGGCATTGGCTTAAAATTCAAGATGTTAAATCTTTTCAAAACATCATTTGCATATTTTTCTTGTGAGATAAACACTTCACCTTCTGATTTTTGAACTTCAATACCCAAAAAATAATGCAAAATACCAAGATCTATCATCTCAAACTCCTTCATGGCTGATTTTATTCACTCTGTATATAAATTTCCAATAATGATCAAATCATCTACGTATAAACAAATAATTTAAATTGTACCTTACACATTTATCTTGGTGTATATGGTAGGCTCACTTCTACTCCTACTAAAACCATTCTCAATTAAATAAGAATCTATTCTGTTGTACCTATCTCTAGGTTCTTGCTTGTAACAATAGAGAGTATTCTTCAATCTGTATACTTTTCCTTCATGATCTTCAATCTCATAACCTTCTGGCTGATTTACATAAACTTCCTCTTGAAAGGAATACATTTAATAATGTTGATTTATCATCCATCTAATAAATAGGCCATTTGTTTTGAGTTGCAATAGATAAAACCGTTATTACCATGTCCAAACATGCTACTCATGAAAATGTTTTGTTGTATTCGACTCCATATTGTTACATAAAACCTCTTGCAACCAACATTGCTTTATGTTTCTGTACTTTTCCATCAACATTGTATTTTTTCTTGTAGACCAACTTGACTCCTCTCATGTCCTTTCCTTTTGGAAGATCCATCAGCTCCCATGTCTTATTCTTCTGTATAGCATCGATCTCATCACCCATGGATTCTTCCCAAACTTCATTATTTATAGCCTCTATGTAATATACTAGATCTACAGCCTGAGAAGATAATCAAAAAACTGAAAATCAATTTGTTTTATCAACATTATAAATCTAACTTAGACTTCTTGTTTTCCGTTGCATAGTACTATTCAATGCAGGATTGCTTTGTGGTGATGGAGTAGCTTCTAGTGTTATCTATGGGTATCTTGCATGGCTGAAGATGGCTGAAATCTTGGTGACATCCTGACTGTAGATGGAGGTGTAGTTTGTGCTATAACTTTTGGTGCATGTCGAAGAATTGTAGATATAGTACCTTGTTTCTCTAAAGTATCATCTTCCATATCATCATGTGGAATCGTTGTTGTTATACTCATTATTTTCTCTATACTTCCATCCCATGCTTCATTCTCAATAAATTGTACATCCCTACTGATCACAACCTTTCTAGTGACTGGATTGTATAGCTTGTACACTTTTTTATTCTCGTAATACCCAGAAAAAACACTTTTCTCCTTTGTTGTCTAACTTCTTCCTTAGCTCATTAAGTACATGTGCATACACTACACAAAAAAACTCTAAAATTTTAAACATTTTGTTTCCTGTTAGTCCATGCTTGTTGAGGAACCATGTTCTTACAAATTTTTTTTAGAAACCAATTCAAAATATAAACATAAATTGCTACTGCTTCTACCCAATAATCATTTCAAAGATGTTTTTCTCTCAACATACTTCTCGCCATCTCCATGATAGTTCTATTTTTCCTCTTTGCCGCACCATTCTACTGTGGTGTATAACTCGTGGTAAACTACTTGTGTATACCATGATATCTGTAAAAATTCATAAATTCATTAGAAACATACTCACCTCCTCTATCTGTTCGGAGAACTATGATGTAGTACCCACTATGCTTCTCCACTAATGCTTTAAACTACTGAAAAGTATCAAAGGCATCTGATTTATTTCTCCAAAAATAATCCCATTTCTTTCTTGTGTAATCATCAAGGAATTTCATAAAATAAATACAACCTCCACAGAAGTTGTCTGCATAGGTCCACATAAATCTGAGTGTACAATCTCAAGTGGTGCACTTGCTCTTGTTGTTTTACCAACCGGTAATGAATCTCTGTGTTGCTTCCCCAAAATACAACCTTCGAATATCCTTTCTGGTTTTCGAATCAATGGAAAACCTTTAACCATATTATTTACATGTAATAAATTAAAACCTCCAAAATTTAGATGTCCATACCTTAGATGCCAAAGTCATGATTCATCCTTCATGATTGAATGAAAAGTTGATTGTGTTCCTTCAACACAGAACTGAACTATATTTACGCAAGAATTTCAGTGCATATTTTTGTATTCTCGCTTGCCAATGTATACATTTTCTCAGACCTGATCCTACATTGTCGCAGGACTTTATTACACTATCACATGAATATCTTTTACCTTGGCATAGCACTCATCTGTTTGAATGCAAGAATCAACAAAAGGCTGATTTGACTTAGCGTAGGAGTTTTCTGCGAACTGAGCTACTGATTTTACAACAAAAAGATATGATTTCTTCTTTTTTCTAGGTTTTAAAATCAATGGAAACATCGTATTGTTGTTCCTATTAAATTTTTTAATTAATTGAGTGCTGGGAGCTTTGTCCACAATCACGCACTCATTGTCTTCCATATAGAAAATCTGCAGTATCCCTTTCTGTACGAGTTGTCCAATACAGATAAGGTCATGTTTCAAACTTGCAACATAGAAAACATCTTAATTACTTTTTTATCCCCATGTCTTGTAATAATAAGAACTTTGCCTTTTCCTTTCATAGACACAATATTGTTATTTCCAAGAGTTACATCACTCTTAACTGAATCATCTAAACTAGAAAACAAATCTAGATTACTTGTCATATGATTAGTGCAACTTGAATCTTAAATAAAATACCATCACATGGAATATCTTTTGAAAAATTACATTCAATAGGGGATAAAGAAGGTATTGTTTCATCAATCCTTGTGCATGCAATAAACATAGGTTTAGAAATAGAACTTACAACCTGATTTTGATTTTTCCTCTCCTGATCATATTTATTTTTCTTGCAATCATAAGCATAGTGCCCATATTATTTGCAATAATGGAATTGAACATGAGAATTATCTTGTATTTGACCATAACTCTGTTCTTTATACCATCCTCTTCCACCTGAGCTTGATGAACCGCTGCTATGTGCTCTAGATGGAATTCTTCCTCTACCTCTTGGAATGAAACTACCTCTTCTTTTTCTATGAATACCTAATGTCTGAGATGAAAAATCTTGATCTACAATTGCATGTGATCTATTCATCCTCTTTTCATGATTGATTAGTGATGCATGCAACTCATCAATAGAAAATTGACTCAGATCCTTACTTTCTTTAATAGAAACAACTACAGGATCAAATTTCATAGGAAAACTCCTAAGAAATTTTTAAATAATCCTTATGTCTTCAAGAGTCTCACCATGAGATTTTATTCGATTGACTAAGCCACCTACATAAGTAAAAAATGATTTTATGGAAACTAAATCTTTCATTGCTAAATTACCAAAGTCTATATGAAGTAACTATAGCTTGGCAGTTTTTACTTTCTCCTTACCTTTATACGCAACTTGTAAAGTATCCCATGTGGTGTTTTCTTGACTGGATGTTGCCACTCCTGGAAAAATGATTTCTTGCATCGCTTGATGAATATAGAGAAGAGCTTTGCCATTCTTCTTTCGTAACTCCTTCAAAGTATCTTTCTCTACCTGAGAAAGTACAGTATATGTTGTTGCATCTGCGGGCTCTATGTACCCATCTTCAACAATCTCCCACACATCTTGAGATCTGAATAGCGACTTCATGGTCGACGACTAGTATCCATAATTCTTTCCATTAAATTGTGGCATCTACATGCCAAATGAAAATGCCATAGATTTCTACCAATTTAATAAGTTTTTGGAATAACCTCACTCTGATACCAATTTGTAGAAAATATGTAGTATTATACAACAAACATCATACAAGAAATAAACAATATAATTAAATAACTTGCATAAGCAAAAGAATATTCAAATCAACATTGTTGTGTGTAATCTCCATTAATTTACTCATAGTAAGAGCTTCAACTCAAATTACAATGAAGTCTATGCATGCAACACTTCTCTAATTCCTCCTATGCATATTACACACTTCTGTGTGTGTATATAAAGCAATTACAATTGTTGTTATTTAAATAAAATAACTAACCCACTAATAGTGTTTCAACTAAGCATTCTAAATTTAAACTTGTGCTTTAAAATAGATGCATGTTGTGCATGAATTAAAGAATATTTATTTGAATTAAATCTAATCCTAAAAATAAGATAAAGTTGAGATAACTAAAGAAAATAAATCTATTTTTAATATTCCTAAAAAGCTACAGTTGGAATTACATGCATATTTCCAACATGACGGAAAGAGAAATTCAATTTTTTTTGAATGAATATTATTTAGTGTAGAGTATGTATAAATATAGGAGGAATGTGGTTATGGGGTTAGGAGCTAACCACCTATAACTATAGGTAGTTGCAAACTAGACAATGAATTAGTTATGCCAAAAAATTTGCGGAAAGCGTATAAGTAAGCTCTTTATTTACTTTGAACAAAAAATCCCTTGCAAAAGGGGAGAAAAGAGTCAAAAATATCTAACATGTTAGACTGGGAAGAGTACTTACTTACAGAAACAAAGCAATTGTGTAAAGTGTTGAGTAGATATTTTGATGCTTCACTATTTATCACAGAGATTTTAATTTTTCTTCGTAATCATGGGTGCTAGTAAGACCAATGGTGCGATGTTAACCATACTTGAAAAAAATTCTCTCCTTTAGATTCCAGATGGTTCCATTGATTCTAGTAAGTTTAACATTGTTTACATGGTATTTATGAATGCACATGTTATGGAGGTGTTTGGGAAATTTTCAAATCCTGAAATTCCCAATAACCAGTTGAAACAAGTGCTTTCATAGGTGCCATGAAGAATAATCATAAAATTAATCAATTCAACAAAACCATATGGTATCCTATTGATATAAAATATTTTGAATTGTATGGTTAACATGGCTATACATTAGTCTCACCAGCATTTATGGTTATGCAGATAAATGCAAATTCTCATCAGCAAAACAATAAATTTTGATACAACTATGATTTGTATTGTATGTAATCTTTTGTTTCATTCCTTTAAATGCAAGATCTTCTCAAGCCGACTTGACTGATATTTTGACAAGTTCCTTCCCTTTTGTAAGGGGAATTGACATCAAATATGGGACCTTAACTTCTTCATGAAATTTTTTAGTGGAATATATTTGAACCCTGATGCAACTCAAATATATCCTACTTTCCATCAGTAGCTCCCCTTGGTGGAAAATGAAATGCTATTGAAATCAAACATCTAATATCATCCTCATCAACCACCTATTCTCTAAAATACTGATCTTCTAAGTTATTAAAAGACCTAGCAGCTAATAGGATCTTAAATTACAATTCGAAATATGGTTCCTTTGATTTGTAATGATAGAAAATGAATATAGGGAGACAATTGAGATGTGGTGAGTACAATGGCGATGCTATTAGATTATGAAAAATTTTTTTTTGATATTAAATTTTTTATAAGTAATGGGATCAAAATAATTTCATGTACTTGTCTTTCGAGGATAGAAGATAAGAAACCAATGTAAGAAGAATGAATATGAAATAACAATGAGTAGATCTTACCCTTACTATAAGGCATTAAGTATCTACATGGTAAAAGATAAACTACTAAGAAATGTGAGACTAATATTTACCGTAGCATCAATGAATGAAGCTAAGGAAGTTAATAGATGAGGGTGGAGATGGAGAGATCGGGGAGGGAACGATACATGAAGATAGAGAAATAGAGAAGAGATGGTTAAAAGGAAAGTGTTCAGATTTTGGATCTCGATATCATTTCATTCCATCAAGGGAGAATGCTAATGATGAACGAGATAGGTGAGATATATCTATGTTTAATTATTATTTTTAGGAAAGGTTATGGGTTAGCTCATTTCCTTTCTTCGAAGCCAAAACCCACTGCAAAAGGGGAGAAACTAGTCATAAATATCATACATGTTGCATTGGAAAGAGTATGCATTTAGGCAAATGAAACAACTGAATAGAGTTCAAAGAAGATAGTTTGTAGCTCCACTATTTATCAAAGTGAATTTACTTATTTGCATTAGCATAGGTGCTAGTAAGATCAATATTCTGATGGTAACCATACTTCAAAACAGTGTTTTCCTTTGGATTTCATATGGTTCCACTGATTCGAGTAAGTTTAAGATTGTTTAGATTGTATTTATGAAATCACTCATTATGGAGGTCGTTTGGGAGTTTTTCTAATCTTTAAATTCATGAACCACTATTAAAACTAGTTCTTTCAAAGGTGCCATGAAAACAATCATAAACTTAATCGATTCAATAGAACCATCAGGAATTATATTGATAGTAATATTTTAAAGTATATGGTTAACATACATTAGTCTTACCATCATATGTGGTTACGCAGAAAAAGAAAATTCTCTTCAAAAAATAATGAATGTTTGATACACTATGATTTGCACTCTATTCATTTGTTTCATTATTCTAAATGTAGGATATTCCCAATTTGAGATGTCATGATATTTTGACAAGTAGAATTCCTTCCCCTTGTAAGGGTTATTGACATCAAAGATGGGACGCTTAACTTCCTCATGACATTTCGTAGTCAATCTAGTTGAACTGAGATGCATCTCAGATATCCTACTTTCCATCATTATCTATCCTTGGTGGAATTAAATGCTATCAAAATCCATTATCTAATATTTTCCTCTCATACAATTACTCTCTTCAATATTGCTCGTTTAAGTTATTAAATTCCTAACAACCACTCAGATTTAATTACAATTTGAAATATTTTTTGATTATTGGCGAATAGTTTTTTGAATAGTGTGACTGATTAACCGTGGTGAGTACAAAAGATGGCCTTTGGATTATAGAATAGTAATGAGAACAGAAGAGAAAAGGATTAGAATCCAAATGTGACATATGAAGCTCGAAGTAGTTTCAAAAACTCGTCTACCCAAACGAGACAAAGATAGCAAAAATACTGCAAAAAATGCAGTATGAGAGACCGCAAAAAAATAGCATTTCTAAACATACAAGAACAGCTAAAGTATCTACAACTAAGAATAATTTAAAGTGTAGCAGCTAAAAAATCAATGCTGGAAATTAAGATATTCTTCCAAGAGTGGAGACAGTGGGAGGGACCCAAAGTTGTCATGTGAGGCAGCGTCAGTATAGCTATCCAACTGCTCAAGTGGTCAGATTTTGGATCTTAGTCCTTTTCATTACCATCAAAGTGTTGCCGGAACACCATTGAGGTTGGAGACACTTTTGACATGTTGCTCAATGATACTCCTCAATCGCCCTAAAGATTTAAATTACAATTTTAGGAATATGGTTCATGAGTTGATATGTCCTTTCTTTGAAGCCAAAACCCCTTGACATAGGTCGATGAATTGAGATCATAGCAAGTACGTTGGTGTTGCTTTTGAATTATGAGTATGCAGTTTAGGTGATATTAATTTTTTTAAGTTATAGTGATAGAAGATAGTTTTTTGTCCTCTATCTTATCTGAAGTCAAAAGATAAGAAAGAGAGTAAGAAGAATGAATAGTGAAGATGAAAATGGGAGATCTTACCCCTACTACGATCCTTGAGTCATATGGATTTCTAAAAGGTTCCACTGCCAAGGAAGTGTGAGAATACATGCTAAAATAAAGCATTGATTGTGGAGGTGGTTGGGAATTTTTTAAATCCTAAAATTCCTGGGGAAGCTGTTGAAACTAGTGCTTTCATAGGTGCCACGTAAATAATCGTAGACTTAATCGATTCAATAGAACCATCTGTACTCCTATTGATAGACAATATTTTGAAATATGGTTGAACATGGCTACAATAGTCTTACGAGCATACTGTGGTTACATGCAGAAAAATAGAAAGTTCTCATCAGACAAATAATGAAGTTTGATACACTATGATCTTTGCACTCTATTCAATTGTTTCATTTCCATAAATGCAGGATCCTCCCAAGCCGGCATGTCTAGATACTTTGACAATTTTCTTTCTTTCTTCAAGGGATTTTCGACTTCAAATATGGGATCTTAACTTCCTCATGATCTTTCATCATGGATCTAATCGAACCCAGACATGTAACTCAAATATTATTCATTCCATCAATAGATCTCTTTATGGAAAAATTAAATGCTATCAAAATCTGGCATCTAATATTGTACTATTTACCATCTATCTCCCTATTTATCTATTTCCCTTCGCACTTCCTCTCCATATCCATTTACACGCTTATATCTCGTAATTTAATATACTTCCTTCATGAAGTAACATTGAAGATTGGTGTGCACTATTCTTTTGGAAGTGGAACTTATATCATGTGACTTATTAAGGATTACAACAAGGGCAGGCTATCAAACGTTGTCACTTCATCTTCAATCCTTTTCCTTTCTTTCATATCCTCTGACTTGGCTAGATGAGTACACCAAACTATCTTTAAAATATTTTATCATTTTACTTGACGGTACCACATAAATATTACCCACACTATCTTTGGCATTTTGTAACCTGTCAGACCTCTGTGGAAGCCTTGGCATTTTTTATGTGTCTCTTGGTATATCTCAACTAATTCTGCCAATGAATACCCGTGAAATTTTACCTCATTTTGTATACAAATTTGGAGACCGGGGAGTGAAACGATTTATTTCGTGGACTTTGGAAAGTTTGTGGAACTATACATATTTATAAATCCGGTACAATAATGTTATAGATTTCAGCTTATTTTAAACAAACTCCCTTCACCCAAAATAAAATTCATTTAACTTCCTTTCTTCTATAGGTTAGGAGAACCTGCGGGACACTTGGTTCCTGAAGTTCATGGAACACTACAAAATAGAATTTGTTTACATTTCCCAAAAAATATACTAAGTCCCTAAATTATCTTGTTAATTCCAAAATAATCTTGGGGATATTTTAGTATAACAAGTAAAACATATATGGTTTGAGGAAATTCAATTTTATAAAAGAATAAAGAAAATAATAATTTTAAATGGGTGATACTGCAAAAAAATAAAATCTAGTAGGTTTGTAAATGATTTATTCAGCAATGTTATGGTAGATTAATCATGTCGTTATAAATCATTTTAAATATATATTGACACATTATCCTAATAGTTGTATATAGATGATGTAAAAAATTTCTATAAATAACACATGTTATAATCATTCACCCATTTTATGTCTTTCTGTGTGTGACATATCACATATATTCACATTAAACTATTATTTATGTTGATTTAAGATATATTTAATCGGTAATGAATGCTTTATCATTGCAATTGGAATGTAAAGTACCTCTCCAATAATGGATGATTTCGTATAGTAGAATGATGAATCTTTGTTTAATACTATTTACTTATATATATCATGTTATCAAACATCTAGTGAGAATTATCTTCATTTCCATTCTATGGTGAATATTTTGTGAAGAATTTTTATGAGGAAGGAGTGTAAATAAGATCTGAAAGAGTTTCTAAATGAAGCTAATAATCACCCGACATTACCAACAAGAGTAACTAGCAATTAAACTAGTTATCTTCTACGTGAAATAGTTGATAAAATATGTACAATTGATGAATCTTTGTTGTCTGTATAATCAAATATATGTAATTAAATTTAGATCTAAACAAAAAAAATTTAAAATAACATTTTTTCAAAAAATTCATGACATGTCATTAATTTGATTTAACAATAGACAAGGATAATTTATAGCCTTTACATTAATAGTTTTATCAACTTGCATAAAAATAGAAAGATGAATAATAAATATTACACCTCCAAAGTGAACTAAATTCAACTAAAGAATACTAAAAATATACAAAGGTTGAAAAATATCACCCAATTCTATTATATGGTCAACATGTAAGAAGCTAAAATTAGTTTAAGTGACACATGCACACCTATCATGCATCCTAGTGAACCTAGGTACCCCAATATATTTTAATAATATAAATGGATTACGATAATAATAAATTTTTTCATATAAACTTAGAAATGGTGTCACACATCTTGGATATGAACAAATACTTATTGAAACTAAGGAAAATTCACATCTAGTGTATGGCACTCTAACTAGCATTTACATTCTATAAATAGGAATCTAAAAATAGGTTTTCTTAAACTATAATTTTACACATTTTTCTAAAAAAATCCTAAAAAATAAAACAACAAATCTTAATAATTCTTTTTAACTTAAATTTTTCCATATTGAGATCGTATTAAACACTCCCCTCTTTGATGTAAAGATAAATAATGTCTATCATCTCCTTGATTCTTCCATGAAATTAGAGCAACAAACCCTTAGTGAAAATGTCGGTAAGACAATCTTCAATTGACACATACTCAATGAAAAAGATTATTATCATTGACCAAGTCTCTGATAAAATGATGATTTCAATATTTCTATATGTTTCATTCTAGCATAAAAAAAGGATTCTTGGAAAATTGTATCTGCTCGCTATTATCAGAAAGAATCTATGTAAACTCATGTTGAGCCTCTCTTAAATCAACTAATATTATTCTCAACCATATACCTTGTGCGAAAAAAATATGTGAGAGTTTCATATTGAGGTTTAGTAGATGATAAAATTAATATATATTTCTTCTTTGATAATCCATTCAAACTAAACCACTTCACAACGTAAAAGAATAACCTAATGTAGACTTCTTTCCATCAAGAGAATACTCTGATAATATGAATCATGAGACAACTATCATAACGCTTGATAAACTGAAGGGTTTGATGTAACTTCAGTATGGGCATCTTCCCATTCAATATAGTACAAACGCTATTTAATAATTCTCTACTACCCATTCTAACTTACAAAGTGAATATTTAGAGGTATTAAAATGTTTGTTTATCCGTAGAATGGGCATATGCCCATTAAGGAAACATTCAACTACAACCAATATAGAATTCAATTCATTTTAATACCTCTAAATATTTTCCCAAATACATAATTATGAACAAGAGGCCAAACATTAGTTAATGAATTTTCCATATGTATTGAATCCATACTGACTATAATAATAAGAATCAACCCAAATTTTTCTCTATCTAGGGGATGCATATCATGGAGGCGTAGTTAGACCATTTATAATATTATTGGAAACATGATCTCTTGCTTCATATTCATCCACCATAAAGATTATCAAGGAATTATTGGTGTTTAATGCATTTTATCCACCATCATACATATTAATACAAGACAAAAGGATTTTTTTAATGGATGAGAATTGGCAAAAAATACTTGCCCATGACTCGATATTGATGTCAAGATATATGACTAGTATTTCAGTAAGTGTTATTTATTGTTTCTAGATGAATTAGATAACTCTATGCAGAACATTTGTAAGGGGTACATGAAAATCAGGATATCTATAAGCATTAAAGCATGGTTGACTAAATTTTTTTATTAAAAAAATTATAGGTCTCATGCCTTATGTTTCATGTCACTTAATATGCTTCCCTTAAATAGGGGTTTCGAGTATGACTTGAATTAGACAAACTTTCTAATGCTACCTGATTACATTTATATCGTTTGAACATATCGACTCAACCCTGGTAGTAGACAAGGTATGATTCCACTCAATGTTCTACACAACATACACTCGAGGGGGATAATGTTCACTTATCGTAGTTCTATTAATTTTTCTAGAAAGGGTAATAATATGGCTCCACCAAGTGTTGAACTACATACTCACTTGGTTTAGAATGGAAAGACTCTTGTATTATGCCATTTCTATTTAATAATTTGATTTATAAATGGAAGATGCCCAATATCTGCTCATATATCATTAAGGGCATTTTTCACATATATCTAACAATAATGGAAAACATTGTATTCTCTCACCTCTAGTTATGAACGTATCCCCATCTTTTCATTTTATTTAGGCAGACCATTGCAATTGAAGGACTTACTCATAAGTCTAGATTGAATAATAGTGTAAATAATCTCATTTTGACATCCTCATGGGACAAGAGATAACCCTCTTATTCATAAACAATGATTGGGTTGGACTATGCTATGAAAAATGCCTAGAGTGAAAAGCATATGCATACCATTAAAAGGGGATCAAATATCTCAAATTATCTCTAATTTAATAAATGTTTATTCTTCTATGCTTTCTCTGGGAAATTCCATTTCTTTTCACTGAAATAATTTATCTTTAGGCAAAATTATCTGAGACTCCCTCATCGTACAACAATGCATAAATTCTTAAAATTCATTTTACTTAAAGCATACGAAGAATAACATCTAGTTTTCCTTTAAAAGAAAAATGAGGTCCATTATGTCTCCAATGCATCTTCATGTCATGCCTCATTCGAGTTTCCCATTCTTTCATATAATTCTTGGATAGACAACTATTTTTTATGGCATTCTTGAGACATGAATAGAATTTTATACGTGACTTTGGTCTGTACTATCCATGATGGAGCCAAGTTCTGCCTCTACCAAAATAGTTGCATTGCATACCCTCGAGAGGTAGAGTCATATCCTTATGTACTTCTATAGTTTTTTTTTATAGGAATAGTTATCATTGCATGGGCATTTTTCCTATGCCCTCTAACAAAAAAGACATTCTACTTCATTGGATTAGTTCCCCATTTTACATGGAAGCCGTAGGATGATTACTAATGGATAGGATAATTACTCCTGACATCCTTTAAAGAGTTGAATAACTGTATCATATTAGCAAATAAGACTATCTCTTGGTGGAATGAGCCCCTTTACTTTTGGTCTCTCACTACTTTTCAACTGAAAAACTAATGACCATCCAATATTTCCTAAATTAAGTATCAATTGAAGTAGTATTCTTGTATGTGAGATTGACAAAATATGCACTTTATAAGTCCAAAAAATAGATCAAAATCCACTTCATGGTTCATGTCTTGCCCATATTGAGTAGACAGATGCCCATATTTCAAAACTTTGACGTATTGCTATTTTTTTTTGTGAAAAATTCACCCCACTTTGCATTAAATAAATTATTTACACCTATATGGTTATTTATAGAGGGGTAGTAACATGATCGATACCATACATGCAAATCATAGTATTTTACCACTGTGTATTTATAGTAATATAATTAGGTAGTTGTTTTGAACAAATCTAAACTACAATAAAATATGCACCAAGTATTAGTAATGAGATGGAGAATAGGACATTAGTTCCCATATCTATAGACATTCTAACATTTTGGTCTAGGCCATGATTTTTTGTCAGTTGTAAAAATATTGCTGATAACCTTTATAATCTAATAGATTGTATCCCTATTGAAATTGTGACTATCTCTAGAGGAGCCTAGTGTCTAGCACTGCATACCCTTAAAGGGAGATCCCAAATCCTACTATCTATAATTTGTTTTTGTTCTTTCACTGATTTAGTTTCCTCTAGCTTTTCATGAGATTTTAACAATGAATAGGTTATCTAATTCTATGCTCAATGCTTTGAACTTTAAAAACTATGAAATTTCCTACAACTCGTATCATTGCAAACTGGGGAACTACCTAAACTTAATCTTCATGTCATGCTGACTCGAGTAGACAGATGCCCATTTGTAGTTTTAAAATATAGCCTATTCGTATCAATATGATTTGGATATTAAATTGGAGGTCAACATGATGTGCATTGTCCTCAGTGTTATAGTACATTCTAATACACACAATATGTGATTCTAAAATGTCATATGCTCATTCTAAACATTTTCCATTAAAGATAAGTTTTTCAATATGTGAACTTATTAAAAAATATTAGTACTTCTACTACTTACTCATAGGTAATCCAAAATGCAAGATGATATTGGAGAGATCAAAATAATTACATACCTATGTACTGATATGTAGTCAAGAATGCACTTCTTAGTTTTTGCCCATTCTTCTCATACAAAATAGTGGATAGTAATTAGTAGCCTTCTAAACCTATCTTAGCAATACAATGTATAGATATGAGATTCTTTTCTAAAAATTCTACACTAGTGAGATGCTAAATTGATAATGCGAAATTTATTCTATTGATCATATTAGTAATTAATGGGATAGAAGAACTCCACAATGAAAATTAATAGAAGGAGAGATAAAATTGCACTTTAGCTTATATTTAAGAATGGCCCATAATGTATTGCCATCTCTGACCCACTCAATACATTTCAGTATAAACAAACATTTTTTTCATTTTATCTTGAATACAATTGTATTGTTTTGGTTGGACTATCCATAGGACCAAGCCAAGTTCTTCTTTTGTCTAGTGTTGCACTACATAAAAATTGTTAGGGGGATCAATCTCTTATGTAGTTCTATTATTTTATTTAGGAAACAAGGCATCTATGGCTCTTCCAAGTGTTGCACTACATACCCTTGGGAAGATGCCCTATTCTCATGGTTATATTAATTTGATAATAAAAATGTCATATGCAAATAGTCCCATAAGTGTATATTTATTCTGATTTAGAAATGCAGAGATATGCCTGTTGGCTGCTCAAATTGAGTCTCGCCCCATTTTTCATTGAAAGTTCCTGAATTTGTAGCCTCTGTCATCGTTTTCTATCTCCCCGTGTTGGTGCTTGAAGACTTTGTCTCTCCATTTGGTTGTCATGATCAGTCCCTTCCTTCTTCAAGGATCACTTAAAGGTCCAAAATTTGTTTTTTGTTCCTCTGTCCATCTAGAAAGAGTTTGTAAATTGGGCGTAAAACTCAAATTTTTCTCTCTCCTTCCATTTTCCATAGTCACGTTTTGTTGTCCCAATCATTTTTGTCCCAAATACTTGTGAAAATGTGATTGGATGTAGCTCAGAGGATCATATTTGAGCCTTATAAAATTTCTAAATTCTTTTTCCTTGAAGAAAGATTCATCTCTGGGCTCAAATGGTGATTTTCCTACATTTTACAGTTTAACGGGTGTATTTGTCCCATTCAAATTTACTTCTCAGCATCAATGGAAATGTGGCACTTTTTGGTTGGTTGCGGCTTAGTGGGGCACTCTAAAAACTCTAAGGATCACTTCAACCCAAAACTTCTCCACGTGGAGGAACAACGCTCATTTGAAAATTCACCTTTTGGTTTGGCCTTGGAGTTGCGTCGAGGGGACACGTGGAGGTTTCCACTAATTTTCCCAGATTTAGAAAAAAATTTCATGCAGTTGGTAGATTTTTTGGCAGACCATGGACTCGTGGTGGGCTGGCGCTCATTTGAGAATCCGGCTCAAGGTCCCACCTTAATAATTGTGATAGGGAGACATGTGGAGGCTTCTGCTAGTTCCGGTTTTTACTTAAATTTTTAAAGAATTTTTCTAATTCCTGGGACACGTGGTGAGCCCACGCTTGTTCAAGGTCTCTACTCTTAGGTACCATCTCGAAGGTGCGTCATGAAGACACATGGAGGCTTCCACTGGGTCTTCCCATACTTAGAATTTTCAAGCAGCTTTCTAAAGGCTCGGGACACGTGGAGGGACTATACCTATTTGGGGTCTAGCTCCTAAGTTTTATTTTGAAGAAGCTCCAGGAGGAAACTTGGAGGCTTCCACTCACTTTGCCATTTTCTTGGAATTTTCAATGGCCAAAAGAGACTATCTCGAACCCTGGACACATGACACCTTCCACTGAACCTTCAAATTTTTAACAGACTCTGCCAGACTAAGACATGTGTTGAGCTCGTGCTTGTTTGGGGTCTCTACTTTTGGGGACCATCTTAAAATGTGCCATTAAGACATGTGGAGGCTTTCGCTAGCTAATTTTTTCACTGAGACTTTTCAAAGGCCAAAGGGAATTTTTCTTGGGCCCAAGGTACGTGGAAGGCTCACGTTTTTTTGGGACTTTCCTCTTTTCTTCTCCTTTGCATTTGTGACAAGGAAACACATGAACAACTCTGATATAAAGTGGAAAAGGGGGAAGGATCAACGATTGCTGTGTATTTCACCTATTTTTCTACCTTGTTTGCTTCAAGACTCTTGGAGATGTGAATACGCATTATTTTTCATCATACTTTGATAACATTATTTGTCATTTCTATCTGCAAGGTGACTTTGGATTGATTTGAAACTTAAATTATGAGTCTAAGTATTGTTAAGGTCGATATTTTGAAGTTTGAATTGCTCAGGCACTTGCAAAAATGGAAATTACCAGAGAAGCTGGATGCGGGACAAAGTTGCAGAGGAAAGAAAGGGAAAAGGTTGAAATGATGAAAGTTGCAAGTGTAAAAGATGAGAAAGGTGTTTCCTCGAGAGTAAAAAGGATTACCTTTCATATCCAGTTGTGCAGAGCCTCTAGAAAATTATTTAAAAGGGGGCTTCTCGCATGACAAAATGAGAATGATTAGAATGATTTCCAAAAAGTAGTGGCATGGCATCCTAGTCATTAGTCGAGGGCCCAAGAAATCTGATCAGTTCTCAATTTCTGCACTTGACAGCTTTCAGATGTGAATTTGTTAAATGTCGCTATCTGAGGCAAATTGGTAACAAGCAAAGGTGCCTCGAATATTCTTCTCTTTTGGTGGGAAAATTGAGTGAGTAAAATGTATAAATGGAATTATAATACCATTGCAAATGGTTGGGGGTTTAATTCTTAAGAGAAAATTTAAAAAATCCATCTTCGTGAGAGACCAAATCCAAGATAACATGTTATTTTCTTCTGTGTTATATTTTCTATATTGTCAAGTTGTTTGCATATGTATAGCCATTGATGAGCAATGATATTTCTCTGGAAGCTTTCCACTGTTGATGAATCTAAGCAATTTTGAAATTCATTTGTGTCCAATCTCTAGCAATTTGTGTTTACTTTGTTTCAGAATGTCTGTAAATAGTTTCTTTCATTCCTATTGTAATCTTACATTGAATTTTTTGTGAAATCACACAAGATCTCATCCCTGTGATAGTTTAATGGTATTTTCAATTTCATTTCAAGAAGAGCCTTCATATTGGATGAGATAAACAAATTTAAAATCAATTCACTATCATTTTTTGATAAATATTGTCTATAAGTCTTCGGATGTACCTTAGGCGTGATTTATCAGAAACTTTGGTGTTTAATTGAGTCTTTCAATTCGAGCCTTCGTGTTGGATTATCAAGGATTATGTGAAAATGTGCTAATCTAGGCCTCCATTAAAGGACACCTTATGGTTGAAGGAATGTCTTAATTGTCTAAAGATTTCTGTTGTTGAGTTGTTCATTGTTGTGAAGTCCCTTCAAAGATCTGGTATAATCAACTTTATCCTGCTTCATCTCCCACAAAAATTATTCAAAAAATCATGAATCCACCCTGAATTACCCCTGTTTTCCCTATGTATCAACAAAGGAACAAAATCTACTTGCAAAAATATGCAGAACAATCAGGATTTCTTAATGTCTTCAATAACCTTAGCCTTGTGTTGAAAGTATCTCCATCGTTTAGAAGTGATAGCTCTTAAGAGTTAAAATATGGAGTATTGACCATATTTTCCCAAGGTTCTCTTCATAGAATTTGTGCAAAAGAAGGATATCTCCATCTCCTTCATCAAACAGAGGTTACACTACAGGGTCTTCTCACCCTGGTCAAAGAGGCACAACCTAAAGTAGTGAGAACAGGTCAAATCCTCTTAAAGGTTCTATCCATCTCTCCACAAATCTGAGTAATAAAGGGGTAATTATATCTCCTCCTTGGCTACAAAATGACACACTATGATCTATATGTCTCTAAGCTCTATGTCCAATCTGTTTGCTGATCAGCTTGAAAGGGAGAACAAATTTGGATACCAACACTCGTGGCGTTGTTTCTGGGTATAATTTGTTGATTTGTTTCCAGTTCATATCCATTTGTCCTGTCAACAACACTGGTGGCACCACTACCGGGTATAATTTGTTGATTTATTTCCAGTTCACATCCATTTGGTTCGTCAACAACACTGGTGGCACCACTGCTAGGGAGTATTTGAACAAAGTTATACACGTAAAGACCCTGCTAATGTTTCTTACATGATCTAAGTGAAAATACATTGCTAAAACATCATTATCCATTCAGATCTTTAAGAATTGTTCATATTTGTAAGTTCTGAGTGTAATTTTTTTCTAGCTTATACAGTTATTGCACTAAGATTTATATCATCATTGATAAATGTGGGTAAAAGAAGAGAAAATCTTGTGAGATTTTCATGAATCTAGTATTGACAGACATTTAATAGGTCTTTCATAGTGCATATGCACAAACTAAGGAAAAAATCCTTAGTGGTGACTTCATGTTGTTTAAATTATTTATAAATACTAGTTTCTTAACATATATCAAGTGAGATTTGTCATTAATATCTGTAAAGTTGGAAGGAAGAAGATCTTTCTTCACCAAGGACCCTAGTAGAAGGTTGTTTCAAGAGCTAGGAATTTTTGATTCAGAAGGAAGAAGAATTTGGAAGGCTATTGGGGATCAAGCATCAAGAAAAGAGATCTCCATTAGTGAAACTAATCAGCCTGTGATTAAAGATTGTAGTACTTCCTCAAGTGCTTCTGAATAAGGTAGTCTCTTTATTGAATTGAATTCTCCAACTGGAAAGGGTCCTTCATCTGTATTTGAAACATTTACTTCTAAATCTGCCCCAGTATTTTAAAAATCTAATAGAGTTTTCCAAGAAATAGAGCCTTTAGAGGGCATTCATTATGAGAATTCCATCCTTGTACCACACAGAAATCTTGTTAGAATTTGAGGATTATAATAAATATAGATTTAATTAACTTACATATTACATAATGTTATGATAAATATTTAAATAAAGATTACATCATAACATAAATAAATAAATAAATACTTACAGGAAAAAAATAACACATGTGACACAATATTTATAGTGGAACACCCCAATAGGGTAAAAAACACATTAAAAATAACCTTTTACTTCAAAGAACTTATTTTACATCCAGTAAGATTACATCCTCCTTTAGAACCTTATTTATAAAGGATAAAACCAAATCACTTGATTTGCAAACCTTTGATATATTTTCCAAATATATCAAATAAGGACCTAAAGTTCTTTTTCTATAAGTTGATCCAGTATGTCTCCCGACCAAAATTTTCAACATAAAATGGTTGACACGTACACTTAGGTTTATAATCATTAATATTAGAAATATAATAATTTCATGATATTAAATATTTAACCTAAAGTATATATCTAGGTTAACATATTTAATAATAGAAATATAAATATTTCATATAATTAAATATTAACCTATTTATTAGTGATGGACCCATATACATGAAGGGTTGGCCAGACCACTTAGTCATTATGTTGCAACACTCCCCCTTAATGTTAAGTGGGATAACATAACATATGCCAATAGATTACATGATCGTAGTACACTACATGATTTACAATCGTTAAACCATGAAGGTTTTAGACTAGCATATCGGTTGAAGAAATTATAACACCTTCATCATACACAATTTACCTTTTGGTACAAAAGTATTTGGAATCCTAGAGATCATCCCATGATTAGTGGCTAAGTATGATTTGTGATTTTTACATGTTCTCATAGGTTCTCATAAAAGGTTATTGAACCCAAGCATATAGGAGTCTTTTACAACCAATGACCTCCTTAACAATATGCTTGTATTGGATGTTTACTAGCAAACTCAATAGTACTAAAGAGTTTACTGAATACCATCTTTAATATCTTTCTACACTTCTTTCTAGAAATAAGTTAATGAGGTATACATGCCCAAAGGTCTTTTTACAAAAACCAAGTTCCATTAGAAGGTGACATTGTCATGCACACTCTCCCTCAATGGAAACTCCGACAATCTAAGTTTTTCAAGAAAGTGACAAAACATTGCAGCACTCAGGAACTTTGTGAAGATGTCAGCAACATGCTCTTTAGTCAACATGAACTTGAGATTTATCTCATCACTTTGCACCTTTTCATGGGTGAAGTGTATATGTATCTCAATGTTCTTTGTCCTCTGATATTGAAATGGATTCTTAGTCAAGAGTAATACAACTCTGACTACCACATAGAAGGTAAATACTTCCTTTAGCTTCCTTGTGTATCTCTACTAACAGTCCATGCAGTCATATGGCTTCTTTATTTCTTCCATTGTACTTCTCTACCTCAGTAGAAAAAATAAATATTGTTGATTGTATTTGTTGTTCCAAGTAATGGTTTCTACACCAAAAAAAATGAACACATATCCAATATATTTTATAACACAATATCAATATGGTTAGAATAACAAAATCTATATAAGATAACATTTTCATTCTTATTATAATACAACCCATACTTTATTTTTCCTTTCAAATATCTAAAAATTATTTTTGCAAGATTCCTGCATAAACATTGAATTAATTATTTTTGTATAGGAAATATCTAATCTAGTAATAGTTATATAAATCAAACTATCAACTAACAACATATATAAAATAAGATCAACTTTTTTCATATGTAGATTTATGATGAATATTTATTCTAACTTCCATTGAAGTAGAAAACGTTTTACAATCAATCATAAGAAACTTTTTCAATACAATGGTTACATATTGTGTTTTGAGAAATAACAATAGAATGAAATACAATCATATAAATAACATGATTTGAGAGACCTGACTCATTCATTTCAAATTAATACTTCAATTTCTCATTAATCCTATGAAATAAATTAGAATTATCACCATACAAAAGAAAATCATCAACATATATACATATAATGATAATATGCAAGCCTTATTTCTTAATGAATATATCATTGTTAGAAGAATAATTAACAAAACCTAACAGTTTAAAGAAGGAGACAATTTTCATGTACCAAGCTCTAAGATCTTGTTTTAAACCATACAAATATTTCTCAACTTACAAACATAGTTTTCTTTACCATTTTCTTCAAATCCTTTAGGTTGAAACATGTAAAGTTCTTCTTTTAAATCGTAATTAAAAAAAGTATTTTTCTTATCCATTTAGAGGATTTCCCACCTAAATTTAAAAACAATTACAAATAAGTCCCTAACAGTACTCATTTTAGGTACAAGAAATGTCTCAAAATAATCAATACCAGGTTTTTGACTGAAACCTCTAGCAATAAGTCTAGCTCTATGATTGTTAATACTACCATCACCATTATATTTTACTTTTTATATCCACCTAGACTCTATAATACTTCATGGCTTAGGTTCATACAAGGTAATTAATACATGGTTCATATGATGGCTTCTAGTCATTTTCCTAAGGTTAATAGGATTTGATTTTTCTAACATAGATTGAACCTAATTTAATTTCTTATCTAGGAAGATAAGAGTTTCAGAAACATCTATAACATCAAAAAATCATCATGACCATTTACTATAATAGAATAAAAACCATAATTTAGAAGCATTTAATGAAGTAACTTCAAGAGAAGAAGATAACAGATGTAAACCTTTTGCTAGACTATATCTATACATTTCATATAATTTTCAATAATTAACATGTCCTAACATTTCATGCCATATTTTTAAATTATTTAAAATTTGAGATATAAAACAAGATGTAAAAAAGAAATCATCAAAAATATATAAATCATTTCTTTGAATTCCTTTTGCTATTATACTCTCATTACTATCCTTGATATACCAAGTATCTTTCATGCATGGATTACTATCCTTGTGTCCATACCTCTTTTGGATGTTTGATATTACCAATGTGTATAAGGTACTCATCATTCACATTGCATAGTAAGAGCATCTTACATTCATGTTATCTATAGTTGTTTGACGATAGGTGGGAGTAACTTTAGATCCAGAAACAATCGTCTAGAGTTTCCTCGTCATAAATTCTATTTTGACCTAAATATTATAGTTGGTTTTATTTAGGATCTAGGTTTTGTCAAGATAGAAATAGTTGGACGTCATTATTTTCCTAAACCTGTAAAACACACTCCATTATAATATACAATGTACCACAAAGTTAGATACATATTTATCGATAAAAATAACACTTTTAATAGAATTAGATATAAATTTTACAGATCTAAAGAAACTATTTGATCATAACTAATTACGTCATTACAATGCATATTAATTAACCTTGCATGATCAAAATAATAACCCAGATTATAAAGGGCTCTGCATTATACTTCAGATTTATATAAAAAATATTTTTGACCATATGGAAGTGAAGAAGAGACCCCTAAGAATGCATAACAACTTCAAATTTTTGAAAAAAATTAATGTAGACAAAAAACTGACCATCTTAAATTTGACGTCTAAATGACCATCATAATGACTTATTTTTTGGTCTATCGTGATGGTCATTTGACCGTTAAATTTAACACAGTTAAATTTTCCTAGAACCTATGAGTTTAAATTTGACATCTAAATGACCATGATATTGTCTTATGTTTGGCCTACCATGACAGTCATTTGATTGTCAAATTTAATAAAGCCAAAACTTGTGTATTTTCTAAATGTGAAATTTTATAATTTATTCTTTTGTATAATATTAGGGAGGTTATATTTTAACACATTGTACTAACTTGTTATAATTTATAATGTTAAAATATATACACTTTTTTATTAAAAAAAATATATATTTTTGAGTGAAAATAAAAAACCACATATATAGTTCATAATAATTAT
The DNA here is from genome assembly GCA_019776745.2 of Taxus chinensis. NCBI lineage: Eukaryota > Viridiplantae > Streptophyta > Pinopsida > Cupressales > Taxaceae > Taxus > Taxus chinensis. Next base: position 250,999,563 of record CM034157.1, on the reverse strand, counting down.
AAACTATAGTATATTGTTTTTATATTAAAAAACACACTACCCTTATTAAAGGGGTTTAAAGGACATAGACCAAGTTAAAATAATGTTACTAGGTGCAAATAGATTTATGAGAGTATAGATTAACCTGCATATTTTATAGAGGGGACAAGTAATTTCACCTGACCAATGAAATAAATTGAAATCCCTATTTTTATGAACGTTGTCTCCTCTCTTAGTTTACTCTTAATTTCACCCTGCACACATTTAAAAGGATAGAAATATTACAAAATGTTGTTTATAATTCCTGCAAGCTATTTTTTTTAAAACTTTTATGTGGCTATAAAAACTAATATTTTAATAAATATCTACCACACTTCTCATGGGCCACCAATAAACTATCCCCTTTTTCTTAATTCTTCATGTATACTTGAGATTTCCACATTTATACCTAAGATGTCATCTCATTTTATTCTCCACTCCCACTCTTATATAAAAGAAAACCTTTAAATAGGTTTATTTATATAGTTTTTATAAACTATAAGATCTAAATGAATGGGGCTGCCCGTTACATGGATAATATAAATGGGCAGGGACACATGTTAGGTTTTATTTAATAAGTATTAAGATTTAAAAAGTAATCCCTTCTTGGCCAAGAAATAAACACGGGCCCCCTTACTAAAAAAAGGAAGCACTTTGATTTTTTTGAAAACATACATAAACCAAATCTAATAAAATTTATATTTTAATTGGTTTAAAATAACCATATATATAAAATATGATTCAAACTTAGGTTTATTTCTTTTTAAAAAAACTATATATGCCTAGATTTATAAGTTAAGTTTAATTATGATTTAAACTTAGGCTTAGAATATGGTCTGTTGACTCTTCCCTGAATCCCATGTAATTTTAATATGGTTTACATATTTTAATATATAGTTTTTTTTTTTCAAAACTATATAAAACCTTATATGATGTTTATATAAATTATTATATAAACCTTATTCTATATTATATATATTTATTTAAAAATAATAATATAGTATTCAAATTATATATGATATAGCTACAGATTAGCTATAAACTATAGTTTTTAAAACCAAATCCTTTTAAAGGGGACCAAAGAACATTGGTATGAATTTACCTTCCAAAATATTTAACCTGCAAAAATTTGAAATTATAGAAAATATGAAAATTATTTCATATAGTAATAAATCCTTTCTTTTTTATATATGACTTTCACGTAGGTAAATATTTGAAGCCCCTTTCACTTATGCACACATCAATTTCCAAACCAACATTAATTCCATATAATTTACAAAATGTAAATGAAATTAAGAATCATATCATATTACATCTCCCCCCCAAAAAATTTGGGATTTAAAATTGAAAAAGCCTAAAAATTTTATCGAGAGTTTAATTGCACAAATGTAATGTCAAAATAAATTTGGAAAAAAAAAAGGGAACCAGATACTTTTAAATACCCTTTCGGGTTGGTTGAAAAAAAAAGTACAAATTAAATAAATAAAATTCAAAAATATTTTATCTTAATTTATTTAAGTTATCTCGCTCTGATACCATGTTAGAATTTGAGGATTCTAATAAATACGGATTTAATCAACTTACATATTACATAATGTTGTAATAAATATTTAAATAGATATTACTTCGTAATATAAGTAAATAAAGAAATACTTACATGAAATAAATAACACTAATGAGATAGTATTTATAGTAGAAAACCCCAATAGGGTAAAAAATAATTTTAAAATAACCTTTTACTTCAGAGAACTTATTTTACATCGAGTAAGATCACCTCCTCCTTTGAAACCCTATTTACCAAGGGTAAAACCAAATCACTTGATTTGTACACCTTTGATATATTTCCTGAATATATCAAATGAGGACCTAAAGTACTTTCTATATAAGGTGTTCGGGTATGTCTCCCGACAGACCTTTTCAACCTAAAACGGTTGATACATACACCTAGGTTTATAATCATTAATATTAGAAATATAATCATTTCATGATATTAAATATTTAACCTAAAGTATCTACTTAGGTTCACATATTTAATAACAGAAATATAAATATTTTACATAATTAAATATTAACCTATATATTAGTGATGGACCCATATACATTAAGGGTTGTCTAAACCACTTAATCATTATGTTCCAACACCTCTCAGTCCTCATCAGTTTCCATCTCCTCCAAGGTCACCTCCTCAAAATAATCTGGCTTAGCCTCCACCCAGACCTCAATTTGTTGTTAATACTTTTGGTCCCATCAATTTTAGAGGTATGGTTGGCTATCAAAATGTTGTGTCACAAGATGTAAGAAATAGATTGCCTAAGTTTCAAGGAAATAATGTAATCACTGGTGATCAGCACTTAAGCTCTTTTTCAATATGATGGAGGACTTTAAAATAGAATTTGAGGATTTGTACTTTAAATTGTTTATCCATACTCTAGAAGAAGATGAAAGGGACTGGTATAAATATTTGCCAGATAATTCCATTGATTCTTGGACAGAGATGAAGAATGCTTTTAGACTTTAGTATGGTGATAAAATAGACCCTAGGTTTCTTTTATCAGAGTTTGAAAATATTAAAAAGAATCATAATGAATCAGTGCATGATTTCAATACAAGATTTAACAAAACATTGAGAAGACTGCCTGTTAATTTGAGGCCATGTGATGAATCATGTCTGATAAAGTATTCAGATGCATTTGATAAGACAAGCTTCTTAATATTTGAGGGATAAGAACCTTGGAACTTTGAGGCAGGCCTTTACCATGGCTCTACAAATTGAGAACAACATTAAAGCAGTTGGAAAACCTCCTTATTGAGGAGGGTGTTAAACTGATTAACCCAGAGAATCCTCAATAAAGTAAGGTTGTGGATCTTGAGGAAGTTGTAAAGACTTTGGCCATGGAGCTGTCAAAGAAATCTCTTACAAGCTAGCCATGGCAGAAAAAGGAATTGGACATGGTTCTCTAAGGTTAGCATAGGAAATAAGGACAAGACATATTTGTAAATAATCCTAGAAATGATCAGAGATATGATGAAAGAGGTAAAGGACCCATGGGAGCTAGACAACCCCAAGCCAGGGAAAATAGAGTAGTGCCTGATCCTCTAAATCCCTGAGTTGATGTTGTTAAAGAGATAAATGAAATTTATTAGTGTGATAAATGTTTCTTACCCCACCTGCCATCTGAAGTAGATCAACAAGTTGAATAGAGGCTAATGATGATGATGATGATGCATGCATGGTGGACTGTTGTACAAGATCACACCAAGGAACAACTTCAACTAAAGTAATAAGTGCAAGAAATTCTGCAATTTTTTGGGATTGCATTCACTGGGTACCTCTTCTTTGTCCCTCTCATACTTTAGAAATAGATATGGTACAGGCTTTTGAACTTCCTTATAATGATTTTGAGTATCCTAAGAGATTTAATGATTAAGAAGTATGATGGAGGAATACCATCAGAAGAGGATAGGTAGTTGTTAATGAATGTTGTTGTTGCCCAAGAAAAGGAGTATAACACAAGAAGTAAAGTTGTCAAAGGGGCAGGGCCTCAAGCCAAACCAAAAACCCCAATTCTCACCAATATCCCAAAAGAAACTCCAAAGAAAGATGCATCTAGAAAAGGCCTTGTTGTCTCAAGTAGAACTAGTGTTCCCACCCATGCTTAAAATGTGAAAAATCTTGTGTCATCCGATGAGTTTTTCAATATTTCTCCAAATGCTACTTTTCCCAAATACATTCCTTATGACATTTCCCAAGTATTGAGTCAGATCAAGACTTCTATTCCAATTGTTGAATTGCTTAGGATTACTGAGCACAAGAAGAGGGATTTTGAGTATTTGGGATTGGAAGAAGATAGGAGTACCCAAGGTAGAAATATAAATAATGTAGACACTCCTCCTCCAACCATTGCAGACCTAGAAAAACCACCAGCATTGGAGGAGATAGGTGAACCACCTGAAGTTTACTTGGGAACATCTTTGGTTGAGTCTCAATTAAATGTTGATCCATTTTTTACAACGGTGATTATTAAGGACTGACTACTTGCACAATTGTATGTTTGATTCCATGAGCATCATGCAATGTTATGCCTCTAGAGGTCATGAATGAATTGAACATTAAAGTGAGAACATCTTATGGTAAGTGTACTGTAATGGATTCTAGAGAGGTGCCAGTTGTAGGATGTGTGAAAAGTTTTGGTGGTACAACTTGCAGCTTATTTGGGTAAGAACTTGAAACTTGATGTTGTTATTGTTGATTTCCTTGCCAAATGGGGCATGCTGTTATCAAGAAAGTGGGTTGCAAGTGTTGGTGGAAGTGTTTTGATGGATATTTATTTTGCCACCATTCCAATTGAAGGTAGCCTTGTAAAGCTGTATGGAGAGAAGAATATGTTGCACCTCATTGAGGACCCCAACAATGCTTATTATGAAGTGTTGTATGCTATGTAGATATGTTTATAACTTTGTTTGGATTTGCTGATGGAAAAGAGCACAAGATTGATCAATGTAAATGTCTTGAACAAGTAGGTTTACCTTGGACCTTGTTATTCGATGGAGCATGTTCCAAGTTTAGAAATGGTGCCGGTATTGTTTTAATTTCTCTAGGCTAGGAAGAGTTTGTTTTTTCTTTCAAACTCGAATTTGAATGCATTAATAATATTGTTGAATATGAAGCATTGTTATTGGGTTTGAGAATTGCATGGAAATATGGTGTAAAGGATATCATTGTCAAAGGAGATTCATAACCGATTGTCAAGCAAATGAAAACTATATGCTACTAAAAATAGAAGAATGAAAAAATACAAGCATGTAGTCTAGGATTTGATTGAAATGTTTGACTCATTTAATATTGTGCACCATGATAGAAAGTTTAATGTTGTTGCAGACAAGTTAGCAGTGTTAGGATCCAGATTTGGAAATTGTACAGTATCTCCATTTTGTGAGTATGATGTTGAGATACTAACAAGGCCATCTATCCCTGACAACATTAAAAATTAGAAAGTGTTCGATTTTGATGCCCAAGTGAAATGGTTTTTGCAGAACCAAGGCAAGTTTGTTGACCAAAATATAGATTAGGAACCAATGGTGTGTGTTGCTGAAGGAAAGGAAAATTTATTTGGCAAAGACATCATCCAATTGAAAGACAAACACGATTCCTAGAGGTTTGGTGGCACTTAAATCAAAATTTTGATAATGTTGATTGCATTATTAACAGGAGTATGTCAGTTTCAAGAGATGTAGAAGAGCACGACCTGGGCACAAAGGAAAAACCACGTAAAATATAGTTAGGAGGAAATTCAAGAAAGGAAGAGAAGCAGTCCTACGTTCAATTGTTGAAGAAATATCAAGACTGCCTAGCTTGGTCTTACTCTGAGTTGAAGGCATACAGGGAAGATTTGTTCCAACATGAAATTCCTCTTGAATCTAATGCCAAGCCTTTCAGGAAAAAATAGAGGCTGATTAATCCACTCCTTTCTTTGAAGATGCAAGAAGAATTGAAGAAGTTGAGGGATGGAGGGATCATTCATCCCACAAGGTACTCATCTTGGGTTACAAACCTAGTACCTGTCAGAAAAAAGAATTGTGATATAAGGTTGTGCGTGGAGTTTAAGAACTTGGATAAATCATCATTAAAAGATAATTACCCTTTGCCAAACATGGAGAATATGCTACAATTGGTAACTGGTTCTGAATTGTTATCCACTCTGGATGGTTTCTCTGGCTATAATCAAGTTGTTGTGAAGGAGTCAGAAAGAATAAAGACTGCCTTTACCACTCCTTGGGGAACTTATGTCTATGTCAGGATGCCTTTTGGCTTAATGAATGCTGGAGAAACTTTCCAAAGAGCAATGGATGTAGCGTTTGTTGGTTATATTAATGATTTCATTGTTGTTTATCAAGATGATGTAACTGGGTTTTCTAGAAAAATAAATTATCACTTGCAAAACTTGGAGAAAATGCTGATAAGGTGTAGAGAGTATGGCATATCATTGAATCCCAAGAAGTGCCACTTTGGAGTGCAAAAGGAAAAGTTTCTTTGGTCACATTGTATTAAAGGAAGGGGTCATGATTGATCCAATTCCAAGAACTAAGAAGGGATTTCAATCCTTCTTTGGACAAATAAACTTTATCAGAAGATTTGTGTTTAAGTTTTCTAAGCTGACCATCCCCATTACTAGCATGCTGAAGAAGGGCCAAGTTATCAAATGGGAAGAATCTTCCATTCAAGCATTTTAATGGGATCAAAGAAGAACTAAAGCATGCCCATGTTTTGGAAGCTCCAAATTACAAGAATCCTTTTCAAATGTTTTCTTTTGCTTCAGAAAACACCATTACATATGTTCTATGTTGCAGAAGGATGATGAAGGGGTTGAGAAACCAATTGCCTTTTTCAGTAAGGCATTGCAAGGAGCTGATTTGAAGTACACCATCATGGAGAAGAAAGAATTTTCCTTGGTGAAAGCAACAAAGATTTTCAGACCCTACATCTTGAGCTCTAAATTTGTTTCTTATCTTTCCCACACCATTTTGAAAGACATCTTATCAAAAATGGAGGTATCAAGAAAAATATGCAGATGGGTAAAAATGTTGCAGGAATATGACATGGATATCCAAACCACGAAATTGATAAGAGGTTTGGGCCTAGCTAAGCTTATGGCTGAGAGAAACTTGCAAACTATTGAGGTGAATGAAGTAGAAGGAGAAAGGGTGGATGTCCTTGAAAATTTGGTAAGCTCTGAATGGTACAAAGATATAATATTTTATCTCAGACATCTATGCTTGCCCTAGAATTTGAGTAAAAATCAGAAAATAGCTCTTAAGTTAGCCTCTCAAAAATATGTCATTACTAATTTTGGGTTAGCTTGGAAGAACCCCGAGGGAGTGCTCTTAAGATGCATTGCTGAGGATGAAGCCCCAAAGGTAATTTCTGATCTCCATGGAGGAGTTTGTGGGGGAAATTTTGCTGGAAGAGTTACAACACATAAAATCTTGAGGGCTAGTTATTGGTGGCCAACTCTCTTCAAAGATACAACTCTATTGGTTAGGAAATGTGAAAGTTGCCAGCATTTTTTTGGAAGAATGAAATCTTCAAGATCACTTCCTTTGCAGCATGTGTTAGTTGAAGCTCCCATTTAAGAAATGGGGAATGGATTTCATTGGTGAGAAATTTTTTTCCTTCCAGTGTTGGTCATAAATGGATTCTTGTAGCCACTGATTATTTCACTAAGTGGGTGGAAGCAATCCCCACCAAGAAAGAAACACACCAAGTTATCATGGACTTCATGCTAAATCAAATCATATGCATATTTTGAGTACCAACTAAGATTTTTGCTGATAATGCCATGATTTTTAGAGCCAAACCTTTGGAAATGTGAAAAGATTATGGAATAAATTTGATATATGCTTCTAACTACAATCCCCAAGGAAATGGACAAGTTGAGTCCAGTAATAAAAACTTGTTGAAGATCATTAGAAGAACCTTGGAGATGAACAAAAAGAAGTGGGGTGAGCAAATGAAGTTTGTTGTTTGGGCTGACAGAATCACTATCAAAAGAGCTACTGGTAAAAGCCCATTTGAGTTGGTATATGGAACTCAAGCTTTGTTTCCCCTTCATTTGCAATTGTCTTCATTTCAGTTTGTTCAACAAATTGAAGATCAAGAAGTTAGTCCATATGATGCTCGAATCAATCATATTATTGAGTTAGATGAAGAAAGAAGGGCATCCCATCAACGGCATGTGAAGTTCAGAGAAAATTTGAAGAAGTTATTTGGAAAGAAGGTGACTCAAAGAGCTTTCAACATTTGGGATCTTGTGCTATTATGGGATAGCATGCATGAAGATAAGGGCAAGCATGGTAGATTTGATGCATTGTGGATGAACCCTTATTCAATTGATATTTGAATTGGTGAAAATACCTTCTTCCTAAAAGACTTAGATGGGGAACTACTTGAATTTCCTGTTAATGATAGGCATTTGAAACATTTCCTTGATTAATTTCTCAGAATCAAGGTATACTCCATTTATATAGTGTATAGTTCTTTGGTTTTCTTCTTCATTTTGTGTTTTTGTTCATTCCTGGTCCTTGGTGACCTAGTTTTTTGGTTTCTCAGTTCATTTTTGGGAGGAGTGGTTATGGTTTCTCTGCTCTGCAAGCTTGGCTCCATTGCCCAATGGATGTTTTTAGCACTTGGTCTTCTCTATTTTTTCTTGTGGAACTCGCTGGGAGTTCCCATCCTCGAGCCTGAGCCGATGTTGGTTCTCATTTTAAACTCACCCATTTTCCCTAAATTTCCTTTTGATCTACGGGTTCTGTCACATTTCTATCTCCCCGTATGATGGATTAAATGATTTGTTTTTGATCACTCCCTTCCTTTATAGGATCACAAATTGAATTTGTGACTCCTCTGTCCATGTTTAAATTAACTTGATAAAACCAGTGTTTCCCTTAACATTTATTTTCAAGTCATGTTTTGTTTAATCCCTATCTGGATTTTAATCCCAAATATCTATGGAACAGTGATTCGATATAGCTTAGAGGATCATATTTGGGCCTTATATCATTTCCAAATTCTCTTTCCCTGAAGAAGGATTCATTTCCGGGCATTGGTGATTTTCTAATTTTAAGTTTGAAGAAGTATTTTTTCTTGGTCAAATGTTGGAGATCTCAGCATCAAGAAAATGTGATCCTTTCTGGTTGTGTGGCTCATCAGTCTGTGATTGAAAATTGCAAGGCATTCAACTCAAGTGAATTTGAATCAGGTGGAGGGCCAATGCTTTATTGAATTGAATTCATCCTTTTGGTTTGGGGCCTTCATTTGTATTTGAAAAATGTGGAGGTTTCTCTATTTTCCCCTGACAATGTTTTCCAAATCTGATAGAGTTTCCTAGAAATGGAGCACTTTAGAGGGTAGTTATCATTTGAATCAGCATCCCTTAACAATTACAACAAGGAGAATGTCTCAGGCTCCTCATGGTTGCATCTCCTCTATACTTAAAATGTTTCAAAGTTGTTAAATTTTGAAAGGACTATGGGACACGTGGAAGGACCGTGCCTGTGTTTTTTGGCCCCTAAGTTTTATTTTGAAGAAGCACCAAGGAGGAAACTTTGAGGCTTCCAAATTCACTCTACATTTTGCTAAGGAATTTTCATGGCCTAAGGAAAACTTATCTCAAACCCTAGACACTGGTGATCTGTTGATCTTTTCAATAAGATCCATTAAAAACTCTTGAAATGAGAATGTGAGCCCATGCTTTTTCACAGATCTGCAATTGTTTGGGACCATACTCAAAGCTTTAAAAGTTTGAACACATGTAAGGCTTCCGCTAGTTCCTTTCTATTGAGATCTTTGCAAAGATAAAAGGCATTTTTCTTACAAAAAGGACATGGAAGGCCCACGCTTGTTTGAAACTTTAGGCCATGTGATAATTATCCTGTTCTAAATTAGACAAAGGAAACACATGGATAGAGTTATGATCTAAAGTAGAAAAGGGGCAGAATCAATGGTTTTTGTGTATTACATTTGTTTTTCTGCCATTTTTCTCCAAGACTCCTGGAGATGCGAATACACATTATTTTTCATTATTTTTGAGGAAATTCCTTGTCATATCTATGTGTAAAGTGCCATTGAATGGATTCATAACTTAATTTTTGAATCCAAGGATTGCTGAGGTTCATATTTTGAGGTTGGAATTACTCAGGCCCTTGCAAAAATTGGAATTACCAGAGAAGCTGGATGTTGGACAAAGTTCCTTAGAGGAAAGATAGGCAAGGGAAAAGGATGAAATTATGAAAGTTGTAGGTCCTAAAAATGAAAAAGGTGTTGCCTCGAGATCTTAAAAGGATTACTTGTAAAGGACTATGTGCAGAGCCTCTAAAAAATGATTAAAAATAGAATTTAGAGCATGATTGAATGAGAATGATTAGAAAGACTGCCAAAAATTTGTGGCATGGCATCCTAGTCATTAGTCGAGGGCCCAAGAAATGTGATCAGTTCAGAATTGGTTCACTTAGAATATTTCGGATGTGAATTTGTTAAATGTAACTTTTTGAGGAAAATTGGTAACAATCAAAGGTCCCTTGAATATTCTCCTCTTTTGGGGGGAAAATTGAGTGATTAAAATGTAAAAACGCAATGATAATACTCTTGCAAATGGTCGGGGGTTGAGAAAATTTTAGAAAACCCATCTTCCTGACTGAAATAGATAACATGTTGAAGAGGTTCTTAATGATGTTAGATTTTGATATTGCATGTCAAGTTGGTTACAGATGTATAGCTCATCTCACGAGCAAATAGATTTCTCATGGAATTTTCCCCTGAAGTAATGAATTTAAGAAATTTTGAAATTAATTTGGGATTGCAATCTTGGGTAGCAATTAGTGTCTGGAGGAATACTTCAGAATGTCTGCAAATTTTACTTGTTACTTTGCAATCTTCCATTCAAATATTTGTGAGTATCACATAGGATCTCATCCCTGTGATAGTTTAGTGGCATTTGGAATTTCATTTCAAGAAGAGTGTTCATCCAGGGATAAGATAAATGATTTAAAATCATCCCACTATCATTTGTGTATAAAGATTTTCTATAAGTCTCTGGGTGTACCTTAGACATGATTGTTAGGAGATTTTGGTGTTTAATTAAGTCTGTTAAATTGAGCAAGGTTCTGGAAAATTAGATTGTCAAAGATTTATCAAGAAAACTTGTGATTCCCCCCATGCTGAAGAACACCTGTCTGGTTGAAGGAACGTTGTTAACTATCTCTGATAAGTTTTTCAATTTTCTCCAAATGCTGGTTTTGTGAAATACATTCCTTATGACATTGCCCAAGTTATCTTGAGTCAGATCTCCCACCAAAATTTTTGTTCTAATTGTTGAATCTATCTTAAAACTACCCCTTTTTCCCTTTATACAAGAAGAGGGCAAAATTTGAGTACTTTGGGATTGGGCGAAGAATAGGAGTACCCAAATGTCTTTAGTAACCTAATGTAGGAAAGTCCTCTCCATCTTTTACCAAGTGACAACTCTAGGTAAAAGTTAAATTATGGTTGAGTCTCATTGAATTTTTTACCGGATTATTTAGACTGCCTGAAGGTTTTCTTCATAAAATTTGTACAAAAGAAGGATACCTCCATCTCCTTCATCAACAGGGGTTACACTACAGGGTCTCTCACAATTGTATGTCAAAAGGCATTCTAAAGTATCATGAGGATAGGTCAAATCCTCTTAAGGTGCTAATCATCTCTCCACAAATCTGAGTGACAAAGGGCAAGTGTAGATCTGGATTCTATAGAGGTGCCAATTGTAGGATGTGTAAAAGCTTTGGTGGTACAACTATGGAGCTTATCCAGGTAAAGGGAACTTGAAACTTGATGTTCTTATTTTTTATTTCTCTTCCAAATTGGGCATGTTGTTATCAAGAAAGTGGGTTCAAGTGTTTTTGGAAGTGTTCAAATGGATATTTTTTGCCACCCTTATAATTTAAGGTAGTCTTGTAAAGTTTTATGGAGAGAAGAAGATTTTGCAACTCATTGAAGATCCCAATAATGCTTCTTATGAAGTGTTGTAGGTCTATGTAGAGTCTATGTAAAGAGCACGACCTGGAAAAAAGGAAAAACAACGTAAAATCTGGTTAGGAAGCAATCTGAGAAAGGAAGAGAACAGTCCTATGTTCAATTGTTGAAGAAATATCAAGACTACCTAGCTTGATGTTACTCTAAGTTGAAGGCATACATGGAATATTTGTTCCAACATGAAATTCCTCTTGAATCTAATGCCAAGCCTTTTAGGAAAAAACAAAGGCTGATCAATCTACTCCTTTCTTTGAAGATGCAAGAAGAATTGAAGAAGTTGAGGGATGGAGGGATCATTCAGCCCAAAAGGTACTCATCTTGGGTTGCAAATTTAGTACCTGTCAAAAAAAATAATGGTGATATAAGGTTGTGCGTGGACTTTAGGAACTTGAATAAAGCATTATTGAAAGATAATTACCCTCTGCCAAACATGGAGAATATGCTACAATTGGTAACTAGTTCTGAATTGTTATCCAATTTAGATGGTTTCTCTGGCTATAATCAAGTTGTTGTGAAGGAGTCATAAAGAATAAATACTACCTTTACCACTCCTTGGGGAACTTGTGTCTATGTCATGATTAATTTTGGCTTAATGAATACTGGAGCAACTTTCCAAAGAGCAATGGATGTAGCGTTGTCTGGTTATATTAATTATTTCATTGTTGTTTATCAAGATGATGTAACTGTGTTTTCCAACAAAACAAATTATCACTTGCAACACTTGGAGCGAATGATGTCAAGGTGTAGAGAGTGTGGCATATCATTGAATCCCAAGAAGTGCCATTTTGGAGTGCAAAGGGAAAAGTTGCTTTGGTCACATTATATCAAAGGAAGGGGTCATGATTGATCCCAAGAGAGTATAAGCCATCAACAAGGTTCCAATTCTGAGAACTAAGAATGGATTTCAATCCTTCTTTGGAAAAATAAACTTTATAAGAAGATTTGTGTCTAACATTGTTGAGCTGATCATCCCCGTTACTAGCATGCTGAAGAATGACCAAGTTATCAAATGGGAAGAAGCTTTTATTCAAGCTTTTAATGGGATCAAAGAAGCATTAAAGCATTCCCTTATTTTGGAAGCTCTAAATTACAAGAAGCCTTTTAAAATGTTTTCTTTTGCTTCAGAAAACACTATTACATCTATTCTATTTGCAGAAGGATGATGAAGGGGCTGAGAGACCAATTTCCTTTTTCAGTAAGGCATTGCAAGGAGCTAAGTTGAAGTACACCATCATGGAGAAGAAAGCATTTTCCTTAGTGAAAGAAACAAAGGTTTTCAGAACCTTACATCTTGAGTTCTAAAGTTATTTCTTATGTTCCCCACACCATGGTGAAAAATATCTTATCAGAGATGGAGGTCTCAAGCAAAATATGTAGATGGGTAAACAAGTTGCAGGAATATGACATGGATATCCAAACCATGAAATTGATAAGAGGTTTGGGCCTAGCTAAACTTATGGCTGAGAGCAACTTGCAAACTATTGAGGTGAATGAAGTAGAAGGAGAAATTGTGGATGTTCTTGAAAAGTTGGTAAGCTCTAAATGATACAAAGATATAATCAATTTATCTCAGACATCTATGTTGCCCTGAATATTTGAGTAAAAATCAGAAAAGAGATCTTAAGTTAGCCTCTCAAAAATATGTCATTACTAATTTTGGGTTAGCTTGGAAGAACCCGAAGGGAGTTCTCTTAAGATGCATTGCTGAGTATGAAGCCCCAAAGGTAATTGTTGATCTCCATGGAGGAGTTTATGGGGAACATTTTGCTGGAAGAGTTACAACACAAAAATCTAGAGGGTTGGTTATTGGTGGCCAACTCTCTTGAAAGATACAACTCTATTGGTTAGGAAATGTGAAAGTTTCTGGAGTGTTTTTTCTAGAAGACTCGAAAGCTTCAGGCTCCCTTCCTTTGCAGCCTATATCAATTGAAGCCCCATTTAATCAATGGGGAATGGATTTCATTGGCAGGATTTCATATCCTTCAAATGCTAGTCATAAATGGATTCTTGTAGCCACTGATTATTTCATTAAGTGGGTGGAAAAAATCCCCACCAAGAAAGCAACACACCGAGTTATCATGGACTTCATGTTGAATCAAATCATATGCAGATTTGGAGTACCAACTAAGATTGTTGCTAATAATGCCATGAGTTTCAGAGCCAAAAATTTTGTGGCAATGTGCAAAGGATATGGAATCAATTTGACATATGCTTCTAACTACAATCCCCAAGAAAATGGACAAGATGAGTCCAACAATAAAAACTTGTTGAAGATCATTAGAAGAAGCTTGGAGATGAACAAAAAAGAAGTGGGTTGAGCAACTGAAGTTTGTTGTTTGGGCTGACAGAATCACTGTCAAAAGAGCTACTTGTAAAATCCCATTTGAGTTGGTATATAAAACTCAAGCTTTATTGCCCCTTCATTTGCAATTGTCTTCATTTTAGTTTGTTCAACAAATTAAAGATCAAGAAGTTAGTCCATATGATGCTCGAATCAATCAGATTATTGAGTTAGATGAAGAAAGAAGAGCATCCCATCAGCGACATTTGAATTTCAAAAAAAAATTGAAGAAGTTATTTGACAAGAAGGTGACTCCAAAATCTTTCAACATCTGGGATCTTGTGCTATTATGGGATAATAGGCATGAAGATAAGGTCAAGCATGGTAAATTTGATGCATTGTGGATGGGCCCTTATTCAATTGATATTCGAATTGGTGAAAATACCTTCTTCCTAAAAGACTTAGATGGGGAACTACTTGAATTTCCTATTAATGGTAGGAATTTGAAACATTTCCTTGATTGATTTCCCAGAATCAAGGTGAGAACCATTTTTATAGTGTATAGTTTTTTGGTTTCGTTCTGCTTTTGTGTTTTTGTTCATTCTTGTCCTTGGTGACCTGGTTTTGCTGGTTTCTCAGTTTATTTTTTAGGAGGGTGGTTATGGTTTCTCTACTCTGTAAGTTATGACTTTGTTTCATTGCCTAATGGATGTTTTTGGCACTTTTTCTACTCTATTTGTTCTTGTGGCACTCATAGATGAGTGCCCATCCCCTGAGGTCAGAGCCGATGTTGGTGCTCAATTTGATCTCACCCCATTTTTCCTTAAATTCTTCAATTTGTGGGCTCTGTCGTCATTTTCTATCTCCCCGTATTGATGCATGAAAAACATTTATCCTCACCATTTGGTTTCCATGATCAGTCCCTTCCTTTGGTCGAGGATCACTTTAAATCCAGAGTTTGTTTTCAATTCCTCTGTCCATGTGAAAGAATCTGTAACTTGGGTGAAAACTGTTCAAGTTTTTTTGTATGCCTTCCTGAAAATTCATTTTCCACAGTCACGTTTTGTTGATCCCTGTCATTTTTTTCCGAAATATCTATGGAAATGTGGTTGGATGTGGCTTTTAAGATCATATTTGGGCCTTATATCATTTCCAAATTCTCTATGCATCCTTAGAACGAAGGATTTATTTCCAGGTGCAAATGGTGATTTCCTACATTTATTACTAGTTTGACGGGTGTATTTTTCCCAATCAAATTAAGTATCTCAGCATCTATGGTGCATGTGGCTTCTTTCTAGTTGGATGCGGCTCGGTGGGTTTGTTTTAAACTTTGAAAACTTTAAGGCCCGACTTCAACTCAAAATTTGTCCACATGGAGGGTTCGTCATCATCTAAAAATTCACCTTTTTATTTTTTACCTTGGAGTTATGCGTGTTTATTTCAATTGGTGACACGTGGAGGTTTTCGCTGCCTTGCCTTAACTTAAGGACAAATTTTTCATGCAGCCAGTGTAGCTTTGGTAGACCATGGAGACATGGAGGTCTCGCCAAAAAGTCATTTGAGGATGAGCCTCAGGGTCCCACCTTAACAATTTGTGAAAAGGGAGACATTATAAAGAGACTTTCAACTTCGTAGCTCCAAAGAGAGACTCGTGGCATACTTAAAATTTTCAAAGAAATTTTCTAAGGCCTGGGAATACATGGAGGGACCCCACCTGTTTTGGGACTGGCCCCTAAATGAATTATTTTGAAGAAGTGGGGAAGGAAGACACCTTGGAGGCTTCCACTCACTCTTGTGGAAAAAGTTGCTTGGAATTTTCAACGGCAAATCAGGGAAAATTGTCTCAGACCCTAGACACATGGCGTCTTCCAATTGATCCTTCAACTTTTTTAACAAACTCTGTCTGAACTGAGACATGTGGTGAGCCTACAATTGTTTGGGTCTCCGCTTTTGAGGACCATCTCAAAGTGCAGTTCCATTGACGACACTGTGGAGTCTTCCGCTGGTTCCTTTTTAGGAATAAACTTTTTCAAACTCCAAAAGGCATTTTTCTTTGGCCCATGGCACGTGGAAGGCCCGCACTTGTTTGGAAACTTGCCCTTGTAATTATCCTTTGCAGAAATTAGTCTCCAAGGAAACATGTGGATGGCTATAATATAAAGTAGAGAAGGGGCCATAAAATCAACGGTTGGGGGGGGGGGGGCTATGTATTGTGTCTATTTTTCTGACCATTTTGGCTCCAAGACTCCTAGAGATGCGAATACGCATTGTTTTTCATCATTTTTGATGAAATTCCTTGTCATGTTTTTGTCTGTAAAGTGTCCATTGAATGGATTCATAACTTAATTTTTGAGTCCAAGGATTGTTAAGGTTGATATTTTGAAGTTATCGAATTTCTCAGGCACTTGAAAAACATGAATTACCAGAGAAGATGGATGTGGGGACAGATTTGCAGAGGAATAGAGAGGGAAAAGGATGAAATGATGGAGGTTGCAGGCAGGTGCAAAAGGCATGAAAAAGGTTTTGCCTCGAGGCTCGTGAAAAAAGGATTACCTATCAGATCTAGACTATACAAAGCCTTTGGAAAATGATTAAAATTGGAGATTTCTCACAGGAAAGAATCAAAATGATTAGAAGGATTATCAAAAATCTTGTGGCATGGAATCCTAGTCATTAGTCGAGGGCCTCAATAAATGTGATCAGTTCATGATTGGTCCACCTAGAAACTTTTTTGATGTGAATTTGTTAAACATCACTTTCTACGAGGAAAATTGGTAATAAAAAAGGTCCCTTAGAATATTCTTCTTTTTTGGGGGGGAAATTTTGGATGAGTAAGGAAATGAAATGTATAAATGCAATGAGAATACTCTTGCAAAATGGTCAGGGGTTAAATTTCATGAGAAAAAGTTGAGAAAATTCATCTTCTTGAGAAACCAATCTGAGATATACCTGGTTAATTTCTTCTGTGTTAGATTTTCTATCATGTCAAGTTGGTTACAGATGTATAGCCATTGATGAGCACTGATATTTCTCTGGAAGCTTTCCCTTGTTGATGAATCTAAGAAATTTTGAAATTAATTTGTGTCAATCTTGGAGCAATTAGTGTCTTCTTTATTTTAGAATGTCTGCAAGTAGTTTTTCTTGTCCCTATTGTAATATTACATTGAAATATTTGTGAAATCACACAGGATCTCATCCCTGTGATAGTTTAGTGGCATTTTCAATTTAATTTCAAGAAGATCCTTCATCCTATGATGAGATAAACAATTTAAAATCACTTCACTATCATTTGTTGATAAAGATTGTTTGTAAGTCTTTGGGTGTACCTTAGTGATTGATCAACCAGATTTTGGTGTTTAATTAAGTCTTTTAACTTGAGCCTTCGTGTTAGATTCTCAAAGATTGTGTTAAAACATGTGACGAATCTGGGCCTCCATTGATGCACACACCTTCTGGTTGAAGGAATATTCTTAACTATTCTGAAGCTTTTCATTGTTGAGTTGTCCATTGTTGTGAATTTTCTCAGAGACCTGGTGTAATTAACTTTATCATGCTTGATCTCCCACCAAAAATCATTCAAAAACCATGAATCCATCCTAAACTACCCCTGTTTTCCCTGTATATCCACAAAGGAACAAAATCTATTTACTAAAATATGCAGAACAATCAGGATTTCATAATGTCTTCAGTAACCTTAGCCTTGTTTTGAAAGTATCTCCATCTTTTAGAAGTGACAACTCTTGAGAGTTAAATTATGGAGTATTGATCATACTTTCCCAAGTTTTTCTTCATAAAATTTGTGAAAAAGAAGGATATCTCCATCTCCTTCATCAAAAAACAGTTACACTAAGGGTCCTCTCACCCTGGTTGAAGAGGCACAACCTAAAGTAGTGAGGATAGGTCAAATCCTCTTGAAGGTGCTATCCATCTCTCCACAAATCTGAGTGACAAAGGGCCAGTTAGATCTCATCCCTGGCTACAAAATGACACACATCATGATCTATTTCTCTGTAAGCTCTGTGCCAAATCTGTGATGTTGCTCAGCTTTGAAGGTAGATCACATTTGGATACAAACAGAACTAATGAAGTTGTAATCTCGTTGAAATATAAAATACCATGTGGTGCTACGTGTAACATAATTTTGGTCCATGTAGAATCAAAGGAGGAAACAATGTATTTTAATAGATATATAACCATACGAGATATGTTTTATATGAGCTTGGGAGATTCGAAGCCTTCCAGTGATTGGGAGTGATAAATTCCTGAGCCAATATGCATTCATAAAGGGATTTAAGTTTCTCACTATGAATGGAATAGAGTTGAGAGATTCGTTTATTTTTTCACCACTAGAACACTTTCCAAAATAAAGCCCCACTAGTGTAGATAGAGTCATACCTAATTATTACTGAAACACCTGTAATTTCAAAAAGGAAACACTATCTCATTTCCTCCACCATACATTTTACGTTAAGATTTTTGGAAACTAAAAATTTTCTATCAATTTGTCAATAGTTTAGGTAATTTGATGGTAAACTTTGTGATTTTGATTAAAATTTAGAATTTGCACCATTATTGAATTCTTTTGATTAATGGTATTTAGTTTAATTGGTGATACTGAATTGAAATTTTTTATACTTGATCAATTGAATTGGAAGGGTATTCATTTATGAGTACCTAGATATTTCTACCCCTTTTGGTGAGTGGGTGAGACACGAAGCAATGAATAATTGTGTATGAATAAGAGATACAATAGGTGTATAGTGTAACTTCTGCAATATGAGATTGGGTAGTATGGATAGTAATTGGTGGCTATAAAGTATTCCTAATCAAATGATTGAAGATAAGTGTAGAATAGATTTCATACCATGGTATATGCTGAGAATGGGATCCTAATACAACAAATGGCATCAAAGAGCGATAACCTGAGCTCAATATGTGGTATGTAAGGAGAGAGTGTATTAAATGACATGTAAGGGACTATAAATAGTATAGTTTTATAGAAACCTTATATTTTCCATTTAAAGTAAATAGTAAAAGGTGATTAGTAATTTCATTTGTTATTATTATACATTAAATGTTAGAGATATTTGAGTTCCAAAAAATGTCATCTGGAAGAGATGTG
Source organism: Taxus chinensis (assembly GCA_019776745.2). Lineage (NCBI taxonomy): Eukaryota > Viridiplantae > Streptophyta > Pinopsida > Cupressales > Taxaceae > Taxus > Taxus chinensis. The sequence continues at coordinate 250,980,576 of CM034157.1, read as the reverse complement.
ATCTTGATTAGATTCAATAGATTTTTGGTGGCCATATAAACTCAAATGACCAATGAGTTGGTATGTAGTGTGTTTTTAGGTTGATATATGTAGGAAAATAAGCTTTATAGTGAATTTATTGAATTTTATTTTTTTTCTGAATTTATATACCTACTGAGCCCAAACAAATTTGTAGGGTCCGGTTTGGCCCTAGGGATGGAACAATATAGATTTTTATGGTATAGAACAAATCTGTAAGCTATGGTCTAGTGGACCATATGGTTTGGTCCCTAAAATCATCTTCTTGATGTTTTAAATGTTACACATTTTTTACGTATTTGTAGGGCTGAACCATGTTTTGTTTGCTCATTTTTTTCAAGAGTTTTGTGGTGGCCGACATATGAATAATATAACATCATTGGGACTATATTATGTATGATGTAATATTATGGAAAAATTTCAGCTATGATAGATAGTACACTGATAGATGTACATTTTGTCTCAAAACATGGGAGATGATGGTAGAAATGGTGGATATGTATCACATCCTATGATTTCCTAAAGTGGGAGAGAGAGTTCAGGTGATACCATTGGATGGGATGCATCTAATGATGGAGGCTAGGATATTTTAGGTATGTGGATATGGTATAGTAGAATTTACTGTGCACTTGGACGAGATTATTATAGCCACAATTTCCAATGTGATAAAATTCATTGTAGTTGTTTTATATTCCTTTATGGTAGTAAATTATGTTTAGGTTGATATATCCTATCTTATGTTACACATTTTCTACCATACATAAGAGTATGGAATGAGACATGCTTTTGGACGATAAATGCTGGACAACCTATATATGGATTTATGCATGTTTAGACAAGGGGGTCATGAAGGAGGGATAAGATAAGTTATATTACATACATGGACATTTGAGAATAAAGTAGTGTTGATACCCATTAGTGGGTCTTGTGTTAATTAGGAATGACCAAAACATTTTGTAGCATAGTTGACATGGCTTGGAGCCTTTGGGTATGATACTATGACTTATAAATCATTGATAGACATGATGGATGCTAACGCAGATATATGTATAACTTATAGATACTTTTTGGGATGGATTGAGGATGAGGAAAAATTATGCAATATGTAGTATTCCATGTGATTGGATGATAGATTTCTTGGATAGGTGGATTTTATTTTAGTATGGAGTGAATCATTTGTTTGGTATCACTCCAACGGTGCCCCCGATGAACACATTTGGAGATGGTCACTTCATGCACCATTTCTTACATTTTGATCCAAAAATATTAGAAAAAACAAAAATTCTTAAATGATTAAATGATCCTTGTGATACAACCAAAGGTAGAGGAAGAAGTTAAGAATACCATGAGGAATCACAATTGAATAAACTAAAAGAAACAGAAAATACAACCTTGTGTCACTAATGTATAATCTTCTTTCTCATAAATCATGCATATAATAACATACTAGAATTGTACTTTAATATTAATAAGTGCATATTTCAGTGTTTACATTATTTAAACAATAAAAAAGAATCATATAGTCAATACAATAATAATTGTCTCATCTTGAATGAAAATCAGAAGATTAATAATGACTCATAAACATTATATGTAAAATAAAGGAAAATGAAGAAGATTAAAAAGAGACTTCATATGAAAAATATCATCTACTACTAATATCTAGTCAACATAGATAAAACAAAAGTTAATATAAGTGATGCATTTAGAAAATTAGTTTAAGTTTCTACTATTCAGTTTGACCCAGTATTCTATAGCATTTTCCACAAGTTTAAGGTATAAAATGAACATTTATTTGTCTTTGGTAAACTAAACCATTAACATTATACAATAAAAATAAAACTAAATCCTAAACCCTAAATAAAAACATTAAATCCCAAACCATTTTTTTGTTTAAGGTTTCTGGTTGAGAATGCCTTGTAAGATATTTTGTTATTGACGGTAACCTAATAGCATATGTGGTGAGGATAAAACTTTTAGGATGTTGATTAATAGTTGAAGGTGTTGGGTTGTCATTTATGTGTCCTTTCTGTGTTATTTATGGTTCAGGGTTTGTTCTAAGCATTTAATTTTTAGATTTAGGGGTTTTTGTTTAGTGTTGAATATTTATTCTGTAAATTTTATTATATAGTGTTTAGTATTTAGTGTTCTATGTTAAAAGTTTATATTTTAGGATGTTGTATGAAATCTTTCGTTAAGGACTACCAATTTTTCTTTTACCTAATACATTAAATTATTGAATGAAGCATTCCCTAAATTTCAAAATGAAATTCTAAGGTAAATTAGTATGAAATGAAATGTTTAGTTTGATGAGAATAGTGGAATTTATTAATTTAAAAAAAAAAATTATAATTTTTTTGTGTTTTCATTGTTTGTTAGTTTACTGAAATTGTATAAAAAACTACTTATTGGAATTCTATTTTTAGAATGGAATTTCCCATTAGAGTACAGTTAATTGAATGCACACTTAACCAAGTTTGATTAGTTATACTTTCATATCCATAGGTAACAAACCATTTATATTTTATCATGAATAAACTTATTCTTAATTTCACTCATTTATATTATTATAAGATATTCATGTGCTAAGGTTCATTGGGATGTATTATAGGCATGTACATGTGTCACTTAAACTAAGTTTGGATTCTTTTATGTTGACCATATATTAAAAGTGGATGATTTTTATAATCTTGAGTCTTTTTTCATTCTTCTGCAATTTCCTTTATTTTACATTTATTTTTTATGAGTTATTATGATTATTTATTTTTTAATGAAAGTTAAGAAAAATATTATTGTAATCAGTAAAATAGCCTTGTTTATTGTTTAGTTCAATTAATGTAAAGTGGGGTGAATTTTTCCTAGAAATATTCATTTTTATAAAGTTTTTAACAATTTTTGATTTTCTACTAGTTGATTATATAAGCCATACATATTTTGATCCATTGTATTGACTTATATAATGCATATTTTTTCAATCTCACATAAAAGAAAACTAATTCAATTACTACTTAATTTTGGAAAGATTGCTTGATCATTAGCTTCATTTAAAATGTATTTAAGATATTATTTTAAATAATTCCTTATTGTGAACCCTCATTTGGTACTATATCATTGTACATATAGATATGTAGAATTATTGTTTTCCATTATCATTAAATTATAGCTTGATTCAATTCTAATTTTATGAATATCCCCATCTTCAATTTTGAAAATGTTTAGTATTTGAGAGAGTAATTGAAGATAATTGTTTTTTTGAAAGAGGTATGGAAATATTTCACTCATGGATACACTCCAAATAAATATTGGACTACCTTTTCCAAAGGTTAAAAGAAGGGGAAAAAATAAAGAAGAAAATTAATGTGTATAAGATTTATTATATCACAAGAGTGCCTTAGATACTTGCATCTATCCAATAACTTTTGGAAATAAGAATGCTAATGAGGAATAGACTATATTGGAGGTTTAATATCAAGGATTTTCAAAATAAATAAATATAAAGATTCAAGACCTTTAAGTAAAATGAATATTTACAATTTGAGAATGTTAGATGATGAGGGAGTTGGGTACTTTTGAATAAAGATACATTATTTAGTTCATATATAATAAGGGTTTATGGAGAAATCATAAACGATAAGTATATTATTATGAAAAAATGGAGAAATTCAACATGATGATCATTAGACATTGCCATAAATCTTGAGAATAGTAAGGACAAGAACCCAACATTTTTTTTATGAATTATTCGGTTCTCTTTTGTCCCATGAGTATAATATGAGATTATATGCGATAAATTGAATGTAGATTTATGAGTAGGTACTTGAAAAAGGGAATTTAAGTAAATAAAATAGGAAAGATCAAAATTCATTCGCAACTAGACATAAGAGAAACATTATTTTGCATTATTGTTAAAATATATGACACTTTTTAAAAAACTATAGGGTACTGGTTGCTAAAAATAAAACTAATCAAGATGATAAAAATAAGGCTTTCTATGATGACCAAAATGAGGAGCCAAAGACCTTAGATGATTCATATTATCATCGCTCATAAAATACGGGATTACAGGATGGAGAGAAAAAAAATATTTACATATTTGGGTTTCTCAAATCACATGACAAGTTAGAAATATAATTTAAATAAGTTAAATGATATGTTAAAAATCCAAGTGCAATCAAGACATGAAAAGTTTGTCCAAGTTGAATGAAAGTGAAAAATGCTACTTAGCACAAGTCAAGGTATGATTCATAAAAGTATTTTAGTGAAGGGGGAAATCTTCTTGAAGAATATTTTTAGGGACTACAATTTTTTTTTGGAATAGGTTTTATTACTCAATGGGAAACAATTGTATCTCTTCCAAAAATACCAATCATATATCTTCATTAACATTGATTAAACACACACATTCTTTGAATCCATGTCCATAAAATAAATTATATTGTCATAATTATGAGAAGAGGATAAAAAGGATGAAATACCATGATTTTAACTATTGTGATGATGCTTATGATCAATATATTATGTTTGCATTGTCATCGATGGCTATTGAACCGAAATGATATGCAAAATCTAGCTATTGGTAAAAGTAGTTTGATGCTATGAAACTACAGACGGATTCCTTTAAGAGGAAAAATACACAAACTATTATTTTTCCTATAGTTGACATATATTCCTTTGGGAACAATTAGGGACCTACTACAGAAATGTTTTGAGTTATTGGGTGTTACTAGTTTATATATTTATGAGTAATCCATCATTAATGTATTTGTAAGTAGTGGAAAGAGTTTTTAAATAACTAAGAAGTAATTATTAGCATGCTAGTAATTTAATACCAGTCAATTTATTATGTGTTTAATCAGATACACAAATTCATATTAAGGAGGTTCTCTTGATGGAATGAATTCTACTTTAGGTTATTATTTCACATTGGGAAATTGTTTCATTTCATGTTCACAAAGAAGCAAGAAATATTAACTTATCATTTACTAAATATGAATATGAAAATGTTACATATTTTTTCACACAAGAAATGTTGTAGAGAAGAATATTAGTTGATTTAAGAGAGGATCAACATGATTATGTGCAGATTTTTTCTAATAATAGTGTAAGAATTCTATTGTCCAAGAATAATATAACTTTACAATTTTACTATGTTATTATATACACGATTTAGAATATTAGAAATTAGTGACACAAGTCCTTGTTTTCTATTTGTTTTGGTTTATTTGGTTGTGACTCCTCACGTTTTTCTTAACTTCTTCCACTAATTTTGGTCATGTCATAAGGATCCTTGTCATCATGTCTTAATTCTTTTATTTTTAATTAATTTCATACTAAAGCACACACAATGGGCCGTAGGAGCCATACAATATGGCCATTACATATGCTTTGGTCCCACATTACTTTCATTCGGGTCCTTTGCATTAGTCTTCTTCATCACTCTTCTCTTATCTAAAATTTGTATTTAGGTTTGGCCTTTCATGTCACAATTGTTGAATCTTCATAAAATAAACTCACACACACACAGATATATTTATGTATATATATATATATATATATATATATATATATATATATATACATACACACATACTTAGCTTGTTAAGAGAATTATAAGGATACTAATTAATATCTACTATCATCCTTGAAACAAGACAACAAGATAAGAACTGGATTTATACTAAACTATCATAGTATAGGAAGGGTTTTATTTTTAATTCCATGGTACACATTGTATTGGGGAAAAATATAGTGTAGCCATGTATTTTGTGCGATGCATATAATGGAAAAAATTATCATTAATTGAACATGGCTACAATAAAAAAAAAAATGAAAATTACATAGGGTTTGAAATGTAGTGTAGCTCTCGGTGTAATCATGATGGAGTTACCACAGAGGTTATTCCAACTAAGGCATATGTTGTTTTTATTTTTGGACAATGTTTTCTTGAGTATTGTGTAGGGTAGATATGGTTTTTTTTAAGAATAAGGGTGAATATTGGATTTTCTAGAAAATTCATACTAACAAATGATGGGAGAGCATAACATCCTGAGCCCATAATGTTTCATCTGAATGTCAGATCATCTTGAAATTTTCTAGGGTGTTATATCTTGATTAGTAATGTGTCATGTTTACATTTATCGAAAGGTTTGGTACCTTTTTCGAGGCCTAATGAATTCTTCTACTGGTCTAAAAATGGCACTAAATATTTTTGATCATTTTGTCTAGCACTTGTCTAACACTTAGTGTTTTAATGTTTTTAGGTTTATTTTATTTAATAAGAAAAGATTTTACGTACAACTTAATTTATAAAGACATTATTTTAACACTAAATTTGGGGTCAATACAAGGCATTTTACTTTTCCAGGATATTTGATTTTTAGGATTTTTCCCATTTTAGGGTTTTCTTAGAGATAGTGTAAAATAATATGGAAATTTTAAGGTTGCAAATGATTAGTGTGGATTTCTGAATGAGAAGAAAACTATTTTGAATGCTCTTTATTTTTTTACAAAAAATTATGTTTATTTTGGAGGTATTTCAACCTCTTGCAGCATGATTCACACTAATTGGTATCAGAGCAGGGTTTAGATATTTTTGAGAACAATGTATGTAATATATACTACATTTTTCTATGAAGTTTATTGCTTGTATTTTATATAATCATGTATAGATGGGGAGTGGAGTTATTTCAAGATGTATAAGCATATGGAGGAGCTACAAAGACAATTTGATGAGTTCACATGAGAATTTATGTGCCTTTGATGGAGACATGCAAATGGAAATATAGACCTAGATAGTGGTAATGCAGAATTACCTCCATTAATTAATGAACTAGGAAATGAAGAATAAAATGAAATATATGAAGACACATTAAATAAGAGACCATTTATGGAGACATATATCCAATATTTAGAGGGAAAGTATGATGACATCAAAATTAATGTTCATGATTATGGTGGAGGGTCGTGACTAGACGAGTTGATTGACTGGTTAAATCACATGGAAACAATATTTGAGTTGCAAACCATTTCAGAGGAGAATAAGGTTAAGTTTACATGTAATATGTTGGTCATACATGAATTGATATGGTGGGATAAACTACGAAATGAAAAAAAAATGAAAGGAAAGGGAAAGATCTAAAATTCGAATAAAATGGTGAAAAAGATGAAAGAAATGTTTCTTCCTGTAAATTATTCCCAAGAACAATTTCGAAGGTTTAAAAACTTGAGACAGAAGGATCTAAGAATTAAATAGTATATGAATGAAATTTACAAGCTATAAAATATGGGTGGAACAAGTAGAGTTTGAACAATAAAAGGATACAACGTATGTAAATCGGTTGAGTTATACCATACAAGCTGAATTTTGTATACTCCAGATCCATATCCCGAATGATTATTATCATATTGCATTAAAATTAGAAGAAAACAACAAGGGTAATAATTTTGGAAGGGATGTAAAGGGAGTGCAATAATTATCTCCAATGAGAGGCATAAGTAGATTTGATTCTTTAAAAGGTGAATACTCTAATTCAAAAGGGCATGAATAATCTTGTAAAATTTTTTGTAACTACCAAAGAGTAGGGGGTTTTATAGGGGAAGATGTTGTAATGGAAGAAGGGGTTGGAATATCCCCTAAAGGAAATATATATTATATCGATGTGGTGAAGAAGGGAAAAATATTTTGGGTGTATGGACTATCATACATAGTATATATGGGTAGTCGAACATCCACAACTAAAATTTGATGAAGCTGAAGTGGAAGAAGAACTAGAGGTTTCTACGAAATTGGGTGAAACCCTCATGATGAGGAGGATGACGATCTTCCTAAAGAACGAGAAAGAACGAGATGGTTTTTGTGATGATTCCTTACTACGGACCAATATATTTTGAAAAAGATACAACTCTAGAGGAAAGGTATGTAAAATTATTATTGATGGTGGTAGTTGTGAAAATATGGTCTCGACTCTGACGGTTGATAAACTCATTTTGAAATTTGAGAAGCACCCTATATCCCTATCGAATATCATGGTTCAAGATAGGTAACAAGGTAGCCATAAATAAAACTTTCCTTATAATTTTTTCCATTTGGAATACCTGAAAGGATGAGGTGTGGTGTGATGTTATCCTAATGGATGCATGTCATATATTATTGGGGAGGCCTTGGCAATATGATAGAAAGGTTACACATGATGGAGGGAAAAAATTGTAAACAATTTTTCGAAGGATGGTGTAAATTTTTTCTTGTTACCATTGAATGAAGAAGATGATTAAGCTAAATATTGAAATATCTACCTAATCAGATTGTCATTGTAGTAGAAAATGAATAAAAAATTCAGCATAGAAATTAACTCAAGAAAACTAAGCAATGAAGTAAAAACCCTGAGTGTTAAGAGATTGTATGGATCCTTAGCTAATTTTATATAAATATTAGATGTCTATAGAGATGGAAAAATATAAAATATGAAGCACTTACTAGTGTACTAAAGCTTAGAAAAAATGCAAATCTAGAAGAACAAGCTTGAATGGGGTGCCTAGAGAAGGACAAGGGCACCTATAGGTGCCCTAGGCTTGTTTCAAGGTACATGGTTCTAGATAATTACTTCAAAAATATCCTATGACTGATCATAAGTTATTTTTTTTTGTTTAGTTTTCGTCACTATGAAGTCACACAATGATCTCCAAATTCGCTAAACACCTACAATTATGTATTGACTTCTGAAACCTTCAAAGAGACATCAAATCCTAAAAAATAAAGATAAAAAGTGAGGGGTCATAGTGTCCTCAACTATCATAATAGTGAAATTAAATATGAGCATTGTACTACATCTGAAACCCAATGTAGTTCTATGTGTGTGTCCGTAAATTTTTCCCTAGGTGGCTCTTGTGTGTGTCTTACTTGATAGCAAGAAAATAAGATAGATGTAAAGAAATGAAATATATGTGTGCATGGAATGTAATGAATTTCCCTCCTATGAATTGTAAAAAGAATGACCAACCCTTGTGTCTCTTGGATGGTTCTACATGGATGCAATGTAGCTCTTTGATGTTTAATGGATACCACATTAGGTGATGATAGGTAATCCTTAGTGCTTGCTGAAATATTATAATCACATAACTTTATATTTAAATTATTCCTTTTCTTGAATTTTGTAATTAACCTTGAAAAGGCTGAATACCAAAAAGATAAGATATTCAAATGGCTAGAAAGGACCCAAAAAGTGTGAACAAAGTATATTTAGGTCAAGGGTGGGAAGAGGTGAGAGGGTTCCTAGTGCTAGCATCCTAGATGAGCACCGGTGTTTAGGTTGATAAATGCCGAGGTATAGAAAATAGAATGAGAAAGTAATGGTGCAAGATAAGAAGTTGAAATAGAAATAAAATAAAGGTTTCCAAAGACATGGGTTAATTATTACTATTCTTACATAGGAATCATATGAATAGTAAAATTAAATTAGGACTCATAATTTACCCAAAGTGCATGATTTTGTGTCTACATTTTCCCCCACTTTATGTTAGTGATTGGAAATCTTTGTAATCTAAATTAGATAGATATGTGTACTTGATAGCTATGTAGATTGATATAGAGGAGCATCACGAAGGACATGAAAAAATGTGGAATGGAAATAAAATGTGAAGCATAGATGCTAAGGAGGAAAAATTAAAATTACAAAAAATTGATGATGACAAATGATCCTAGGGTAGAAACACATGTGTATATGACGTTATGTGCATATTATTAATTTTTTTGGTGATATGATTGTTATTGTTGATGTTGTGAAGTGATGAATGATGTTGAATACCACTTCAAATAAAGATAGACCTGCAAAAGAGAAGAACGAAAAAGTAGTGAAATACACATGTATATTAGAAGGCATGAAAAGAATTATGTAAAGTGAAAAATGTTAAAAAGGAATATGTGCTCCTAATCCATGATAAGAAAATAGGTGTAGAAAGGATGTTAAATTATATTTTGTAGATGAATGATTTATTTGGGTGTTTTGACGATAGTTACACTCGACATGATTTTTTTAGGTGATCTCACACCACGTAATGGAATAAGTATAAGAATAAAATTCTGGTGTTATCCTCTAATCTTAATCTACTTCCTGCAATGTAGGACACCACTTTAAATGGTATGTGAAAATTGACCAATTAAGTCTAACCCGAAAGTGCTAATGAATGTGTGCCCTGTAAAAGTCACAACGTGTGGAGTTCTATAGAATGTGTTAAACTTACAAATGTCATGTAACTACCCCCTAGTTATAGGCATCCAAGAAGGTCTGTTTTATCATAAGAACCCAATTCTAATTCTAATTCATGAAAACTACAAATTACGATGTATCGATATTGTGTTGTGTTGTGTAATGATTATAGACTATTGTATGTGGTGACTGATTCAACGAAATGATTTCCCACTCATTTGGGGTGCATGCATCGTTGCTGAAGGAGTATGTGTCTGAAAGGAGGAATGACCATTCGACTAAAGTTGTGGCCTACATGGGAAAGGGAATGTGTATGGTAGAAACAAAGGAAAATGTAAACAAAGAGGTTGGGAAACAAGTTTTAGTATGAGAAAACATGTATGTAAAAGAAAAATTGTAATCTAAGTAAATAATGTGTAAGATAAAACACATGAAGACAATGTAAACACCCAAGAATACAATGTAGACAGAAAAAATCTGGTTTCAAATATGGGACACCACTCATGATTTTGAAAGAAAATCAAGGTAAATGAGGATAAAAGTAGAAAATTGTACACATAAGAGAAAGGGAAAAGTCCACATAAAAGAGCATAAAAAGAGAAAATAATTACACATGTTGCACTATAACAGGAAGCCATCGAAGTATATAGTCCTAGAAAACAAATGTTGCACATGAAGCACCAGTCAACATGTTAGAAAGATAAGAACTATGTCAAAACGTGTATAATCTGATATAGTAGTGTGATATAATACAAAATGAAACAAATTCACCTTTAGTGTATGGAATTTGATGCCCCAAGAGCCTTTATGGTATTGGTACGAGGTACTGTGCCAAGCATCCATGATGCATGTATGGATATATAAAATCTTTGATCACAAGTAGAAAGGAAAGTTAACACGTGTGTTAATATGCCAAAGATAATGACATACAAGTTATCTATCTAGCACATGTAATAGAGTTAAGATGTAAAAGCATAAGTGAGAAAGAGTAAATGAAGCCAAGATATACATTATGTTGTGGATGATATGAAATGGAATGCAATGTGAATAATAGGAGCCACGTGCTGCCCGAGTGGATGTTTATGTATGATATGCGGTTTATTTGTATATTCCCCTGAAGAAGTCAATAATAAATAGTAAACGAGAGTGTGTTATTAAGAAATTTTCCTAATGTTTGTACAAAAATGATGTGATTGTCAAAGCACAAAGTGTAGAGTGTAAATACATGAGTAAATGAGCGAGTTGATTAAAATCGTGAGTGTGATGAGGTACATTTGATATGTATACCCTCAACAATTGGGCTTAAATTTTCCTTTCAAAATATCATCAGTGTTCATATTCTTATTAATTTATGTTAAGATGAGGTTGCATATGTTGAACTCATGAGGATGAGTTGTACAATTATGTGTCTGTGCAATATGAGATTAATATGCATGAATATTTGTGAGTACTTGGACATGATGGGAATGTAACATCTCTAACTCATGTAGGTGATTTTTGTGATATTCATTTTCTTTAAGTATTCCTTTGAGCAAAATGCATATAGAGGGTATTTGAAGTTTAAGTGGGTTGACAGGCTCAGTTCCATAGACTAACGAAAAAAGGATTTACATTAGTGTGTTTCCACACACTACTTCAATAAGGCCAAAGAGCATAAAATAGTTGATTATGCTAGTCATCACCACTAGAAGAAACTGTCTTGCATTAAATTTGAAAATATTTTTTTTGGTGACCTCAACTTGGCCATTGTTTTTTTGGATGTAAGGAATAGAGAATGACTTTTAATTTTTAATTTTGGAAAAAAAAATTAACCTCTCTATTGTTTAAGGACAATTCATTATAAGTGATAATGCATGATGTAATGCCAAAGTGTGTAATGATATGAGTAGTGAGGAAAATGCAAATGTCAGTACCTATTATATTATGCAGTGGGGCTACTTCAACCCATTTGGTAAATATTCAGTAGCAGTAATAATGTATTTATGTCCATCAGCTCATGTTCAATATTAATCATACCGATGAGGTAAGAATCCCAAAGAGAGAATGGCCATGTCGGCCTAATCTGATCTGGATGACATTACAGAGGATAGGAGTTGCCTAAATCTTCCAAGATCACTACAGTATGGAAGACCACTCAAAGAGATTTCTGACGACTATTTGAATGCAAGAAATAGAGTCCATATGATGAAATGGTGGCTGGTCAAATTTTAGGTCAACCCTAGATGGAACTAGGTCAAAAGGTCAACAGGTGGACCAATGAAAAGATGACACATGGTAGTTGGCGATAAGGAAAATGAGGATTGTCAGTTCGTTTTTGAACTTTGGTATTCCTCAAGGGTAAAATTTGTGTGTTGGAATAGGAGGCTCAACTTTTGTAATGGAGGGGATATCAGCCACTGTGAGAGCTTCATATTATTTACAGACTTGGCGGTCCATAGAGCATCCACATGGCTTTCCACCATGAGCTTGATTTTCTATTTTGAGTTCAATTTTACATGATGATTGTGATTGTGTATTACATGGTGATAAAAATATCGGCTGAGTTATTTTTCTAGTTCAGTGGGGTGATTAACTCCACGCCGAGTTGATCTTTACTATTTTCCATATTACTCATATGGATCTAGTCAATTCTATAATATTCAAGATTTCCTTAGGAACCACATTGGTTATATGTGCCTTATATCACATGAATCAGTGTGTAACTCAGCACTTAGCACAACAGAACAAACCCACCAATCCAAACATCTCAGTAACTAGCAACTCACAATGGAGCCACATAACCCAGCAGAGAAACTTGGTAATGAAACCAACAAACAATTCACAATGAGCTCTTCATAGGATAACTGGAGGGAAAATTTTTGGATGTGTCTTAAGTGACGTAGATATATTTTTGTCCATGCCATTTTAAATCCTATCTACATCTATCGTACCGAAGACGTGGGATAATACCCATGGCTAAACAAAAACTGTCGGCACAAATATACAAGTGGAGGATTCAAACCCCCAACCTCTTAGACCTAAAACCAATCTGCCAGCCAACATACTAGCTAAGATATCAACGTAGGGGAATGGAGTGATAAGGGTTTAAGGAATTAATCTCCTTCACAACTTGAGCTACATCATGGATTTTACAAGACACTCAGAGGTAGATAAATGGTTTATATGTTGTTTTGTAGCTGAGGAAGTAATTTATCTGACTTGTTAACACTCAGGCTTTGAAGAAGTGGGTAGCACCTTTGTAGGATTTGATTTAATCCTCACTATTTTAGGTTTTGCCTATCAACCAAGGTAAGAGAACCTATATTGTAGCCTTTGTTTTGTGAAGGAGGTGAAAATATCCTTGTACTGTGCAGATTGTATGGAGATGGCCTTGAGAAAACATGACCAATTTCCCATTATTCAAACTCAACAGAGTTGTCACTACTAAATGATGGAAATGCTTTCAAGACAAGGCTAAGGCTACTAAAGACATGGTATGATCCTGATTTGCTTTGTGCATTTTTGTAAATGGATTGTATTCTTTTGTTGACACACAATACAATGCAGGGGTATTATAGGTAGGATGAGTTAATTTGAAATGAATTTTGGGGTGGGAGATATTCAAGACAAGACTAACCATTGGAATTTTCCAACTTCTTTGAGGACCTTTGCAAAACTTGTAAGACTCAGACAACAAAAATGCTTCAAAGAGGTTAAGGTGTTCCTTCAACTAGGATATGTGCATCAAATGGAAGCCCAAATCTATACTCTTCCACACAATATCTGATGATTTATCACAAAATCTTGAGTTAAATGAATCAACAAAGCATTTAGAAATTTCTATTCTATCAGAATAAGGTACCCCCAAAGGTTTACAATCAAATCTATATCAAGGAAAGCAGAGTGAATTTAAATTTGTTTATCCCTTCATCAGATGAAATATCTTTTGATTCTGGAATTGTAAATGCCACTAAGTTGTTACAAGAATTAGATCTGCATGATCAAAAGGAAATTCCAAACACCAGATTGCAATAGGAGCAAGAAACACAAATTGAAAACATTCTGAAACATAAGTAAATGCAAATTTTACCAAGAGACAACACAAAATAATCTAGAATGACCAAATTTATTAGCAAGGGGAATGTTATAAGAACAATCTCAGAGATTTTTAGTGGCTATACATCTGTAACCAACCTAACATGATATGAAATCTGATGCAAAAAGGAGTTAAAATGGTTCTCAGGTGGTTTCTCAGAGAATGGGCTTCTTCCCAAATTTTCCCATGAAAATTCTAAGTTTCTCTGACCATTTGCATGACAAATTCATGCAATATATAACTTTCACTCACTCACTCACTTTTCCCCTCAAATCTTCCCTCCAAAAGTGGAATATTCGAAGCACCTTTGCTTTGCAATATTTCTGAAAATGACATTTAACAAACTCACAAAAAGTTGCCAGTTGTTCTTTCAAAAGGTGAATCATTACAAAAATTTCATCATTCTTCAAAGTGGAAGCACATTTTTCATTCCCCACGCATGTAGACCCCTTTCATTTCATCATTTCAACTTTTCCCTTCCCAATTTTTACTCTGCAACTTTGGATCTGGTAATTCACATTTTTCACGAACCAGAGTAAAAATTCATTTGAAAAATGCCTTTGGATTCAAAAATTGAACCCCCAATTGATCAATTCGGACCTTGCAGGCCAAGACGACACGAATTGGTAAAAAATTCGATGAATATTGATGCAAAAAATGCATCTCCAAACTTCCTGGAGCTCAAATGGTGGCCAAATTGGTGAAATGCACAACTACCATCGATCTGTTCCTCAACTTCAAATTTGAGCCCTCCATGTGGTAGATCCAAGTAAAAACAAGGCCTCGGGACATCTTTTTACCTTTTTACTACTTTTGGAAAATTTGTAAAATTTCTTGATTTCCTCCACTGCTCTGCCGATGCGATTTGGGCCTGACATGTGGCGCAATATGACTGGATACGGAGTCGCGGCTCAATTTTACACATTTTGTATCTTTTTAGAAAAAGGAAAATTTTTCAATTTTCCTCTGCGGCTCTGCCCTCCCACAAGACACGTGTCCTCATATGATTGGCTGAGGGGTAGCGCTTCTCATTTCATATTTTAATCATATTTCATAAAGGAAAATTTTTAACATTTCCTCCACCAGCCCGCACCTCCGCCATTGACTCTCAAATGAATTTTGACTTTTACCTTGGGCTCATGGGTTAGTTTTATACTTTGAGTCATTTAAATACAAGAGGAAAATTTCCAAGTTACCCCTGATGGTCTGCCTCCCTGCCTCTTTGACTTTTCAAATTGCCACATGTCACCACAACACACCTTGAGGCGGTCCCAAAAATTTGATACCTTGAACGAGCGCGGGCTCGCCACGTGTCCTATTCTGGTGAGATTTTTCTGAATGCTTGAAGCTCAGTGGAAGGCACCATGTGTCATACTCTGAGGCAGTCTCCTTTTGGCCATT
The DNA here is from genome assembly GCA_019776745.2 of Taxus chinensis. NCBI lineage: Eukaryota > Viridiplantae > Streptophyta > Pinopsida > Cupressales > Taxaceae > Taxus > Taxus chinensis. Next base: position 250,964,880 of record CM034157.1, on the reverse strand, counting down.
GAAAAGTCTAAGTAAAATGCAAAGCAAGCAAAGGCCTCCATGTGTCATCCTGGAATGAAACGCTTCTTCAAGATGGTGCCCAAAGTGGAGACCCTGAATGAGTGCGAGCTCGCCACATGTCTTGTTCCGCCAAACTGCTCCAACTGCATAAAAAATTTGTCCAAGTCCAGGCCAAGTAGTGGAAGCCTCCACGTGTCCTCCCGACACTACTCCAAGGCCAAACCAAAAAGTAAATCTTCAAATGAGCGTCGTTCACCCACGTGGACAGATTTCTGAGTTGAGGCTTTTTATAGAATTTTTGAAGTGTTTAGCTGAGCCACATCCAACCAAAAGGTGCCACGTCCCCTGTAGATGCAAGGATGCAAATTTGACTGGGAGAAACACCCGTCAAACCGTAAAATATAGAAAAATGACCATTTGAGCCTGGAAATGAAATTTCCTTCAAGGACAGAGAGTTTAGAAAGTTACAAGGCTCAAATACGTTCCTTAGGGACATATCAACTCATTCTTCTTCAAGTATTTAAGGTAGAAATGAACAAGAACAACAAATTCTTGAATGTGGCAATAGAGGAAATGGGAAAACATGAGTTTTTGAAAGGACAGAGCATGGGGTACTCAAAATACAGACCTTTCCAGAGGAACAAAGAAACTAGGAGACAAATATGGACCCATACATGATCTTTGACCCAGGGGCAGACTAAAAATGGCAACAAAGACTAGCCAAGCACAACATGGGGAAGGATAAAAAGACAGAGGTCGTAAATCAATAAATTTCCAAGGGCATAAATGGGGCGAGACAATTTTGAGCACCAACATAGGCTCCGACTCAGGGGTGGGCACTCCCTGCGAGTGCCACAAGAACAAAAGTAGACCAAGTGCCAAAATATTATCCATTGGGTAGCGGAGTCATCTTTGCAGGGTAGAGAAACAAAGCCATCTCCAAAAAACAAATAGAGAAACCAACAAAAATAGGTCACCAAGGACCACGACGAACCAAAACACAAAACAGGAAACAAACAACCGACTATACACTGTACAAAATAATGTTTACCTTGATTCAGAGAGAACAATCAAGGAAAAATTTCAAGCGCCTGCCATCCTAGATATGACCATACCAAGAGGTTCTGATATGTTTTCCTCAACTGGAAATATACCTCTTTTTTTTTCTCTGTTTTGTTTATAAACCATCCATTTTCTCTGAAGCTCTTCCATTGTGCCTAAGTCACATTCTTCAACATTTTTCAAGGATGAATCATAGACAAAATTCCTAGATATAGCATGCTCAGGATCTCTTTTTTCAACACTTTCATATTCCCTAAAATCCAAAAAACTCACAAAGTTGTTAAGATCAGCATCTGCTTGCAAAACTTCATAAGATGCATTATTTGGGTCTTCAATCAGATACATCATCTTCTTCTCTCCATATAATTTTACACGGCTACCTTCAATGGGAATGGTGGAAAAAGACATATCCATTTGGACACTCCCTCCAACACTTGCAGCCCACTTTCTTGATAATAACATACCCCATTTGGCAGGGCAATCAACAATTACAACATCAAGTTTCAAATTCTTACCCAGATAGGCTGCAAGTTGCACCACCAAACCTTTGACACACCCAACAACTGCACTTCCCTAGAATCCATGGTAGTACACTTGCCATACGCTGTTGTTACTTTGATATCTAACTCATTCATAACTTCCAAAGGCATGACATTGCATGATGCCCTAGAGTCAAACATACAATTATGTAGCAACCTGTCCTTTATGATCAAAGTTGTGAAGAAAGGGTCAACACTCAGCTGAGATTCAACCAAGGATGTTCCCAAATAGACCTCTGGTGGTTCACCAAATTCTTCCAATGCTGATGTCTTTCCTACCTCTACAATAGCAAGTGGAGCTTCAACAACATTCACATTTCTCTTCACGGCAGCCTTCTCCTCTTTCAATCCCAAATACTCAAGTGCTCTCTTCTTGTGCTCAGGAATTCTAAGCAGCTCAACAATTGGAACACTGACCTTGATTTGGCTCAAAACTTGAGCAATGTCATAGGGAATGTATTTAGGCAAAACAGAAGTATAAGGAGGGCTAGAAATTTCATCAGATGGCACAAGGTTTTTAACATTTTGAGCATGGGGTGAAGCATAAATTTTACTTGGGACAACAGGGCTCTTAGCAGATGTTTCTTTCTTAGGAACTTCTTTTGGGATATTAGAAAGCAATGGGGTTTTATTCTTGTCCTAAATCCCAGCTCCCTTGATAGCCTTACTTCTTGTGTTATACTCCTTCTCTTGGGCAACCACAACATTCATAAGTAACTACCTATCTTCTTCCGAGGGTATACCTCCATCATACTTCTTGATCATCAATGCCCTCAAGTACTCAAAATCATTATTGGGCAGCTCAAAGGCTTGTACATTATCAATTTCTAAAACATGAGAAGGAGGAAGAAGATGTACCCATTGGATGCAATCCCAAAAGCTAGCAGCAGTCCTTGCACTTATCACTTCAGTAGATGTTGCTCCTTGACATGAGTGTGTAGGGTAGTCCATCATACAAGAATCATCATCCATATTATAATCATCAACTTCCTCTTCAATTTTCTGATCTGTTTCACATGGTAGATGGGGTAAGAAACATCTATCACACCAGTCAATCTAATTTACATCATCAACAACAGCCACTCTATCATTTAATGGATCAGGCACAACCTTAATTTTTTTGGCCTAATATTTTCTATTTCCAAATCCAATAGGTCCTTTACCTTTGTCATCAAATCTCTTCTCATTCCTATGGTGATTGCCAAATCTATCTTGTGCTTGCTGCCTAGGATGACCTTGTGAAGTTTGTCCAATTCCCTTCTCAACTCTTGCCAATTTGTAGGAAATCTCTTTGACATCCCCTGCCAAATTTTTCACCACTTCCTCCAAGTCTACACTATTTTTTTCTTGAGGCTTGTCAAGGTTTACCAATTTAACTCCATCTCTCTTAGGAGGTTTCCCAACAGCCTTGATATTGTTCTCAATTTGAAGTGCCATGGTGAAGGCCTGCCTTAAATTTCTAGGATTTTTGTCCCTCAAGTAATATGCAGCCTTCTTGTCAAATGCATCAGAATATTTTATCAAACAAGATTCATCACATGGTCTTAAATTTACCGGAAATCTCCTCAAAGTTTTATTGAACCTTGTGTTGAAGTCATGGACCGTTTCATTTGGGTTTTTCTTGATATTCTCAAACTCTGATAAAAGGAACCTGGGATCAGTCTTGTCACCATATTATAATCTGAATGCATTCTGCATTTTAGTCCATGAATCAATTGAATTATTTGGCAAGGCCTTGTACCAATCCCTAGCATCCTCCTCTAAAGTGTGGACAAACAATTTAATGTACACATCCTCAAATCCAATTTCAAAATCCTCCATCATATTAATAAAGAGTTTCAAATGTTGATCACCTGTTATGGCATTGTTCCCTTGGAACTTTGGCAATCTACTTCTAACATCCTGAGGCACAACATTAGGATAACCAGCCATTCCCCTAAAATTTATTGGGCCAAAGGTATTGACCATAAATGGAGGCCTAGGTGGAGGCTGAGCCATGTTGTCTGGTGGAGGTGATCTTGGGGGTGACACAAGCTGATGAGGAGTGCGAGGTCTTTGGGGCTCAAGAATGTGGTTCACAAGATTGGTATTCTCTAGGTGTGTATTTTCTTGGAAATTTTTACTAGAATTGAAACACACAGGTGCAGATTGAAGAAGGAACTCACCAGGTACAGCAGAAGGACCTTCACTAGTTGAAGTAAACAAGTTTATGAGAAGATTGCTTGAATCAGAATCACTAGAAGAAGAGTGATAATCCTCTATTAAAGGCTGATCTCTCTCACCAATGGATATTCCTTTTCTTGATGTCTATCCTTCAACAACCTTCCAAACTTTTCTTTCCTCTAAAACTATCTTTCCCAATTCTTGAAATAGCTTTCTACTTGGGTCCCTCCTAAAGAGAGATCTTCTTCCTTCCAGGTTTGTAAATTTATATGACACACTTCACTTAATGTATGATAAGGTACTGGTATTTATCAAAATATAACAGCCAGGAGTCGCCACTAAGGACTTTCACCCTAGTTTGTGTAAATGCACTATGAAGATCTATCAAATGACTGCAAATATTAGCACTATGCAAATCTTGAAAAAATCTAATTTTCTTTCACTCAGTTTATCAACTATTGTGCAAAGTTGGAAACAAAAAATTAGAGACACTTGAACATATCAAACTCAAAATTCTACTCTCACTCCTATGTATAAATCTAATCAGAAACTCATGCTCAGCAATGTAGTTACACATAGAAATACAGTGAGAAGTATTACCAGGGATTTTGAAAAATTGAAAATGATAAACATTTATGATCTATCTTCCTCTAAGCTCCCCATTGAATCTTTGTTACTGCTCATCTTGAAAAGGAGAATGAATTTGAATTCCAAGACACTTATTTTCTTATACTTAACCAATTTGAGGACCTCTTGAACATTTCCTTTCCCCATTGTTCTCATGTGTGCCTCTAGTCTCTTTAGACTATTTTCTCCTTTTCCAACCCTACCCTTTCATTGGAAAATCTACCTGCCTCTTGATTTGGGATCGATTATGTGATCATAGGACTAGATTGCCCCTTTGATTTTCTCCTGTGCAGGGGTGTGTTTGATTAATTTTGTCTATAGGAAAAAATTGGTCAACAATTTCACAACTCGCGGGATCACCTACCTGCTAGGTGAACCGATCATCTTCCTTATTGTATCGATTGGGCACAAAGTCATGGGTGGTAGCCTAGTACTTTCTTTGGTCTTAATCTTGAAGCTTAAATCTGATGCTTGTAGTTTATAACCTTGAACCTAGAGCAACAAAACCTGTGCCACAACACTTAGGGAAACAAAACCTAAGCTACAACAAAACAATGTGCATACGCACTTAGGGAAATTAAAATTCTATGCTAATATTTACAAGGGTAGAACCTTCCTATTTAGTAGCAATGTTTGAGATAGATCCCGTTAACTTGGATTTGTAATTCTTTGCCATCCAATTTAGCCAGCTGGAAGGCATTGCTGATTTTACACCTTGTGATCATGTAGGGGCACTCCAAATGGCCTAAAATTTAGAATTCTTCCTTGGATTTTTCCCGAAATGCATCCCACTTTAGAAGTAAGTCCCCTTTATGAAATTTCCTTATTATTACTTTCTTGTCAAATCCCTTCTTGATCAGTGCTTGATCCTTTTCCATGCTCTGCATTGCATTCTCTCTTGCTTCTCCTACTTGCATCAGCTCTTCACAAATGATTTATATAGGTTCCAACTCGGTTAGCTCCAACTATTTTATGAGCTCCAAAGTGGGAAGCTCCAATGATATGGGAAATATTGCTTCTTTTCCATAGATAAGATTGTATGGGGAGCTTCCTATGGACCTTTTAGATGTGATCCTATCATCCCATAGAGCCGATTTAATATTTGTATACCAAGTTCTCTGATTTTCATCAAGATTCCTTCTGATAATCCTTAGCAAGTTCTTATTTGTGGACTCTACTTGGCCATTACCTTGAGGGTAATAGTTTGATGAAGTTCTGAGGTACACACCATTCTTTACTGCCCATTCAGTGATCCTTCTACTAAGGAATGCCAATGCATTATCTGATATAATAGTGGCGGGGACTCCAAATCTAGTGGCTATTCCTTCATAGAAATCCAAGATGTTGGATTTATTTGCTTCCTTAAGTGCCACTTCTTTAGTCCACTTAGTGAAATAGTCCATAGATGTATCTATTTATGGCCTTGGCTTGAATTTTGGTTAATCACCACAATGAAGTCTAGTCGCCACTGCATGAATGGTTGATCCACTGAAATGTGATGAAGGGGAAGGGATGTTAGCTTCTCTTTTCCTGTGAAGAATGCACACTTTTTACACTTCTTGACCCATGGGTAGCAATCCCTGAACACTGTAGGCCAATAATAACAAAATTTCATGATTTGAGAGATATTACTTGAGGAGTAAAGTGGCGTCCTAACTTCTCCATCATGGAACTCATACAACACTCTCTCAATTTATCATCTCTCGATGCACCTCAATAGAACACTATTGATATCCTTTTTAAACAAGACACCACCAAAAAACACATATGGAATGGCTTTTAGTCTGAAGTATCCTCTCTTTGCTTTGTTCCATTTTGAGGGGAAAAATGTTTTTTGGAGGTAATGCAAAAAGGCTAGGGTCTAATATGTAGTAGGTGCATCATTAGTTGGCTGCTCTTAATCATTATGTAGTAAAGGACAATCTCTTTTCCACTTAATGACTCATCCTGTTGTTTGGAATCTCGACCGGTTCACAGAAATCCTTGCCTTAATACTAGTTTGGTCACTTGATCTCAATGTCATATTCCATTACCTGGGTGATCCAACCTGCTCTCTTCTCATTCAAGTCCTTTTTCAGGAGAAAATTACTTGACACTGGCATGGTACACTAGCAGTTGGATCTTATTGTTTGAGACCAAGTGTCTAAAATTCTTCTTTAACCCAAATTAATAAGGACTGCTTTTGAATAATAACAAATCTGCTCCATAGTTTTTCAATGAAATAGCTTATTTTACCTCATTTATCCTGATCCTCCAAAGGATATAATATGAAGTCACTTTTGAACTCATCTGGGGTTCATTTTTTGGCCTCAAAATCTTTCTCTTTCCTTCAGTTGATCCATTGCAGCAATGAAAGTGTCCAAAACTTCGGCTTTTATTTCCTAAGAAGCGAAGAGATTTCTTTGATTTGGCAATGGATCAAGTGTCACCCTTTCTAGGTCAATTCTCTTCCTCGTTGAGACAATGTGGCCCAAAAATTTCCCCTCATGAGCTAGGAATACACACTTCTTTGGGTTCAATGATATTCTGAACCTTTTACACCTTTGAAACACCTACCTAAGTGAGAAGAGATGGTCTTGTAGCATTCAGCAAGAGAATACGGTGATGTCATCTATATACACCAAGACTAATATTGTTGATTAGGCCTTTGAATGCCATGTCCATAGCTCACTGAAATGTTACTCCTGAGCATTGATATTCCAAATGGCATCTTCTTATAAGTATATGTGCCCAATTGGTGGTGAATATTTTCTTGAACTGATCTTCCTCTTTCACCATTATCTAGTTATAGGGCCTGAGTATCCATCTAATAATGAAAACCTCTCAGAACTAGCTACAACCTGTAAGATTTGTTCCATTGGTAGAAGTGGATAGTGATCCTTGAGTGATGCTCTGTTCAATCATGAAAGTCTGGACACAGTCTGATCTCTCCATTTTTCTTCCTCACAGGACTAAGTTTGCAACCCAACTTGAATGCTTAATAGGAAAGATGATATTGGCCTCTATTAACTTGTTCAACTCTTTCCTCATGGGAGGCTCAATGTTGATGCAGGTTTACTGGCCTTTGCTTCTATTCCTGAAAGGATTAGCTCTAGGATCCGACTCAATAGTGTGATGTGATTCCAGCTTTGGGTTTAAAGCTCTTAAATATTTATAAGTCCAATGGAAAGACATCTATGAATTCTTCACAAAGTTGAAAAAAATCATATTTTTCTTGTTGAGTGCTTACCTTCCCAATTTGCAACGTTTTACCTTCTTCAATGAATGTTTCTCTTGAATCTTCACCCTTTACCTAAATATTTTCCTTCTCCTTTTGGAATTGGTCATTTGGGTTGAAGTTGATTCCAAAGTGACAAGACCCTTTGGTAGTTGTTGGTCCTCCTCTGTACCACTTGATCCCCATACTCTTGCTCTAGTTTGTCTTGGTTCTTGGAGGAGAACTCGGCTTCTTCTTATAGAAAGTTGATAATTTATTGATCATTTTAAAAGTTACCAACTTTTTTTGTTTTCTGGGACAGCTGGCCTCACAACCAACTTGGAATATGGGGCTGTAGATTTATCGCTCTTAATACTCTCCAAAATGTCAAATGTTGTCTACCCCAATCACTGCCAATTTGTCTACTATTTCATTCTTCTTCCTTGGGATGGAATTGATGTTGAAATTCCAAATTCTTGATGATTCCATACATGGTTCTTGTAGGTCTTTATCAGATTGTTCTTGGCAGCATTTTGTCCTTCGACTCTGATTAGTAACTAGTTCACTATCGCCAAACACTTTCAATTTCTTTACATCTCCTTTTTCTTTCCCAATGCAATCCATGGACCAAAGCCTCATTCTCTGCTGTGTTTTTTGAGCTAGGAAAATTGGAAACAGAAAGATGAGTAATATTTCAATACCTTAGGAGAAAATCATATCTCCTCTTGGCTAGCTCCTTGCCTACTTCTTGAGCCATTAAAGAATAAATACCATAATTCATTATCATCTTTGTGTTTTGGCTTAATGATGTCAAGAAGAGGGTGATTCTCCTCATGTAAACAATAGACTCCTAGCTTAGATTCCTCCATCTCTTTAAGGGGTCAAAAGCATTCCTCTTGTTCACCACTCGTCAAGGGTCAAGTCTAGGATACACCCCACCTTGGTATCTGCTTCACAAGTGCTTGGGAGGTCCTCCTGATCAAATGCTTAACAATTCACCTTGATTTTATGGGTACATAAGACTGAATATGGTAATCTATAAAGGGCTCAGATCTTATTGTGGCCTTAGCTCCATACCTTGTTCTAAAAAGCATGTGCGGCTAATCAACAGACAAATAGCCTCCAATTTTGGTAGTGAAGTCCCTAGACAAACATAATGCAAAATATGGTGGAAAGTCTATTACTGATACATTTTGCAATACAATCACATTGGGGCATGTGTGAAGTGTGAGGCTTAAATATATGATGAATCCAAAAAAATTCACTGATGTCCCATCCAATTGCACTATCACCTTGGAGATGACTTCGTATTAGAGCTCCAGCTAATCAGCTATTTTCTTTTGCATTACAAAGCTACTTGCTCTAGAAATCAATCATGTAATTATGTACCAATTTGTCCCTAATGATTAATGAAACATGAATGGAGGGGGCTTAAAATTCTTACCTTGTTGTCTTCCATGATTTTCCCAGTCTAAGTTGTATTGGTAAACACCTTCTCATGTTGGTTAGGGGCTGATTTGAGCTTGACCAATTGGCCATTACAGTCTGTACCAGATCACTCTATCCTGGAATAGACAATGACTCCCATATTGAAATATTCACATTTTTCTTCTTCATTTGTTCGATGATGCTAAATGAGGATGATCCTTTTTCTGCCCTTTCCTAAAACATTTTTCTCTTGCACATGGGTTGTTACAACCAGTGCCTGAGTGGGTTTGGAAGGTGGCTTGGATGGATTACATATTGGGAGTATATTTTGATTGCCCTAATACCTTTTGGAATAATGGAGATTTGAGGACTACTCGAGTTTGGTGATTGTCCTTCTCCAATATTCATTTTCTTGGACCATGTATTTAAACTACACTTTGAGAAGGGTTTTGATGACAAAAATCTTCAGCTTGCTAATTAAAAATAGAGCTTCTCTTAAAGGTGCCCCTTGCTGAGATCCTTGATGCTGATTTTCTTCTTGGATGGACTCTTGTGACACAGTAAGGTCTATACCTTCAAGGCCTAGTTTAGTGTACCATTAAAACACATTGATTGGTTATGGGGCTGATTGCATGGGAAACACCAATCATATTCTTCATATTATTTTGTGTTGGAACCAAGACCCTTGATGTTGAATTTTTGTTTGGATCGTTGACCAGAAAGGCCTCAACAAGTTTGAGTTTGTCCTTGTTTTTGGTTCTGATTTGTAGCCTAATTCGGTCGCCTATTTTTATGATATGGAGGTCTATCCTGATACTAAGCCTGAGGCCGATATGGCCTAGAACTCTGAGATTTTTTCCTTTTTCTAGTCACTAGCTCATTCCCTAGGTTTTGCAGCCATTTTGTAACTTCTTGAAGCTCTTTTGAGGTGCTACAGGATGAGGTGGAGGCTTCAACTGAATTCTTATTCCTAGGGGTAGGTATAGGAGCTAATGTGGGTGTCTGAATAGTACTTGTATCTAATAGTTCTTGGTATAGAGGCATGGGTGGCCTAGGAGCAATTTTTCCAACCTAAATTAAAAAAAATTCATCTCTTATGGAAATTCTATAGGCTACGGGTAAGGTGGTTCCTCCCATTGATTGAATCATTAAAGCAATATCAGAATTTAGAGTTCAAAGAAAGTTTAATAAAGCACCTGCATCTGTGGGTCTTATAGCCAATGGAATCCGATCCCATGTCCTTTGAAATCTGTCAAATACTCACCTTGTCATCACCAATCCGACACTATGATAATTCTTCACCGGGAACTCCTCGTGCTATGATTATTTACTAATGCACAGCCTTTAGTTTGGTGGATGTAATCTGGAAACAAAACAACAACATAACACAAGAATACCATAGACTATGATAAGAAGGAATGATGACAAATCTGAAATATCAAAGTAAATTATAATATTAACATGAAATTGTTACAATCTCACCCATGAGGTACTTCAAGTGTTATTGACTTCACTTGCCTTTCACCAAGACTATGGGAGAAACTTTACAATTACACCTCTTAATGGCTTCTTCAACACACCTTTAAATGATGGCTTCCTTTACACACTTCCTACAATATTTCTCACTACTTCCTTCTATGCTAAATGAGGGGGGTGGCCTCTCTATTTATAGAACTTCTAGGCTTATCCATCTTATCTCTAAGATAGGATAAGAAATCCACTCTGACGAATCATATTCCATACCTTAACTCTTATCTGTACATGTAAGCTTATCTTTTAAGATAAGATAAACCTTATCATTTTACATGGGTTCCACATTTTTAGACTTTTTACAAATAAAATACACAAAATATTTATGACCTCACTCCTTGTCCTTATTACCAATATAATATTTCTAATTCCTAATCATGTAGACCCTACTTCTCTAATTACCCAAACTTTGACATTTTAACATTACCGGACCACTTACGACAAATATTTACTTTTTACAACATTCCTATTGTACTTTGACTGTTACCGTACTCCACATTATTGGCGGCACCGTACTGACGGTGCCATTATCTTCTATCAGACGCTACTACTAATTATACTTAACAACATCCTATTCCTAATACATACATTAATGAAATAGAAATTACGGAGGAAAATTTTAGTGTCGACATCTTCCCCCTTCCTAGCTTCTACTCCGTCCTCGGAGTAGACTATTCTGGTGCTTGGAAAATCTTCAACTTGTCGTGGTTGACCCATTTCGTAATGGGAGTGCCATCCAATTCCTCCAGTCGGTACGTACCATTTTCATGCACAGCTGCTATTTTGTAGGGCCCCATCCATTTTGGAAGAAATTTTCTCTGTCTTCTTTTTTTGTATCTGGAATCATATACTAGAACCAAGTCATTCACATGAAATGGAGACCACCGGATCTTTTGATCAAAGTATTCCTTCTGCTTCATTTTCTTCTTATGGCTTGTATCCTTTGCTATTTCCCTCATTTCCTCTAGCAAATGAAGATGTACCAACCTTTCTTTTACTGAATCACTTTCATCCATCCTTTCATTTTTCATAACTCTCACAGTGGGAATATCAAACTCAATAGGAAGAACTGGATCAATGCCATAGGCCAACTGAAATGGGGAGTATCCTGTTGCTGACTTTGATGTTGCCCTATATGCCCACAATGCTGCATGAATCCTTTTATCCCATTTATGTACCTGCAAGGCTGCATCTTTTGCTAGAATTTGACACAACACAAAATTTGTTCGTTCCACCTGTCCATTTGTGCTTGGCTTGTATGTTGTTGCCTTCCTGTGCTTAATAGAAAACTTATTGACTAGGGCTTCTACCACCTCATTAATGAAGTGGCTTCCTTGATCTGTTACAATTTCTAATGGGCAACCAAATCTGGTGACAATGCGTTCATATATGAACCTTGCCACTTCATCCATGGAAGTTGTTTTCAATGGCCTAGCTTCAACCCACTTGGTTAAATAATCTGTGGCAACTACAATATACTTATTTTGGCATGATGGTAGTTGGAAGTGGACCTACAATGTCTATTCCCCACTTTTCAAAGGGACCAAGTGGAAGAATAGGACATAATGGAGCTGATGAAGTCTTACGGTTACCATGTGTTTGACAAATATCACATGTCTTACAATAATTATAACAATCTTTAAAAAGAGTGGGCCAGTGATAACCTGCATCCAAGATCCTTCTTGCTGTAAGTTGTCCAGAGAAGTGCCCTCCACATGTACCATTGTGGAATTCTTCTAGCAGTTCCTTCCCTTGATCACGTCCAACTGCCCTCTTGTACTGTCCATCAGGTCCTATTCGAAATAATACTCCATGCAGAATAGAATATGGATGACTGGCTTGAGTAATCTTTCTCTTAGTCTTTGCATTGGCACCATCAGGAAACTTGAATTCATTCAGATAATTCCAAATATCTATGTATTCACTAGGGATTGTGTCAAGGGATAACAATGTTGCATCGGGGAAATCATCATCATCACAAGATGATCCTAAACCATCATAGGCTCGAGAGAGTGCATCTGCATTGACATGCTTCTTTCCTGGCCTATCTATAATATCAAATTCAAATTCTTGTAGCAAAATTATCCATCTTGCTATCCTCCCTGATGGGTTAGGCTTATTTACAATATATTTTAGAGCCTGATGATCTGTTACAACTAGAAATTTTTGCCCTAGCAAGTAATTTCTAAACTTCTTTACAGCAAAAATGATAGCCAGAGCCTCTTTTTCAGTTACAGTATAATTTACCTCAGCACTGCTCATTTGTCTGCTCCCAAAGTAAATTGGATGTTCATTCCCATTTTCATCCTTTTGGCTCAAAGTACTTCCTAGTGCTGCATCTGAGGCATCAGTGTACACAATGAATGGCTTGCTCCAATCTGGATTCTTCAAAACAGGTGAAGACACCAGGGCTTCCTTCAGTTGTCCAAAAGCTTCATGCGCCTTATTTCCTGGTTCATAAGTAACATCCTTCTTCAAGAACTGGGTTAGTGGCTGTGCAATCTTTGAGAAATTCTTGATGAACCTTCTATAGTAACCCACATGGCCTAAAAATGATCTCAACTTACTTCTATTCATAGGAAATGGTAAATCTTTGATTTTTGAAACTTTATCAGGATCAGTACCAATACCATCTCTGGATACAACATGCCCTAACAAAACACCTTTAGAACATCCAAAGACACACTTTGTAGGGTTTAGTGAGGCTTGTGCTTCATCTAACCTTTGAAATGTTGTCTCCATCTGGTGCAGGTGGTCCAACTTGCTCCCATAGATGCAAAAATCATCCAGAAATACTCTGATGAAGGTCCCAATGTAGGGTTCGAACACCCTATTCATCAAACGCTGGAATGTTGCTGGAGCATTACACAACCCAAAAGGCATAACTCTATAAGCAAACGTTCCCCAAGGAGTGGTGAACGTGGTCTTCAGCTGATCTTTCTCTGCTATACGAACTTGGTTGTAGCCACTATATCCATCAGCAAAACTATAGCACTCCTGGCCAGCTACTTCGTCCAAGATCTGATCTGAAAATGGAAGAGGGTAATGATCCTTCTTTGTTGCCTTATTGAGCTTCCTGTAATCAACACAAATGCGTAGCTTCCCATTCTTTTTTATTGAGATCACAATGGGAGAAACCCATTCTGAATTCTCCACAGCAAATATGAATCCTGCATCAAGCAACTTATCTATTTCTTCTTTTACAGTCTTGGAAAAATTAGGATTCATTCTATATGGCATTTGCTTTATGGGCTTAGCACCATCTACCAGCTCAATAGAATGTTCTACCCAACTTACTTGACGGAGTTCCTTGTAATCAAAAGTGAATAGGTGTATGTACCTTCGAAAGAGCTGGAGGTAGGATTCCTTCTCACTCTCCATCACAGCATCACCAATCTTTATTTGTTGGAGACGATCATCAACTTCTTCTTCAGATAATTTTATGGGGTCATGAGTTGGTGTGACTGGAAGGATATCCATGACTGAAACATCAACCTCACTTTCTTCATCTTCAGTGTCCACTTCACTGGTACTAGAGTAATCAGAGGATGTCCAATCATCAGTTTCATCACTTGAATCCACAGGTTCTGCTTATGATGTCGAGGGATCACGTTTATCTTCAGTGTAGACCACAGTTCAAAGGCTCTTCATCTACACATAATGTAATCACCATCAATATTAATCTACAAATTTTTTGGTCATCCATTTGGGATTACATTAACATTACAAAAAGGCTTAGTCAATAGACATAAATACTCTTCCTATTGTTACTTATTAATCATGGAGGTTATGACACTTTCAATTGAAAAAAAATGAGAAGACTGGTAAGTGCAGGCGTATGTTGTTCGAAATCCTGAAGTCCATCCTACTCATCACTCTTAAAAATATACAGCTGAACCATTCACAATGTATTTGTTAATTTCAAGATCAAAACGGACCTCAATGGTACTAGCCCCTGCTCAATGATGAAGGCTCCCCATTATCTGAGTAAGTCATGGATGCTAGTTTTTCTTGTGCAAGAATGATGACCTTACCTCTTATAATCATGGTATTTTACATATTATCCTATGACCAAATAAATACACATCTCTACCTATCACCATTTTCTCTAATTCTTATTATCAAACAATTCTGACTAAACTATGATTGGAATTTATATGATGTCAAACTCATTATGCATTAAAGGATCTTGGAACTAACGATCCACGCTGAATTCCTCCTAATTTTGTGTATAGCTTCGTTGCCAAAATCTTCAACTCTACCACATTCAAATTTCATCATGATAGGAACTCTTCCATTAGTCAGATTCTGGGTAGGTTTCATTTGATACCGCACTCTCCTCTTGGTCAACATCCCACAAGTTCTTCTGCAAAAGTTGAAATACATGGGTAATGAGCATTATATTAGCCGCATATTTTCTTTTGGAAGTTACTATCATGCACTGGAACTCTTCATACCAAGCTCATTCCATAATGAATAAAATATCTTCAAAAGTTCTGAAATTACTTTTTTTTTACAATATAAAACTCTTTAATCAGAGTGACCTTGTTCCATTATGTTTATGAAAATCATGAAAAAGATTGATAACTGTTCAAGTTTCTGAGACCAAGCACATGTCATTACAGAATCGTTCTTCCTCATGCATTACGTGGATAATGAAGCTTACACCATCTACAAATGTTTGCGCGTTATCACTTCTCAGTCACCTTTATGGGTTGTTGTTTGCATAAAGCATAGTTCCATTGTCGGTATTACAAGCCCAGTGAAAAGTGCATTAAAAATACCTCCTTATTCATTTCTCACAGCTCCAGCTATTCGGACCATTTAATCTGCAATCTTCAAATCACCCAATAGAAAATTTGTTGGATAAGGATTTCACATTTGGATTCCGAGGATCCAAAATGTAATTGCATTGGCTGATGAGCCAAACGTATTTTTGGGACGTTGTTTGAGACTTGCAAGGATTGCCAATAGAATGTAGACTCATTTCGCAAATATGGACAAGTCACAAATCAAGTCTTCTGTGTCCAATTCTCAAAGATTATCAAACTGTCCACATCATGAATTTCAACTAGAAATCTTTCTCACCTTATGATGATTGGGAGGCATCTAAGAATTATTTGGATCAAATCCACGACTGCCTACCAATAACAATTGTCATGAATGTCCCAGAATGTCTATATTTCTTGAAAATGTGGAAGAACTCTCCAATTATCGTATGGCATTCCTATGAAGATTCCGGTCTTTTTTGGCCTTCAACTGGAATGGTCATACCTGAATGCTTGAATGCAAAGGTGAACTTCCCAATGATAACCCTAAAACCCATATTTCACATTCTTTGCATGCCTATGCAAATGTAACACAATAAGGTTTTTCACATTTAGAAGAGCATCCCTTAAACTTGCAATCTTGGTAGACATATCAGCAACTAATGCTATCTTGATAGGAAGCCAGGATGAGAAAACATAGAACCAGATCAATTTTCAAAAGTAATTCCTCATGAAAATTTTGACAAAAATGATGCAAAAAACTATATATGTTCACCAGAATTATGTAGGAAGTCCAAGACATGTTATTCCTCAACCATTCTTGATGAAATCGCTCAATTGAATGTGTCTACTATCAAATTAGAGCTTGAATCAGATGGAGTTCCTTGTAATCAAAAGTGAATAAGTGCATGTACCTTCGAAATAGAGCTGGAGGTAGGATTCCTTCTCACTCTCCATCACAGCATCACCAATCTTTATTTGTTGGATCCTTACAATCATCAATTTCTCCTCAAATAATTTTATGGGATTATGAGTCATGTGTGATTGGAAGGATATCCATGACCGAATACATCAACCTCACTTTATTCATCTTCATGTGTTCACTTCACTGATACTAGAGTAATCATAGAGGATGTCCAATCATCAATTTCATCATATCACTCACATATCTGTATAATCCACAGGTCTCTAATATTACTTATGATGTTGAGGGATCATGTTTATCTTCACCCTCTCTCTACCATGTCCAAGTGTCATGAAGCCTTCATTCTAGTAGTTTCTTGCATGAACTCTCCTTAGCCATGGTCTTCCCAACAACATTGGGTACGCAACAATACCATTTTTCATTACCTGAAAATCTACTACACATATAACACCCATGACAGATATTTTCACATCTGAAACAACACCTTCTAGTTTAGTTTTTACCTTATTTAATGACCTTAACATAAGTGTTGAGGGGTAATCAATTTTTAAACCCAACATATTCATTACAGACTTGGTCATTACATTAACTATAGAACCTCCATCTACTAAGACATCATGAATTGAAATACCATTACATAATACCTCAGCTTGTGGAGCATAGGGATCCGCCTCTACTTCCAAAACAGGACCTCAACCTCCTTCCTTTGTCAAGCATTGAGTCCACTTCGCAGCTCCCGCCTCTTCTCAGAAGACATAGCAAGAAGTTGACCATATGTAATATTTGCAGGCCTTTTGAGAGATCTTCTAAGATGGAGTATGGTCCTTGTCCCCTGTGAAATCAAAAAATCCTGCACACCCAACTTTCTTCTCCTATGTTTCATGCTAGTTTCTCCTTTCATCTTCTTAGGATCATTTCCATCTTGGTTATATTTTTCTTTCTTTCTTTTTGTTACAAACACATCTACTTCATTATTTATGCTCTTATCTACTACATCAAAAAAATTCACAGGTGCTTTTCCTTTATCATTATCTCTTGTACCAGATGTAGAAGCTCTATCTGGACAATTATACTTATAATGACCCTTTTTATGACAACCATAACATACAACTTCAGAAATATTTCTTTTTGGACCTCTATCTCCTCCCTGGGAATTTTGGGAACTAAATTCCTTTCCTTGAAGAAGATTAATAGTTAACTGGCCCATCTTTCCTAAGATGCCTTCATACTCAGTAGATGTACTAGGAGAAAGATTTGTGCTCACCAAGAGTGGTTGTGGTGTTCTGGACCAAAGGTGTTGGTGTAGGCTCCACCTTAAACAATTTCTTTGGGCTCCTCTTCCATGCTTTCTTCTTGCCTTCTTGCAATCTCCTTTGCTAGTTCAATGGTAGCTGGGTGGTCATACTTCACTCATTGTCTGATCTCTGGCTTCATCCCAAGAATGAAGTTCTTACAGAGGATATTATCCATGCCATTCATTAACCCATCCGCTAATCCTTCCTTCCATATCTAGGCATCGAGCTTCCTCCTTAGCTCTAGAACACGAGCATGATAATCCCTTATCTTCTCCTTCTCTCCTTGGGATAGCTTTGTGATCTCGATCATGAGATCTGCATATTTCTGTTGTTCACCAAATTCTTCAAGAAAAATTTCAGTTAATAAATCCCATGAGTTTTTAGACATTATCACCTAGTGTTTCAAACCACCTAAGGGCTGAACCATCCAAAAAGGTAGGAAAAAATTTAGTCCATTGTTCCCTTCTTATGAGGCCATTACAAATGCAAGATCATTTAAACTCTTGAATGAAAGAGGGAGCATCTTCATTACATTGGGCTGAAAAAATAGGAATCTTTCCCATTTTCAAAAGTAACCACAGTGAAATACCAACCCACAAGTACAATCAACAAGACTTATGTGTAAAAATAATTGGAAGCACTACAATAGAAAGTGACTTTACACCTTTCTGCAGTAAATAGGAATGACCATGGTAAACTATTACATTGACTTACTTGGTAAAAATTGACTTACTGTGGTAAATACTATTCACGGTAAAAAGTGAATTTACTGTGGTAAATACTATTCATGGTAAAAAGTGACTTTACTGTGGTAAATACTATTCACAGTAAAAAGTGACTTTACTATGGTAAATACTATGCATGGTAAAAACAAGGTTACCCTCCAAATGATTTCTGACTAAGTGGGAATATCTCTCCAGAAAATCCACCAATGAGGAATGGTCCTGGCAACGGAACCAAAATGTCAACACCAATCCAACACTATGATAATATCTCCACTAGGAACTCCTCATGCTATGATTATTTTAGTAATGCACAACTTTTGGTTTGGTGGTAGTAATCTGGAAACACAATAACAAACATAACACAAGAATACCACAGACTATGATATAAAGAAATGATGACAAATCTGAAATATAAGTGTAAATTATATTATTAACATGAAATTGTTACAATCTCACCCATGAACTACTTCAAGTGTTACTAACTCCACTTGCCTTCTAACAATAATTATGGGAGAAAACTTCACAATTACACCTCTTAATGGCTTTCTTCACACCTTCTTTGATGGCTTCCTCAACACACCTTCACAATCATTTATACATATATAATTCTCACTACTTCTCTTCTATGCTAAATGAGACGGGTGGCCTCTTTATTTATAGGACTTCAGGCTTATCCACCCTATCTCTAAGATAGGATAGGAAATCTCTTCTGGATAATCATATTCCATACCTTAACTCTTGCATCTTTACATGTAGGCTTATCCTTTAAGATAAGATAAACCTTATCATTTCACATGGGTTCCACCTTTTTAGACTTTTCCACAAATAAAATACACAAAATATTTATGACATCACTCCTTGTCATTATTACAAATATAATATTTCTAATTCCTAATCATGTAGACCCTACTTATCTACTTACCCCAACTTTGACATTTTAACATTACCAGACCACTTATGACAAAGATTTACTTTTTACCAACATTCCTATTGTACTTTCACTACATACCATACTCTACTTTATTGGCGGCACCGTACTGCATATTGTTATCTTCTATCAGACGCCACTACTAATCTATACTTAACAACATCCCTATTCCTAATATATACATTAAGGAAATAGAAATCATGGAGGAAAATTTTAGTGTTGACATAATCACGGCAATGATGTGGTGTGGACCGTGTCTATCCTTGAGCCCCTTTTGTGGTTGGGTCAATGTCTATTTGAATTTGTTCATTTAGGGAAATTGTGGCATTAACATCATGGCATGCGTATTCTAAGTTGTATATGTAAGGTTCACGTTTTTTTAAACACCTCATGTGGTGTATTATAAGTGAATCCAACCCCTGTGTCGTATGTAAATGAGTGATGACAAAAAAATGATCCTAGTTTATTTAATCTTGTGTTTTGGTCATTTATTGTGTAGGCACTACATTGTCACACACACACACACAAATTAGTGTTTATATGGGTGTGTATATACATACATACATACATACGTGTGTTAAGTCCTGAATATATATATTCATAATTAAAGGTATTGTGCTGAAATTTAGAAAGTACAATGAGAATTTGAATCAATTTACAGAACTCAGACTTGATGTGATGATACTGAAGATATGGAAACATATTAAGTTCTTGTGAAACATGGAATGATCATACGTAAATTGAATCAAATATTTGTGTGTGAGGGGGGGCGGGGGGCGGTTGTAAATTCTTGATAGAGAATTGTTGACCATCCAATTTTTTGAAATGACAAAAGAACATTGAATGAATTCACCTAATTGTGTTGGAAATTTATATTTGGCGGATATGCCTTTGAAACCTATATGTTGGTGTCTTGCCCCACTGTTAAGCTCTGGTCGGTGGAGTGAGGGAGCCATTTTTTGAAATGATACCTCATATCAAATATCTTGAATTGTGTGTTTAACCTCAATGTGAAAGTTATCATCGAAATGGATACACATTGATTGTTCAGTGGCCACATTTATTCTAGGAAGTGAAACAAAGCCCATAAATTATTAATAATGTAAAGAGAAAAATTGAATGATTAAAATATTAAAATGAAATTCTAAAAATTCCAATGAAAGTATTTATAAAATAAAATAAAAATTGAAATATATAGACATATAATGGATTAAATAATTTAAATAATTAAAAATGGAAATCTCTGTGGGGGGGATTAGGGAAAGAGAGTGTGTTTTAGAGTTTCTTTACCAGAATTTTCCCCTATTCCTCTTTAAAGGCTATATGTTTAAAGAAAATTTAGCAGGCGCCAAAGCTAAACTCCACAACATCTCCTCAACGTCCTTGGGGAGACCCATGCCTAAATGGGTGCTTTAAAACAAGGGTATGGAATCCATAAAAGAAAAATGGAATGGGGGTTTCATTCAGATGTTATCAGTTGCAGTATGACAAAGACATGTATGTTAAATGTGGAACAGCAGAAGGCATGGGAACTGTTTGAAAAAGTGCCACAAATAAATGTGGTTCCATGGAACATTTGCCTTGATCGTGTAATACTCCAATGGCATGAAACCTCTTTGAATCATCCCAAAGTATTTTATTCTTAGTCGCATCATTTATCTTAAGGAAACTCTAAACTTTATCTTCAACCAACCAATAAATCATGTGGATGATTGTGTAGATCCATGTTTTCTTGGTGCTTAGAGAGCACAAAAGAATTTGGAGTCACTATTAAATTTATCACAAAAACTCTTCAATTTGGAAGAATCAGTTAGATCAAAATGTTACAATTTTATTCTCCTTTTAAGGGGCATATATGCAGAAGTGGGCATGTGGGTTTCCATGTAGAAAATCAAAATACCCTATTGTTTTCAACTCCCTAAAAAAGGGATTTCTCCATTTTACATAGTTCTTTTGTGTTTGAGGTAGGCGTAGACAAGGCACATGAACTATGGTGCTCATCAGAAATACTCAATGTGCCTTCATGGACCACCATGGTTGTGAGAGATGCACAAAATGCTTATATGAAAAGGACTTGGAACCCCCCACAAGTAATTACAACTTATGGCACATCTATTGTCAAACTCTGTAACTCTCACTCATCGGTTCATTTCAGGCATGGATTTTATTCCTCCTCTCCAAATTTTAAAATTTTTCACTCCTTCCTTATACTTTTGATTAAATGTTAAAGACACGTGGAAGCTTCAAGCAAGCTTGTTATTGATGTTTTGTTTTAAACCCCTTATTGTAAACCACATAAAACAATTTCCACATCATGATAAACCAATATCATAAATATTCACCTTGGATCACGGCACGTCATAACACTAGGCCATGAACTTGATCAAAAAAACCTATAACATGTTCATCATAGCTTATATTTCATGGTCATTCAAACTAGAAAGGAAAACATGTTCAAAAATGCAAACTTATGATCTCAAAACAACCTTCAATTAAGCTAAACGTCTCTCAAAACTAACACGCAAGAAGCATCTATAAACCCCCTTTTTCTTTTGAAAAAATGTAACCTCTGTATTTGTTATAGTGACGATATATTGGTCCAACCAATAAACGTTGTTAAAACTATTGGAAAATAGGTTTACTAAGTGGGTTTCCAACCTACTCAAGAAAACTAGTTGTTGAGAGCAACCACTAGTTACGACTAAACCTTCCCGAAATGACCTCATTTTTTCAATGTATATGCTACTAGCCTCTTTGTTGTTACCCTATATAGATGGAATTTCAGATTTTTTTTGACCCTATTTCCTTGGGGTGCATTTTTTGCACTTGTATTGGAGCCAACGTGGCTTAGCTTTCAGTTGAAGGCTCTTATATTAACCGAATTTGGCCAACTTTGCTCCGAAATTTTGTTCCACTTTGAGCATCTTGGCAGGTTGGTAGCCCCGTTAGTTTCTTTTTATTCTATTTATAGTAGATAATAGCGGTAGGATAAATAAAAAAATCCCTATCAGGATATTTTGACTGTCCTTTTGCAGGCCCATTCCATGGTCACTTCGGCTAGTTTACGTAGCTTGCAACAAAGACCCTGTATTAACCTTCCTTTGAAGTTCATTCAATGGGTGAAACATAGTGGGATGCTTAGCAGCATTTATGATGATTGTTAATAAATTTTATAGTATAATTAAATAAGACTATTAACGAAAATTTGGAATCGTTTAATTTGGCACATTTACCCTGACTTAGCCACATTCAAGAATGAGCTGATAGAGGTCCTAAAACTTTTAGTACTCTGACTAGATGGCGGGAATTTAAATTTATGAATCAAAATTGATTTTTTTATCTCTCACCCTTTTGATCATAGAATGTATCCATTGTGCTTTTTTTGGTATGCCTTTTGATCTTGTCCTTTGAAATGTGTTTAACGATGAGGAAAGTATTTTCTCTCTCTAATCTCTCTCTAAACCTTAAAAAGGTTAAGTTTCTAGAATATGATTTAATTTTGTTTTCTCTTATACTTAACCGATTTATGTTGCGAGTCTTGTTAACATGTTAGATGTGAGGGTTGGTTTCCATGCCATAATTCTCACTGCACCTCATGTCTCTATAAGAATCTAACAAGTTACAGGAAGCTACCCCTTCATTGGATAAAAAGGATTGATGAAATCTAAGTTTAAAGGATTGTCTATAGCTTGTAAAATGTGTGATTTTGATGGAATGAGAAATGTATTATGTTTGATTAATTTTACCTAAGGGGAAAAATTGGTCAACATGGCCATTAGGCTTAAATTTTTGTTTGGAATCATGAGTATTCAAGAAAGAAATGTAGTGAGAAACCACCCTAGTAGTCATCAATAGTTGAACTCAATGGAAATAGAACTTAGGCTGATGATTATAGACTATTTGTAAGTTTTAGATGGTAAACGCTTTTATTATACCATATTTATGAACTAGAGTGGTGGAGAAGCACTTTCTCTAAGTGGGACAACAACTATCCTAGGAGTCACTAACCTCAAACCTCTATGATTATAAAGCAACACTGATTCGAATATGCTATTGACCTTAATGGCCACTAGCCTTAAAAATGAACACAACAAATACTAGGCTTAAATTTTAATTGGGAATTCCTGAGATAGAATTCCGATATACTATTGAGCTCATTCAGCAGAAGGCTTAATTTTTTTTTACAATCACAAGTATTTAGGAAAGAAATGTCATGAAAAAACACCCTAGTGGTCGTCATTCGTTAAAAATAGTAAAAATAGTCTTTAAAAAATTAAATAAACTTTTGGGTCATTAATAATTATCTTGTATGAGGATAGGTAGATGTTCAATCTAGTTATTAAACACCCTAGTGAATCGTCATTCGATAAAAATATCCTACCGAAAATAGTCTTTAAAAAATTAAATAAACTTTTGGGGAGCATAGGTAGATTTTCAATCTAGTTATTAAATTTCTTGAATGCGAGATAAAAATATCCTACCGACTGTTAGGAATATAATGTAATAAATTTTGAATATCATGTTTTACTCAGAGGCTTCCTAATTAAACAATCAATGTTGGAGTTCAGTTCAGTTTGTAGCTTTTAGTCAGGTCGTTAATCATTATCTTGAATGCAAACAAAAAACTATCCCAGCGGTTGGTTCTCTTAAGTATTTATTATGTTACATAAACATAGTGTAATAGTCTATTACATTAGTGGCCGCTAGGCTTCGATTATCATTTGATAGGATTCTAATTAATTTGGTCTTTGACTATTTGTTTTCTTAGAACATAAAAAAATGAAATTAAACATCCACCCTAGCAGTTTCTAGTCTTATAATGTAGTGTTGTAGGATCCAAATATAATAAAGGAGCTTAGTTAGTCTCTCAGTCGGTTCATTTCTAATTTTTCTATATGCAAGGAAACAAATATCCTACTGGCTACTAATCTCAAGTATTTGTTATGGTGCACTAATGTTATTTAATAATATTCAACATTAGCAGCCACAAGGCTTCAAATATCATGGTAGGATTCTGATAAATAAATATAGAAATATAAATAGAATAATGGTGATTAGATTGAATTTCACATAAGTTTTCCTGGCTGTATCATAGGTGAGTCAGCCAAAATCTTAGCAGTTGCTAGTATCCCTTCTTGTTTGAATAATGTATTCAAGAAACTCTTTAATATTTGTCTAGTCTTTGAATATTTGTTTCCTCATGTTTTTTCTTAATAGCAAGGGAATGTCGTTAACATTAATCTTAGAGGCCTATAGTCTTGGAATATTTAATTTTAAAATTTTAAAATTGTTACTTTAGAGTGCCTCATTTATTAAGTAAGTCGTTACTAACTGTAAATGGAATATATGTTTGAAAATAGAATGATAATAATTTATATTTAATAATATTTACGAGTATATATAATGTTCTTACCTTTTGTTATCTATTTTTTCCCCTCTGGGAAAAAGGACAAACATGACCTTGCACACTAATAAGATGGAGGGACCATTCGGCCATGCGAGCTCACATTTCGATTTCAAATATTAGGTTACATGCGGGCTTGGAAATTGAAAATGTAAAGTTAGAAAATGAATGGCCAAAGTAACATTAAAGGATATCAGAGCTCGAGAGAAAATAATGTAGTCCTCAATCCTGAAGATTTTTGACATCGAGCATTCGATATTTCAAAATTTTAGAAAAAATTCTAAAAGGAAAAATTCTAAAAGGAAAAAGTCCTAAAGGAATAAGTCCTAAAGGTAAAAATTATGAAAGGAAAAAAGTTTGAAATGAAAAAAGTTTGAAAGGAAAAAATTCCAAAAGGAAAAAATTCTGAAATGAAAAAGTCCAAAAATGAAAAGTTCCGAAATTCTGAAAGTCTGAAATTTTGGACTATCAGGTTTCAGATTTTAGGAGATCTCAGTGGGATCAAGGGATGAACAACATTGCAAAAGGTCTGAAAAGGAAAATTTCTGAAATTCTGAAAGTCTAAAATTTCAGACATTTGGGTTTTATAGTTTTAGAGATCTTGGTGGGATCAAGCGATGAAAAGTAACTAAATCTCCAAAATGGAAAGATATGAGAGTCCAATTTTTTGGGATTTCAGAAGTTGCATGCATTTCAAAACTTTAGAGAAAAAAATCCAAACACTCACCATTAATTCAGTATGGTAAACCGATCTTTAGATGGCCATAATGTTTGACTAAGAGCTCAGTTTTTCACAAGAAAGGACTTTTTGCAAATCTTAGAGTTTGCCATTTTAGAGGGTTTCCGAAGTTTTTTGACCTACCACATTGATGAAGTTATGGGATTCCTTTCTTCTCCAACAAGGTATAGTATATGGAGGCATGGGTTTTGTAGTGGAACCCATCATTGTTGCAGGGTAATTCAATGCATTATATGGTAGTTGAACCAAAAATTCAGATTCTTCTCTCCCCTTATGTAATTCTTCCTATATATTTTAAGGAGGGTATTTTTTTAGTGTTGGATTAATTTTCTTTGCACCCTCCCTTCTTCTCTTGTCTGTAAGTGGATTTGTGGAGTTCAAACCTCCCATCAAAATTATAATGCATGTTTGTGCCTCTTGGCTATTGTAATGCATTGTATCAATTTGTGGAGCAATAATAAAAGTTTTTTGATAAATTTCAACCCTCTCTTATATTCATTGCATATTGTTGATCTCTCATTGCAATCCTGGTTATCTATGCATGGTGGTTGTGTTACATTTTTAATGTTTTGTGTTCAATGGAAAAGAAGGTGTTAAAAATTGATTTTGGTGTATAACCTCTATTAGTTTAGGTTTATTTTCTTCTAATATTCTTAACCCTATCTCATTTTCAAGTTACATTAGATTTTATAGTATATCCTTTACAATTTGTATGTGTGCATCATAATAGAGAAATAGGAACCGACCTTCATCCGGAGAGCTTTCTAGATTACAAAATCCCACACTTTGGGAAAATCTCCATGTTATGCAATAACATTGATAGTTTTAACCGATCGAGTTACAAAAATTCAGGGGTGCTTTGATTTGCCATCAAAATCTTTTACTAAACATAAAAAAAGATAAAGAAAATGAATTTAATTATTTCTACGTAGGAAAATAAATGTAAAAAACTATCTATATCAATGCCACAATCAATTTAGAATAGAATATTCAATAATTAGTCACAATTATTTATTTCATATTAAAAAATGATTAAAGGAAGTCAAAATTATTACCTGATACTATACAAAATTAAAACATTATGATTTATTAAAAAACAATATGCAAATCTCATTTTTTGCTACTAGAGATATATGCCAACGTACTTACAGGGAAAAAATGGATGAAGAAGAACAAAAATTTAAATAAAAACTAGAGAAACAGATAGAATGGCTTGAAAAGGGAACCCGTTTAACATAGACACGAATACTTGAGTGATTGTTGAACAAAAAAAAAATGGGTTTTTAGAAGGAGTAAATATTTTAAAAGGGATAACAAAATCTTCAGTCATGGGTGGAAAATAATATTCAATCATGGGTGGACAAAATTTTTTTTTTCATGGATGGACAAAAATCTTTGGTCATGGGTGGACAAAAATCTTTGGTCATGGGCTAACAAAAATATTTGGTCATGGGAAGACAAAAATGGTGTTTTGACAAGAAGATGGAAAGGAACTGCAAAGGCGCCAAAGGGAAATGAAGGGACATATTGTAAGGAAAACCTCAAGAATTGGGTGAATACAAAGAAACTACAAGTTCACACCATCAAGTACGGTACATATATAATAACATAGATGTTTTTTGGTAAATATCTATTTTAGCTGTTTCGTATATTTTGATGTCTTGATAATGTCTTTTTAAGCTCTGTATTCTCTCTAAGACACAGTATCAATGAGATCTATCAACAACTTGTTTTACTAGTCTCTATTGATTCCATCCTTTGTGGGCCTCCTGATCTTGTGTTCTCTATCCCATGATCTATCCACAATCATTATTTTTTGCCTTGTTTATGTTCCCTCAAATGCGATTATGATCACTGCAACAGCTTACCATTTAAAAAACCTCTAGGAATCGAGCACTTAGACCAGTGAATTAGTGCTTATGTTCATTATTTCTGATTTCAAGAGCTCATTTTTCTATGTACAAAATAAAAAAGAAACCGTAATATATATTTCTCAGGTTTATTTATATTTTTCCAATGCATTAAATGAAAGAAATTAAGAAAACTGAAAAAATTGGGAATAGGAAATTTAGAAATTTTAATTTCCACTTCATAAAGTTAAAGTGCAGGATTTTGAAATTTTAAATATTGGTATTTATTGTGGTGGATTTTGCATATCGTGCTTTTAAATAACCCTTCATCAATTTTTGCATTTAATTCAGGGTATATCGTTGGATACGAGGAAATCAAATTGATTAATTTTACCTACTTTAGAAACAAATGTGGACAATGACAAAATTTTCTTTGTGAACACTTGGGAAAACAAAAAATATTAATTTAAACCATAATAAGAAACCATTTACAAAATAGAAGTGAACATTAGGAAATAAAAAAATTAAATTTTAATAGAGTGATATACGCCTAGTTAATTATTATTTTTTATTCGAGTGTGACTTCATATTTTTTAAAATATATTAGGCATTAATTAGGGGGATAGTGTGGGATTTGGGGAAATCAAATGTATAAATAGTACCTACTTTAGAAACAAGTAGGACATCGATAAAAGTTTCTTTGTGGATTCATGACAAAACGACAATTGATAATTTTGACATAACACAAAACCATTTACAAAGAAGAATTAAATATGATGAAACAAAAAAATTAAATTTTTAAGAAGCGATCTACACCTCGTTAATTATTAATTTTTGTCTAGTGCAAATTTGTTATTTTATAAATATGATTCATGTTAATTTGGGGAATAACATGAGATACGAGGAATTAACATTTATTAATACTACCTACTTTAGAAACTGGTGGGACATGGCATTAAAAGTTTCTTTGTGAACTCACTGGAAAACAAAAAATATTAATTTAAGCATAATAAAAAACCATTTAGAAAATAGAAGTGAACATCATGAAACAAAAAAAATTAAATTTTAAGAGAGCGATATATGCCTTGTTTATAATTAATTTTTATCGAGTGAGAATTCAATATTTTTTAGCTATCGTCTGTGTTAATTAAAAAAAATCCAATAAAATGTTGGCATCTTGAAAGTTTGAACCAGTTAATTACACAATTATATAATTGACACATTTATTAAGAAATTTTTAATTAGCGATAGAATTAACAAATATTTTTAACCTATAAAAATCCACATTATTATGGTGTAACTGTAATCCATTAAAATGTTGACCACGTGGCATGAAATTTCTAATATATCCCTCTTGATTGTCGATATTTTAGAGTTATTTACGCATTACTCTAGAAAAATTAAAACATAATTTTACTCTACACCCAAATTTGAGAGTACCTTATAGATAGGAAAGAAAATAGCGAACACTATGCTCCATTAGAATAATTTTTTTTGCAACACCAAATTCAAAATAATAAATACTTAGATTTTATAGGGGATTAGGGTATACTCTTAAGCACGTGTTAATAGACAACTTTGTATGTTATATGTTGTCTTTCTATTTGATGAGTAGAAGCCTAGCGGTCACTAGCCTCTATAACTCCTAGGTTTCATTTCCAACAATGTAAATAAATATCTTTACAATTTTGAATCACTAGTATTTTCATCAACTATAATCTTATCTTATTGACTATACATTCCTTCCACAACCAAGTGTGGCACTACATAGCAACTAAATATTTCTCAACTTCTATATTACTCATAAGTTCTTTTGTGTCTAACACATAATTTATATCGGTTCGTATCAAGTAAAATACTTAACAACTAAACTCCATTACTTGAACAAGATCAATCAAACAGTGGTTGCGAAATAACATGCTTAGCGATCGCTAAGATTCAAAACTCACGAGAAGGAATGATTATGCGGCAAATAGGCTAAAAAATTTCTTGATAACATATATGCTTTATGAACAAATCATAGTAATAGATATTAGTGGTCGTTAGGCATTTTCCATAATATATTTTCATGGAAGACAGGTGAGATATGGAAAAAATTTATTCTCAAAAGCTATGGAGGTCTTTGCATAGTCTTGAAGAAAGATGATTAATAAAAATGTTTTCAGGGTGCTCATATAACACCATAGGGATTGTTAGGCACACACCTTTGCATCTTTTCCTTTTTTACACATCGGTGTGCATCAATGAAAATGATTAGCGACCGCTAAGCTCTGCTACTTTTTAGGAGGAGTAGATTAGCAGCCACTAGGCTCAACTGATTTTTTATTTTGAATATAGAGATCAAACAACAGTTCATATTAAATAAAATTCTTAGCGACCGCTAAGCTCGATTACTTATAGAAAGGAATGATTTTCCAGCAGCTAGGCTAAACAATATCTTATTTTGAACATAACGTTGTAATAAAAAATCATAGTAATAGGTCATATTATTGGGTACTAGAATTTTTTTGTAAAATTTATAGATGCAAAATTTGTGAGATATAATTTATTTTTACTTTCAAAAGCTAGGGAGGTATTTTGAGAAAGTAATAGATTAGCAGCCTCAAGGCTAAACTGTTTATTAATTTCAAAAATAGAGATAAAAAATAGTTCGTATAAAAGAAATGCCTAGTGACCGCTAAGCTCGAATGCTTACAGAACATAGTTCTCTACAATTATTGTTTATTGATAAATGAGAAAGGAATAGATTATTGGCCTCTAGGCTAAACTATTTCTTAATTAAGAAAATAGAAATAAAAAAAATTTGTATTACGAAAAATGCTTAGTGACCACTAAGCTATGATACTTACAGAACATAGCACTCAGATAACAGATCATATGAATCGAAATCATTGCAATGAATTTTTTATGTCATGTATCAAAGAAAATTCATAGCTAAGATACATTACTTACTGAAAGGAGTGACTTGACGCTCACTTGGCTATACTTTTTGTGTTTTTAAAAAATATCGACCAAATAAAAATCACTCTCTATCTGTCCCACTTGTTAGAGCATAATAATAGAAGTAAATATTTTAAATGTGAAGACGTATCCTCATCATCTTGTCCCTAAATATTTCCAGAAATAACCCGTTAAACAAAATAGTCCTAAACATTTTACTAAAAATGGAGGGAAAAGATGGACATGGGTATTGCTCATGATTGAATGATCTGAGATCATGAACAACAAAGTGTGTTTTATGATTTCCAATTATTCGTTGATGACAAGGCTATCGGTTGCTATCCTATATATTGTTGACGAATCTATTTTAACAAATGCAAAAAAATAATCTCAACAGGTTTGAAGTCATTATTTGAAATTATATTATATTCGATGAACTATCCTTGGTAGAGCCAAGTCCTTGAATACAAACCTTCAAGAAGGATGACTAACCACTAGAATTTTTGCAACCGATAAGTGTCGTTAGTTAGTGTGGTTATGCAGATATGTAGTAAATTTTGAGAAGTCGATTCGCAAATGTGGAAGGTGTTATTATAGAGAATGTTGAAGAGGGTATTGAGAAAATAATGTTAGTGGAAAGCATGTTGTGTATAATTTGTGTAGAAGGAATTGTCTTTAACCAACCTTGTTGATAAAATATTGTATCAATCAATTTTTTCCAAATATAGTGGTTAGTATTGCCCAGCTATATGATTTGTATCATGAAACAAGATGAAGTCTGGAAGTTTTAGACTATTTTCATTAAATTTTAAATAATGAGTTTTTTTGTTCATGACCACACCGATATTTTTTATTTCGAAGGAAAGAAACCAAAGGGAATTGTCTATCCTTGAGACTTTTCAGGATCTTGATGGAATTATGAAGATCTGTGCACTATTAGTCAGTAATTCATAGTTGAGGTTTGAATTTTCTCCTTTCATGTATTTTGATGTTTTGTAATTGGATGTATTCTTAGGATTTGTTTCTATTGAGTTTGAACTCGTGGCTTTGGGGCGTGCTTCCATACAGTCGAAATTTTTTTTGAATATTCTTATATCATTATTCTTGTTAATAGAATATAATATGTTATTCATAAATAAAACACACCATCAATCCCAAATTAGTAAATTAAAAGTATATGTAAAAATTGTTGAGATTACTTGAAGGAACAAATATTAAAATTTAATTTTTTAATGATTATTAATAGTTTGAAGATTAAATTGTGGAGTATCTTGATATTGAATACTGAGGTTATCCGGGACTGTATATTACAGACCCTAATCCCACCCAATATAAATTCATAGATGTATGAATCAATATATTAAAGTGTTGGAACATTGTTGGTCCATTGCTATTGAATTGAATAGTAATGAATTAATTATTGGAGGTGAATCTCATATTATTGCTAATGCCACCATCAAAAAACTTGTGTGAATAAAAAAATTTTGTACTCTTTCATTAATTACAGATTGGACCTTACACATTATATATGGGGAGGCTACTAAAAAGGAAGATTTTATAGAAAATCACGTGATAAGATTGGAAATAAATATGTTGATCGTCCAACTTATCACCTTTCCAATAAAGGTCGATATGAAATCCCCTAGCAAGCTTGTATTAATTACAAGCATGTGATGGCATAATCACTCCACATATTTACCAATCCTCTCCTCCTTATTTTCACACCTTTCATCTTTATTTCACTGGATTTCGTTTCATCTATCATGGCCTTTCCAATGTTTCCTTTCATGCAATTTTCATGTTCAATGCATGAAATGGACATTTTATACCAAAATTTTGCGTCATCGTTTGAAATCCATTTTTCAAATTGAAACAGATAAAGACCTGATTGCTATTGAGGTATTTCTTAAAGAGGTTTATCTTTCTCTAGAGGGAAGTCTGAGGGTAAATGTGGAATTCACTTCGACATTCATTTTTCATCTTCTTATCATACATCTTGATGAAGGATTGGGCTTTGGAGATGGGTTGTCACTTGATCAAGCCAACAATAGGGTTGGCATGGAAGAAGAAATGGAAAAAACCATGAGTGCATCATGGCCCTTTCTATCTGAGGCTCATTATAAACAGGAAGCTTTTTTGAATGTGGCCATTTTTTCAGAGTTATACAAATGGTTTGACGTCCTAATGTGATTTGTGTCTAGTGTGTCCAAATGGGGTGAGACATCGAGGGTGGGAGATAGTTCACTCCCCTTTCCTGACCTAGATGATATGTTTTCTCTACTGCAAGAGGAACTAACATGTTAGGATCTTCTTCCCTAGGAAGGTTGTGAGGCATACCATTGGTTAAAGAGTCAGGGTTGCTTCTGAAAAAGAAGCATCATTTTTTGGAACCACCTGTGAAAACCATTTTCATCCACGTTAAAGTGGAGGTTATAGAGGTGTTGTCTCATTCAAATGAATAAGTTATTCTAAAATCCATCTTGTTGTAACTTTTTTTGTGTTGTTATATAGCCTTGCTAGTTGCATTGTTACCAAATCATCTTGTTTTTCTTACTAGTCTGTGTTTTGTTTTGCATTCTCAATCACTTTTTTTTTTGGCATAGGCCCTTAAGTATTTTTTCACCAAAGTATTGTTAGATCGTTTAACTTTTTTAGACTGAACCTCTCATTTTATCTATGATGTAAAGGGAAAGGGACCCTTCAACCCTCCTTCACTTATAAAAATCAAGAAATCATTCATAAAAGTTTTTTTTGTGTGTTATACTATCCAATTTCAACAATTAATCACTATTAAATTTGGTTTGTTTGAAGATGTCAATTCGTTGCTAGAAGTGAAGACTAGCAGTTGCTAGCATCAATATATTATAGAATATATTTCCATCAATGTAAAAAACAATATGTACAACTTTAGGATAGAGGAGCTAATAGTGGATTGATGGCTATCTTCCCATCACTTTAAAAAAATTGAGTTACACTACATCATTGTGGAAACCTAGAGGTCTTCACTTTAGAAATCTATGGAGGTCTTTGAGAAAGGAATAAATTTAATTCTTTTTCCCTAATAATAGAAGATAATGTAAATGGCTCTATTTCTTTTAAAGAAACCTCTCCTACAACAATCTGTCTAAGAAAATTTCTGTCATTAAGTTTTTTTCAAGTTTTCCTACACATAGTTGTAGATATAAACACAATTTTTTTGATGCGTACCAATTCAGTTTTGTTTCTTATGGTTTTTGGATATCTCCAATTAACTGATGCAAGAAATAGTAGTTTTCTTTTAAATATCTTAGGTTCTAGAGACATTCTTCTATTGTTATAAAAAATTTGGCAAACTTGGATATGTATGATGTTGTCTAACAAAATTGTGGCCCAATGTAATGAACAACATCCATCACAAAACCAGAAATTGTTTGCATTTGTTAGGGTTCAATACTACTATTGTGCATAATTATAGCTCTGTACCATTCAAATCATTCAAAGATATTTACAAAAGTTATCTGCAAACAAAATGGAGCGAGGTGTTAAAACTAACATGACAAGACATGATTTCATATTGTATAGATTATCAAATGACATATCAGAAAGAAATATCATATTACAATTTTTTTATTGACACATATATTTGTTACATTTAGGTTCTCCAAGGTTGGTCATACTACACATGAACATGGCTCTTTACATGAATGATGACATAATGACAAACACAAAAAATATTAAAGAGAAATATGTAATTCATTATGGTGCTACAAGAAATCTTTATAAATGTGATCTAAAGAATTCTAAGCCAATTGCTATAAAGAGAATGTACAGTTGCTACCCACTAAGCTTGCTTGCATTTGAAACTGATGTGGTAATAGTTGGAAGCATCAAGCATCAAAATCTTGAGAGTCTGCATGGATGTTCACTTTTTCCACTTGGAAACCTAATGTTTTATGATTACATGGTAAACAAAACTCTTTCAGACATCCTACATGGTGAGTAAAATTATTATGTTATGAAGAGCAATGAATCTGTACATTGTAGATTCAATTTTTGAAATAGAAGTGTCCAATCAACCTCTAACCTTCATAGTAAAATGGATATTTGGAAAATCTAAGTTTTTTATTAATTTTTTATTTTTGTATAGGATCATCAAAGAAAATTAAGATAGACTGGAATGATCAGATAAAGATTTCTCATGGTGCTGAAGAAGGATAGCCATATCTTCATTATGACTGTAACCCACGCATTTTTTACAGGGATGTGAAGACTTCTAACATTATTTTGGATTATAATTTTGATGCAAATTTTTCAGACTTTGGCATTTCTAATTGCATTTCCTCATCCAAACACCACACCTCTACCTATGTTATGGGTACCATTTGTTACATTGACCCAAAATATGCAAGAACATAAATGATGAATAAAAAATATGTAGTACACTCTTATGTTGTGGCCTTCTCATAAATACTAGTCTCTACTTTGATAGCACCTCCACTGCTACTTTACTCAACACTACTTGTATCCAAACCGGAAGTCTCATTCTAGAGGTAGAAAATGTATTCATGTTTTGTGCAAATAAAATTTTCCACAAAAGGCGACGACTCCTCATATAAGATTTACAACTGTATATGTCTGAATTTGTAACAAATTTTAAATGTATACATAGAACCTTTCAATATAAAGATGATGACAGAGAAATTTTGTTATTTCTTGACTCAGAAAAAATACAATTGTGGCACAATGAGTGTTTTGATTGATGTAAACTATAAAATAATGGTTCAATGTATCTTTGAGGGTATAAGACAATGTTTCTCACAAACATGTTTGCTTGCATTGTGTCAAGGATTATTTCATTTTATTTCTCATGGAAGTGACTCATTGTTTATACGTAGAATGGAACAATTTACAAGCATAAAGTCTACTATCTTTTAGAGTAATAGAATTTGTGATATACATAAACTCCCAACTTTGTTGTTTGATTTTAAAGATTACTCACTGGTATAGTTTACAATAATAAACACTAGTGAACTTGTACAATCTAATAAAATAATACTTGAGTTGTTACAAGGTATAGTTCACTGTGAGAATGTAATTTAATTGTGAGTTCCACCAAAAGTAAAAATAACACCACTAACATTTAAGTCAAGTGTGAAATTTAAGTATTATGTATATACCAGATATTGAAAGTGCACTCTTAGCACTTTCAAAGTTAAGTGTTCACTCTCTGGAAGTGAGAGTGTGAGAATTCACACTTTCAAGGTGCGAATCTCAAAATTTGAAAGTTCAAGGCTCGCACATTAAGAGGGTGAAGCACGGAATTTTAGAGTGCGAGGCTTAGATTCTTTAGAGTGCAATGATATCAATTCAAAAGTATGAGGCTGGAAGTTTTCATAGTGCATGGTTCGTACTTACAAAGTGGTGAGGCTCTTAAACTTTCAAGATCATGTGGCTCACACTTCAAAACTGTGAGGCTCTCAGAACTTTAAAAGTGTGAGCCCCACTTTAAGAGTTTGAGCACTTTTTTGAGAGTGTGAGCCCCACACTTTGAGAGTGTGGGGATTGCACTTTCTGAGTGCGTGGCTCACACTTTCAGAGTGCAGGGCTCACACTTAAATACAATGGGATCATGACTTATAATAGTTACCAATAGCTAACCTTACATCGAGGCTTTTTCACTTTCATTTAATACAACGGGTTCATGACTTATAAGAGTTAGAATCCTCTCAACTTAGATCGATGCTCGTGACTTATAAGAGTTAGTGAATGCTCACCCTTATATTGACACTCGTGACTTATAAGAGTTATGGACCGCTCACCTTGGACCAATTCTCATGAATTATAAGAGTTAGCGATCACTGCTTACATTGAGGCCTTAGCAACCGCTCACCTTAATACAATGGGCTCAACAAATAATAGTTAGCAGTTACTAACCTTACATACTTTCAACATTGAAAATCTAAAAAATGACAAAATTGGAATCCAATAATAGCCAAATTGGAATCCAATAATAGTGATATTGGAATCCAATAATAGTGAAATTGGAACTAGAATAATTCCAATAATGACAATATTGGAATCCAATATTGCTACTAATGGATTCTAATAATAGTAATAATAAAATCCAATATAGACAAAAATGGAATCCAATATGTTGGTACTCAAAATAGTCTCACCCCAATTTGCCTTTGAAAATCTATTGATTTACGACCTCTATCACTTTCTTTTTCCCCACGTTGTGCCTAGTTAATCTTTGCTGCCATTTTTAATCTGTTCCTAGGTCATAGATCACTTATGGGTTCATGGTTTTCTCCTTATTTCTTTGTTCCCTTGGAAAAGGTCTGTAATTTGGGTATCCCATTCACTATTTGTCTAAAAACTAGGGTTCTCCTATATTTTCCATTCTCCATGGTCAGGATTTGTCTTCCTTGTTGTTTCTGCCCTAAATACTTGAAGAAAAATGAATGGATGTATTTCTAAGAAACATATTTGAGCCTTGTAACATTTCTAAATTATCTGTCCTTGGAGAAATTTTCATTTTCGGGATCGAATGATCATTTTTCTATATTTTATGGTTTTACGCGTGTTTCTACCGGTCAAATTTACATCCTTCCATCGATAGGGAAAATGGCCTCTTTTCATTGGACGCAGCTCAACTGGGTACTTCAAAAATTTCATGAAAAGCCTCAACTCAAAAATTTTCCATGTGGAGGAACGACGCTCATTTGAGGATCTACTTTTTGGTTTGGCCTTGGAGTAGTGGTGGGAGGACACGTGGAGGTTTCCTCTACTTTTCCCAAACTACAAAATTTTTTATGTAGCTAAATCAGTGTGGCAAAAAATGGGGACACATGGCGAGCCCGCGCTCATTTAGGGTCTCTGCTTTGGGCACCATTTTTAAATTGCACCATGGAGACACATGGAGGCTTCCGCCAAGTCTTCCCATACTTAGTATTTTTAAAAGGGTTTTGGGAGGTCTGGGACACGTGGAGGAACCTTGCATGTTTGGGTACCAGGCCTTGAGTTTCATTTTAATGAAGTACCAGGAGGACATGTGGAGGGCTCCACTCACTTTGCATTCTACTTAGACTTTTTAATGTCCAAATGAAACTGCATCAGAGCGAGACACATGGTGCCTTTGGCTGAGATTCAAGCATTTAGACAAACTTTGTTGGGCCAGGACACGTGGGGAGCTTGCACTTATTCAAGTTATCAAATTTTTGGGACCATCTCAAGGTGTGCCAGGGTGACACGTGGTAGTTTGAAAGGTCAAAAGGGTAGGGAGGCCGACCAATGGGGCTGATTTGGATTTTTTTCCTCTAATTCCTCAAAATTAAGATATAGAAAATGAGTAAAAAGGGAATCAAAATGGCCTCAAAAGGGTAGGATGTGCGGACTGATAAAGGGGCAAGGTTAAAATCTTGCTCCGGTCAACGACAGAGGTATGGAATCTCGGGGGAAATTTGGAAAAAATTCCTTTTGGGAGAAAAGAGTTAACAGTAAAAAGGGAATTGTGGTTCCACTAGAACCACATTGGGGACATGTGTAAGGCCCGTTTTTCAAGGTTGGAGCTACGGGAAAAAATTGGAAAATTTTCCCTTTCCCAAAAAGGAGGTGAAATGGAAGAATTCAGCGACGGTTCCGCTAGGGCTCACCTTAGGACACGTGTCAGGCTCATTTCCTGAGGGCGAAGGTGTGGAGCAAAATGGAAATTTTTTCCATTTTTTTGAAAGATTGTAAAAAGTCAAAAGACATCCCCAATTCTATTTTAAAGTTGAATCTTCCATGTGGACTGTCCAAATTCAAAGTAAAGATCAATGGTAGATGAGAGCCTGAATCTAATTTTTCCCGCATTTTATTGAAACATGCCTAGAAGGGTGATTCTTCATGATTTCTTGGTATTTACTTCACGCCATACAGAGAGGGGAGTTAATGTTGATATCTGAGTTTGGTGGGGAGATCTGGAAGATGTCTTTCGCCATTAAAATGGTTTGACTATTGTTCTTGATCGGATTTTCCATTTTTCTTCTCCCAAGCATGAAAGGAGCCAAGTTTTATAGATTAGGGGTGGAAGTGGTTGACAAGTTGAAGAAAGAGTGATCTACCAGAGGAAGGAGTTGAATGTGGGAGATATTCGATGAGATCTGCCCCCTCAAGCACCTGACGAATGATTATGAGAATCACAATTGTGATCATGGCAGGCACTAGTAGCACTCAAGGTCTAGTATTTTGGAGGGTAAAAGGGGTCCCTGTTGTAAATGGCATGAATTTTTTGTGCAAATGGTTGGATTGTTATGTGTCGGGACTGATTTTTCTAATAGAAAGTTTGATAAAGCCCATCTTTTTTAGAAGTGTTTGAGAATCTTGTATATCTCTTTTGTTTTAAATCTAATCATGTCAAGGTGGTTGCAAGTGTACATCCATTGAAAAGCTCTGAGATTGTTCTATAAACTTTCCCTTGCTGATAGATTTAATCAAATTCAAGTTATTCTGTGTTGTCTTGAGAAAAATGTGTTTGTTTTATTTCTGAATGTATGCAAGTAGTTTTTCTTGTTTCTGCTACAATATTTTATTAAAATTTGATTCAATCACATAGGTCTCAATCCTTGTGATAGCTTAGTGGCATCTGCAATTTCATTTCTTAGAAGAGCCTTCATCTGGGAGTGAAATAAATGATTTAAAATCACTTCTCTTTCATCTGTTTGATAGAGATTATCTGTAAGCCTCTGGGTGTACCTTAGGTGAGATTTGGCTTAGATCTTGATGCTTTGTTGGGTTCTCTAAGTCAAGCCTTTCTGTTATATTCTCATAGATTGTATGAAAAACTATATATCTGGGCCTCTATTGAAGCAGATATTCTAGTTAAAGAAACATTTTTATTTTTCTGTGGTATTCTATTGGTCTAACCTTTCATTTTGTAAGATTTCTCAAGGATCTGGTGAACCAAGTTCATCCTGCCTCACCTCCCACAAAAATTCATTTAAAACAAAAAATCGTACCTGTACTACCCCTTTTTGTCCTGTGTATGCACAAATGCATAGTTTCCATTACCAAAGCATGCAGAAACAATCAGGATTTCAAATGTCTTTAGTAGCCTCGAACCTTTCCCAGAAAATATCTCCACTATCTAGAGTGACAACTCGTGAGAGTTAGATTTTTTTGCATTGATCATATTTTTTGCAAGGTCTCCTTAACCTCTTCATTAGGAAGGATATCTCCATCTCCTCAATAAGCAATAGGCTACAAAAGTGTCCTCTTACCCTGGTTGAAAGGAACAACCTAAAATAGTGAGGAAAAGATCAAATCCTCTTGAGGGTGCTATCCATTTCTCCACATTTGAGTGATAGAGGGCCAGTTAGATCTCATCCCCAGCTACAAAATGACTCATCATGATATAATATGTCTCTAAGTTTCCTATCAAGTTAGTAATGCTGCTCGGACTCAGAGGGAGAATCAATTTGGATATCAACACCTAAGTGGCACGGTTGTCGAGAATTATTTTGAATTCCTGGGAAATAGTTTGCATTGCTGAGACTAATTTTCTTATTTACTACCAGTCCATATCTGTTTGGCCCATCAACACACTTCTGGAACCATTACCGGGGATTTCAGTTCAAAATCACGACCCTGGTAAAAAAAATTCTTGTATGCTCCAAGTGTTGTGTGCAATATTTTTAGTTTTCACACCTAGTGCACTAGCTTTCATTTGATAAATCTAGGTAAAGAAAGTTTAGGATCTTTCCATTTCTAATTTCTAGCATTAACAGACATTTGATAGATCATACTTAGTTCATTTTCACAACTAAGGTGGAAATCCTTGTTGGGTTGTGTTATTTTCCACATCATTAGGTGAGTCATATCACTTAGGTGAGATCATAGGTCTATGTGTCATTTAGGGGTCATTATGAGATACTCTTACACATGAGTGTGTCAGTGCGTCAGTGCATCATATGTGTCATTGGGAGTTACACTTCTATTCTAAGAATGTAACTCCCCCTCTCTACTCGAGTTGTCATGATTGCAATAATGGGGGTTACTCAGCACCTCCTATATGTACACCCATTTTGATCTATGAGATAGAGGATATTTTTATGGCTTAACCAGGTTTTTCCTATGTTTCAAATCTATGCATGCACATTTGGTTTATGCTTGATCCTCCTGAGATCTCTTCACGATACCGTTCACATGTCTATTGATGTGCACGTCATCCCACATGATCCTCGCTTGTGGGTTTTAAACCCTCTTTCATAGTATTGGAGCGGATATTGTGGATCCGTGCACTCATCTATGTTTTTGTGCGTGTTTTCTAGCTTCTGACATGATATATAGATTTCGTGCATGTGTCATAATGATGATTCTGATCGTGCTCTACTTGCATTGATTTCGGCATCATACCTCTCCTTGGGTTGTTCATGTGTTTCATGTGGTTGTTCATGTTTCTGGTGTTTTTTGAGTTTAGTGTCTTTGACTACTTGATTTTTCGGGTTTGCATGCGCATTTGGAGGTGTTTTATGAGGTGTATTATGTTTCAAGCTCTCGCTGCCTTGTAACTATGTGGTGGCTCATTTCATCGTGGTGTGGCTCGCTACTTCTGCATATTGTTGTGAATCGTGGTGTGGTGTGACTTGCTACTTCTATATACTGTGGTGGCTTGTTTCACCCCTCCACCTACGTTTTTTCTCCTTACAACACATATTCTCTACCATCTATGCTCTCATTTCTAGTATACTCACCTCCTCTTTGGCTCGTGGTTTGGTCTGGACTTGCATTTGAATACAGCTCCTCCTTCTTTGCATTGGATTTGGCTGTGCATACTTTGGCTTCACATTCTAGCTTTGCATTTCATCCTTGGCTGAAACCACCGCTCCTAGCTCATGGTTCCTCCTGCATGCGGCTGCTCCAACTCACCTACACCACACACCTACACATGGCATCATCTTAGCACATGGGCCTCCACTCCTCTAGTGCATCTCCCAGTCGTTTCTACTTAGCCGCTTCAGCTCCAGACGCTTCTTTGCACACGGCCTCCTAAACCAACCTATAACACTCTACACACATGGCTTTCCCCATCTAATAGAATCTACATTGATTCCCTATGCACGTGACCACCATGTGCAGACCTGTAGCACTCGTCTAGGTCAACAGCCCACTCAGCCCTTAATTGTTCATGGTGAGTCCTCTACCTAGCTGTTTGGGAACTCTCAACCGTTCCACATGGCTTGACTGCTCAACACGTTGGCCCATTCCCTTTTAGATATTGTTTGGAGGTTAAAACAACCCTTTTTAATGTTTTGAGGTGAAAAACATTTATTTCATGGCATGTAATTAATTATTTAGGTTGTATTTTGCTTGTTTTACTGCCCTTCCTATGAACGTCAAAGACGGAGGACGAGGTCCGGGGTTGGCAGGAGGCTAATCCCCCCTCATAAGAAAAACAAACTATGCATAAAATTTGATGTCATTTCTAATGGGTACACACACGATACCATTTGCAACTATTTCGAGCACTTTTTTAATGCGTTTGCAGCATTTATTGACATTTTCCATTAGTTGCGGGAATCGTTTTAATGCCATAACTTGTGACTCACAGCTCATTTTTTAGCACTTCTTTAGTCAAAGTTACATGATTTCTTGCAAATTATGTGGTGAAATTTTCATTTTTGTAAATTCACTACTTTATAAAGTGCCACATTCTAGGGGGGTTGATTATACTCTTCCATTTTCACATGCAGATGCATTATCGGCCGAGTCCGATGTCTTGCTTTTGTGCATCTTACATTTTTCATCATGGAGAGTGCTCTTTCCAGAATTGAGCATTATAGAATCACCTTATAGCCTCCGCCACTTCTCACCAGGAGAGAGAACTAATCAGCTTGGCATGCTTCCATGGAATGTTACTTCACCCATGAGTGTCTTTTACCCTTCTTGCTTGGGCCAGTTCCTACACCCACTGATCATCATCATCTAGAGGACCTCCTTGACACTTGTGACCAAATCTTTGGTTACATGATGATGCATGTATCTCACTCTCTTTGGTTTCATGTGGAAGACTCAGATCCACCTCACCGTGTCTACGGCATTCTTCAGTCCCTCTATGGAGACCCTTCACATACTACCGCCATTGGTGTTGTTGTTGATTCAGTTGTCTCCTCTATTTCTTTGTGTGATGATAG
Organism: Taxus chinensis; assembly: GCA_019776745.2. Lineage (NCBI taxonomy): Eukaryota > Viridiplantae > Streptophyta > Pinopsida > Cupressales > Taxaceae > Taxus > Taxus chinensis. The sequence goes on along the minus strand of CM034157.1, from coordinate 250,922,608 downwards.
TTCCACTGACATAGGCTCGTTTGGTTCTACTTCTGATGATGGGGATTGTGCATCCATTTCTTATGTCGAGAGTACTACAGAGGACTTCTCTCCTCTTTCTCTCATTATTCTAGAGAGTGTTGACACTTCCCACATCTCATCAGATATCGAGCAGTCTCCTTCTTAGTCTCATACCATCATTATACCATCCTCCTTTCCACTTCCATTATGTGAGGCCCACTTCACTCCTCTACCTTCATTGGATGACTCATACCTATCTAGCACCACTCTTTTGTTTGTTGAGCCCCCTCATTGGGATGAGTTTTTTCCTGACCTTAGTCATCTTTTCGCAGAGTCTACTTGTGATGAACTATAGGTCTCTCATCCATCCATAGGTGTTTCAGAGGAGTTAATCATCTCTATTGTTCAGAATGCCCCTTCTGGGAATCATGTCACTTCCACATCTCTAGAGATATTCATTGATCCACCCTCAGTTGTGGATCCCATTTTTGTTGTGGAGGATGTTTTGTTCCCTTCACATCACTTGGACATCATTTCTATTGGTTCCTATTTTTTACTCTAATAGTTCTACACATGTGGCATTACCTTTAGTTCCTTGGCACTCACTCGCTAGACCTACATACACTTTTGTGCACCAGACTCAGAGTTCTTAGTGTTGTTGCCTTTAGTTTTCTTTGTGGAGTTGGCAGACTTCCAACACATCATTTCTATCCTTCCTAAGGGAAGTCACACGGTTCGTTGTGGGTGGCTCTTCTTTAGTCTAGAGGCATAGGATCTTGTCATCAACATTCTTTTGTGATATCTCCTAGAGCTACAAAGTTTAGATTCGTCCATGGAATCTTCTACATCCCTCTCATCTCCCTCTTCTTCTCTCTTCTTCTTATTTCCAAGAGATTACCTCTTTGTACATGGGTACCTTTTCAAGCTCATCTATAGCTGGGACCCATCTTTGGAACCTTTCTTAGATTAGAGAGTGGTTTTTTCTCTTATGCTGAATGTTTTTCCCACTGGGTTTTCCTTCACTACTTAGGACTTCTTTTTTGTACATGGTTACCTCATCAGGCTTTGTGCCGAGACCCATTTCTCATTTCTGATCTTGCCGCCTCATCCTAAGTGATTCTATTGAAGGGGGGGTGTTGGTGTGTGTTATTTTCCACATCATTAGGTGAGTCATCTCACTTAGGTGAGATCGTAGGTCGATGTGTCATTTAGGGGTAATAATAATATTCTCTTACGCGTCAGTGCATTAGCACGTTAGTGTGTCATATGCATCATTGTGAGTTACACTTCTATTCTGGGAATGTAACTCCCCCTCTCTACTCGAGTTGTCATGATTGAAGCACTAGGGGTTACTCATTACCTCCTATATGTACACCCCTTTTGATTTATGAGATAGAGGAGGGTTTTATGGTTTAACCAGGTTCTGCCCATGTTTTAAATCTTTACATGCACATTCGGTTGATGTTTTCTCCTCCCAAGATCTCTTTACACTGTTGTTCACACGTCCCTTGATGTGCACGTCATCCCTCGTGATCCTCACTTGCATGTTCTAAACCCTCTTTCAATCCTTAGTGGAAAATCCCTGTTGATTTGATTTGAAATAAGTACCAGTGTCTTAAAACTTTGTCAAAGTCATAATTGTTACCAATATTGGGAAAGCTGGAAGGAAGAAGATCTTTCTTTGCTAGGGATCCTACTAGGACATTGTTTCTAGAGCTAGGAAAAGAAAAATCAGAAGGAATAAAATCCTGGAGAGTTGTGGGAGAATAACAAACAAGAAGAGGGCTCTCCATTGACAAAAGTGATCAGCCTATTATTGAACACTGTAATTCAAGTGACTCAGGATTAGGTAGCCTCCTTGCGGAATTGAATTCTCCAGCTAGAGAAGGACCTTCATTTCATTTTGGAAGGTTTGCTTCACATTCTACACCTGTATTTTATGAGGTTGATAGGGCTTTCCAAGAGACAAGGCCTTTGTGGGATCTCCATTTTGAATATGATACTCCTGTGTTCTAAGGACCCTCTACCCCTTATCAATTTGTCACCCCTCCAGGGTCACCTTCTTGAATAAACATGGCCCAACGCACAGCCCTACCCCCATTTTTTGTAACCATCTTTGGACCTATAAATTTTTTGGGAATGGCTAGATATCCAAATGCAGTGCCTCAAGATGTAAGGAACATAATCCCAAAGTTCCAAGGAAACAATGTTATTACTGGTGATCAACAACTAAATCTTTTTATCAATATGATGGAAGACTTTGAAATTGAACATGAAGATGTATATATCAAGTTGTTGATCTATACCTTGGAATAATATGCTAGGGATTGGTATAAAGCATTGCTAGATAACTCTATTGATTCTTGGATTGAGATGAGTAATGCATTTAGATTGTAGTATGGTGATAGAACTAACTATAGGTTTCTTTTGACATAATTTTAAAACATCAAAAAGAATCCTAATGAGTCAATACATGATTTCAAGACAAGGTTTAATAAGACCTTAATGAGTTTCCTATTGGGATAATACCTTGTGATGAGTCATGTTTGATCAAATATTCTAATGCATTCGATAAAAAGGCTACATATTACTTAAGAGACAAAAACCCCAAAAATCTGAGGCAGACCTTCACCATGGCTCTACAAATAGAGAACAACATCAAGGAAATTGGAAAGCCTCCAAAAAGGGAGGGTGTTGTTGGGTTTCATAACTTTGGGTGAACCACAGAAAAGACAAAAAATGTCTTTAAAAATGCTGATTAATGGGAGAAGTTGTGAAAACTTATTGTAAAGTCAATTTCAAAAACTTATATACAATACACAACTTTCATCTGAGAAAGGAATTGGGCAGATACTTCACATATTTCATACCAAAATTTCAGGCCAATACAAAGGGCTCAAAAGAATGAAGAAGATGGATTTAATTGGGAGAGAGCAAGAACAACAATACTTGGATTTGGAATATAGATTTCCCAAAGTATAACCTTACTTGTATTGGTACAGACAAAATGTATGAAAGTGATTATTCATTCATTGGTGTATTAAATCTTTCATGAAACAATGTTCCTTGTGATCATATATCAACAAGAAGAAGAAAAGTTTCTTTGCATGCAAGATGAACAAAACACTGCACTAGGAACCAGAAGTTGTTCCAAAGAAGACAACAAGGAAACTTCAACTGAGGTGAAAAGATTTCTTTATTGGGTAATTTTCAGTATTTTTTACCTAATCCCTTCAAAATTCTAAGTAACCCATATACAATGAAGAAAAGCAACAATTGTATGAAACTTTAAACCTATTTCTTCTTTGACTTTGCCTCTGTTAGGAAAAATCAATCACCCCAATGGGATCAAGGTTGTTGGAGAATTCATTTAAAAGAGATAGGAAACAAGTTTGCATTCATGGAAAATACTCGATTCCCTCAAAGAGGAAAAATCATCATTTCAAATGTGAAATCTTTTAGGCAGAGATGAATGGCTGGTTTCCTAACCATTTTACCTCATCATTTCAAACAAGTTTGTAATTGCCTCCAAAATGTTAATGATTGCCCAGTAGGACATGGGGCTCCAATTCTATTCACAAAAACACGAGAAAGCTCCGTCTCATTGATCTCGCAGAAATCCAGGGATATTCACTATGAAAACACAACCGGATCTTGTTCAAAATAACCCAAGACTGCATTTCCAGGATAAAAAAGTTACCAGTGAACAATTAAGGAAGGACAAAAAATGATCCATAGATTCATCCATTACAGAGCTTGAGCTCAAAAAATGGTGATAAAAGATCTGATGCATCATGTAAATAAATATACATTTTCTCTCCATTTCTGCCTCAAAATTGGGACCCCACAAAGTGTCAGAAGGAGAGAAATGATGAAGCCAGGTGAAAAGAATATGTTTCCCAACATTTAGGAAGAAAAGGCGTGATTTCTCAAAATTTCCCCACCAGACTCACCAGCCCATTGTTCATATGTATTTTTAAGCCTTGTAGTGGAACCCTCCCAAGGGGATGTAGTTTAAAACACTATCTAAACATAATTTGGGAGATTGGATATATGTAAAATCTCTTGAATTGGACTCCAAAATTCCACATTGACCTTGTCAACGATGAATGTTCATCTATCAGCTAATGGGTTATTCTGTGATTCAAATTGTGACATTTTAATCCTTTATCACAGAATATTCTTTGTCTCTGCGGGTCCAGGGCATTCGATTAACCCCAATGACAGATGGCGGAATAAGTTTGAATGCAGGTCCAAAGACTCTGCCGATTGGTAGAAAAACTTGAACCTTTAACCTATGAATTTATTTTGACAAAGAGTTCAAAACAAAACTTTATTTCACAGGCTCACTTCATTGAGGACACGTGGATGTATTTGGTATATTAACGGGTCTGAGTGGAGCGCTTATTTTAGTGCATTTATTCACGGTGGGATTGACTTGAGTCATTTAAGATCCATAGCTGCTACATTCATTTCATGGCACGATTAGACCTCATTAGACCTACAAGGAGCCTTTTAGTTCCAAGGACTGAACTTTTTCCTAGGGAAAATCTTCAACATAGAGTAATGCATCTTTCCACAACTTGGAATCAAGTACAAGATTTGAAGGATCTTCCATTTTCATGTTCTTTCGTTTTCAGGAGTCTCACATTTCCCACTATAAATGTATAACTGTCCTTAATGAGAAATTTCTTTGTCTCACAAGTAAGTCCTAGATTCAAAAAATCACCTCTTTGTGAGCAAGCCAAAGGCTACCAGAACCTAAAATAACATCTTTAACATGGAAATTGGAAATATTTGAGGGTGAAAAGGGAGCTTGTAATTAGATTAACTTGCCCAGAAAAACACCCAAACAAGAAAGTATGTTGATTTGAAGGAGGTTGTCGAAAACTTTGGTAGGGGCTTTCAAGGAACTTTTGTATCAAACTAGCCTAATATTGGGAAGGAAATTGGACTAGAACTCACAAGGTCAACACAATTGACTTGCAGACAAGTCCAAGATCCGCGTACATTTGTATGAAATCACCAAAGATCTGATTATAGAAGCAAGGGACCTATTGGATTTGGAAATAGACATCCCAACTTAGCCGATAACAGAATGGTGCCTGCATCATTTGGCTATCTCAGAGTTCCTGTTGTGGAGGAGACATATGTCATTGATTGGTATGACAAATGTTTCATGCCTCAACTATCCTTGTGAAGAAGATCAGACAAGAAGGAAGAAGAAGTTGATGACTATGATGATGATCCATCTACATGATGGCAATTATTCCACAAGCTTACAACAAGTATGGGCAACTTCAACTGAGGTGATAAGTGCCCAAGAATGCTTCCACTTTTGGGACTGCATTCATAGGGTACCTGTTCCTCCTCCCTCTGATGATTTATAAGTAGATACTGTAAAGGCTTATGAATTTCCCAATAATGACTTAAGATATTTAAGGGATTTAATGATAAAGAAGTATGATGGAGGAATTCTATCTTAGGAAGATAGGAAGTTACTGATGAATGTTGTTGTTGCTCAAGAGAAGGAATATAACACAAGAAGTAAGGTTATCAAAGGGACAGGGCCTCAAGCCAAGCCAAAATCTCCCTTACTTTCAAACATTCCTAAAGAGGCTCCTAAGAAAGAGGCATCTACCAAAAGCCCTGCAGTTCTAAACAAAAATCATATCCCTCCTCATGCCCAAGTTATCAAAAATCCTGTACCACCTAATGAGTGTGTTGGATTTCCTTCCAATAATTCCTTGCCAAGGAATGTCCCATATGATATTTCCCAAGTTTTAAGTCAAATCAAAGTCTCTGTTCCAATTGTTGAGTTGCTTAGGATTCCTGAGCACAAAAAGAGAGCATTTGAATACTTGGGGTTGAAAGAAGAGAAGACTTCCCTAGGCATAAATGTAAATATTGTGGAGACTCCTCCAATCATTTAAGAATTAGAAACACCACCAGCATTGGAGGAACTAGGTGAACCACCTTAGGTATATTTGGGGACATCCTTGGTGGAATCTCAATAAATGTGGATCCATTCTTCACCACTTTGATCATTAAGGATAGACTATTACACAACTGCATGTTTGACTTAGGGGCATCATGTAATGTCATGCCTCTGGAAGTCATGAATGAGTTAAATATCAAAGTGACAACAGCATATGGGAAGTGCACTACCATGGATTCCAGAGAAGTGCCAGTAGTGGGATGTGTGAAGGGTTTGGTGGTGCAGCTTGCAGCTTACCCAGGTAAAAATTTAAAACTTGATGTTGTCATCGTTGACTACCCAAGCCAAGTGGGGCATGCTTGCTGTCAAGAAAATGAGATGCAAGTGTTGGTGGGAGTGTCCAAATGGATATGTCCTATGCCACCATTCCAATTGAAGGCAGCCTTGTCAGGTTGTATGGAGAAAAGAAAATGTTGCATCTTATTGAGGATCCCAACAATGCATCCTATGAAGTATTGTACACAAATGTTGATGCTGAAAACTTTGTAGGATTTGTTGATGGAAAGGAGCACAAGATTGAGGAATATCAAATGTCTTGAACAAGTGGGCTCTCCTTGGAATCTATTTGTTTGATGGAGCTTGCTCCATGTTTGGGAATGGTGTTGGTGTTTTTTTACTTTCTCCTTGTCAGGAAAAATTTATTTTTTCTTTCAAACTCAACTTTGAGTGCACCAAAAACATTGTTAAGTATGAGGCACTATTGTTGGGTTTAAGAATTGCTTGGAAATATGGTATCAAGGACATCATTGTCAAAGGAGACTCAAAATTAATTGTAAAACAAGTCAGGAAGCTATATGCCACAAAGAATCAATCAAATGAAATAGTATAAGCATGCAGTTTGGGATCTTATTGAGATGTTTGATTCATTCAACATAGTGCATCATGATAGGAAATTCAATGAATTGGAAGATAAGCTTGTAGTGTTGGGGTCTCAGTTTGACAATTATATAATGTCCCCATATTATGAATATGATGTTGAGGTATTGATAAGACCTTTTTTCCCTGAATAACATTAAACATTGGTAGGTTTTTGATGATGATGCTCAGATCAGAAGATTTACATGTAGAACAAGGGAGATTTTTTGATCAATGCATTGATTTGGAGCCAATGGTATGTACAACAAAGGAAAAGAAACCTTGTTTGGCAAGGACATCATCTAGCTAAAAACCAATACCATTCCTAGAGGACTGGTTGCTCTTGAGTTTAATTTTGATAATGTTGATCACATTGTTAATAGATGCATGAAAAGCCTCAAGCAGATATTGAGGAGCATGATCTTGGCACAAAGGAGAAGCCAAGGAAAATTTGGTTAGGTAACAATCTTAGTAAGGAGGAGAAGCAGTCATACATCCAATTGTTGAAGAAATACCAAGATTACATGGCTTGGACCTATTCTGAACTAAAAGCATATAGAGAGGACTCTGTTTTAGCATGAGATTCCCTTAGAGTCTAATGCAAAGCCATTCAGGTAGAAATAAAAGGCCAATCAACCCACTCTTATCTCTTAAGATGCAAGAGGAACTGAAGAAGATGAGAAATGGAGGGATTATTCAGCCCACTAGGTATTCTTCTTGGGCTGCAAACCTAGTACCAATAAGAAAGAAGAATGGTGATATCAAGTTATGTGTAGACTTCAAGAATCTGAACAGAGCATCAATGAAGGATAATTATCCTTTACCAAATATGGAGAACATGCTGTAGTTAGTGACTGGGTCTGAATTACTCTCTACCTTGGATGGTTTCTCTGGTTATAACCAAGTTGTGGTGAAGGAATCAGAAAGGATCAAGACAACCTTTACTACTTCTTGGGGAACATATGTGTATGTCAAGATGCCCTTTGGTCCGATGAATGTTGGAGCCACCTTCTAAAGAGAAATGGATGTTGCTTTTGGGTGGTTACATCAATGAGTTTATTACTGTCTACCAGGATGATGTGACTATGTTTTCTAGAAAGAGAAGTGACCACTTGTTGCACTTGGAGAAGATGCTGATAAGATGTAGAGAATATGGCATCTCACTCAATCCAAAGAAGTGCCATTTTGGAGTGCAGAAGGAAAAGTTGCTTGGTCACATTGTGTCACAAGAAGGAGTGATGATTGATCTAGAAAGAGTAGAGGCCATCAGCAAGGTCCCAATCCCAAGAACCAAGAAGGGAATTCAGTCCTTCTTTGGGAAGATAAAATTCATTAGAAGATTCATATCAAACTTTGCTGAGTTGACCATTCCAATCACTTCCATGCTGAAGAAAGACCAAGTCATCAAATGGGAGGAGGCTGCCATCCAAGATTTCAATGGAATTAAAGAGGCACTAAATCATGCATCCTATTTTAACAGCTCCAGATTATAAGAAACCTTTCAAGATGTTCTCTTTTGTTTTAGAGACCACTAGTGCTTCTATCTTACTGTAAAAGGATGATGAAGGGGTTGAGAGGCCAATTACCTTCTTCAATAAGGCCTTACAAGGGGTTAAGATGAAGTATACTATCATGGAATACCAAACATTTTCCTCGGTAAGAGCAAAAAATGTTTTTAGACCTTGCATTCTAAGTTCTAAAGTGGTTTCTTATGTTCCCCACACCATGGTGAAGGACATTTTTTCATAGAGATGGAAGTCTCAAAAAAAAGATGTAGGTGGGGTGAACAAGTTGCAAGAATATGATATAGATATCCAAACCACGAAGTTTATGAGAGGTTTGGGCTTGGCTAAGCTTATGGCTTGAGAGCAACTTGCAAACTATTGAGGTAAATGAGGTAGAAGAATAAAGGGCAAGATGTTTTTGAAAAGTCGATGAGTTCTTGAGTGGTACAAGGATGTAATTTTCTATCTCAGACAGTTATACTACCCTGAGCATTTAAGTAAGAACCAGAAAAAGAGTTGATTAAGTTGGCTTCCCATTGAAATATGTCATCACTAATTATGGGTTAGCTTGGAATTAACCCAGAGGGAGTCCTCTTAAGGTGCATTACTGAAGAAGAAGCCCCCAAGATAATTGTTGATCTCCATGGAGGAGTTTGTGGGGGGGCATTTTTTCTGCAAGAGTCAACAACACACAAGATCCTGAGGGCTGGTTATTGGTGGCCAACTCTCTTCAAGGATACAACTCTTTTGGTTAGAAGATGTGAGAGTTGGTCAGTGCTTCTCTAGAATACTGAAAGCTTCAGGGTCCCTTCCTTTGTATCCTATATCAATTGAAGCTCCATTCAAGCAATGGGGAATGGATTTCATTGGTGAGATTTCAGACCCTTCAAGTGCTGGCCATTAGTGGATTCTTGTAGCAACTAATTATTTCACCAAGTGGGTGGAGGTAATCCCCACCAAAAGAGAAACATACCAAATTGTCATGGATTCATCTGTTGAACCATATCATATGTACAAGTTTGGGGTGCCGGTCAAGATTGTTGCTGACAATGCCATGAGCTTTAGAGATAAACCTTTGATGGCAATGTGTAAGGAGTATGGGATCAACTTGACATATGCCTCCAATTATAATCCTCAAGGAAATGGACAAGCTGAGTCTAGTAATAAAAACTTACTGAAGATTATCAGAAGAACATTAGAGCAAACAAGAGAAAGTGGGGTGAACAGTTGAAGTTTGTTGTTTGGGAAGATAGGATCACTATCAAGAGGGTCACTGGAAAGAGTCCATTTGAGTTGGTATATGGGACTCAGGCCCTACTACCTCTTCATATGCAACTGTCTTCATATCAGTTTATGCAACAACTGGAAGATCAAGAGGTAGGTCCTTATGATGCTCATATCAACCAGATTATTGAGCTTGATGAAGAGAGGATGGCATCCCGCCAGAGGCATGTAAAGTTCAGAGAGAAACTGAAGAAGTTATTTGACAAAAAGGTCACTCCCAGGGCCTTCAATATTGGAGATCTTGTGCTACTATGGGATAGCAGACATGAGGATAAGGGAAAGCATGGAAAGTTTGACTCATTATGGATGGGCCCTTACTCCATTGATATCAGGATTGGTGAGCATACCTTCTTCCTCAAGGACTTAGATGGTGAATTGCTTGAATTGCCTGTTAATGGCAGGCATTTGAAGCATTTCTTGGATTGATTCCCCTAAATCAAGGCAAAAATCTTGTGTACAGTGTATAGTTTGTTGTTTGTTTCCTATCTTTTGTGTTTTTGCTTCATTTTGGTCCTTAGTGACCTACTTTTGCTAGTTTCTCTGTTTCTTTTTTAAAGGTGGCTTGTTTCTCTGCTCTACAAATTGACTCTATTTCCTAATGGATATTTTTGGCACTTGGTCTACCTTGTGTTCTTGTGGCACTCATGGGAGTTCCCATCCCTGAGTTGGAGCTGATGTTGGTGCTCAAAATAGTCTCGCCCCATTTGTCCTTTGAAAATCTATCGATTTACAGACCTCTTTCACTTTCTTTTTCCCATGTTGTGTGCTGGTTAATCTTTGGTGCCCATTTTTAATTTTTTCCTGGGTCATAGATCACTTATGGGTCCATGGTTTTCTCCTTGTTTCTTTGTTCATCTGGAAAAGGTCTGTAATTTGGGTCTCCCATTCTCTGTTCATCTAAAAACTCAGGTTCTCCCATGTTTTCCATTTTCCACAGTCAGGATTTGTTTTCCTTGTCATTTCTTCCCTAAATACTTGAAGAAAAATGAATGGATGTATCTCTGAGGAACTTATTTGAGCCTTATAACACTTCTTAAATTCTCTGTCCTTGGAGAAATTTTCATTTTTGGGCTTGAATGATCATTTTTCTGTATTTTACAGTTTGATGGTGTTTCTCCCTAGTCAAATTTACATCCTTGCATTAACAGGGGACGTGGCCCTTTTGGTTAGATGCGGCTCAGCTAAGTTACTTCAAAAATTTCTATGAAAGGCCTCAACTCAAAATTTGTCCACGTGGAGGAACGACACTCGTTTGAAGATCTACTTTTTGGTTTGGCCTTGGAGTAGTGCTAGGAGGACACATGGAGGTTTCCGCTGCTTTTCCTGGACTTAGAAAATTTTTATACAGCTAATACAAATGTGGAAAAAAATAGGGACACATGGTGAGCCCGCGCTCATTTAGGGTCTCTGCTTTGGGAACCATTTTGAAATTGCACCATGGAGACACGTGGAGGATTCTCATGCTTTGTCTCCCCATACTTACATTTTTCAAAGTGTTTTGGGAGTTCTAGGACATGTGGAGGAATTGTGCATGTTTGGGGAATGGCCCTTGAGTTTCATTTTAAAGAAGTGCCAGGAGGACACGTGGAGGCATCCTCTCACTTTACATTTTGCTTAGACTTTTCAACAGCCAAAGGAGACTTCCTCAGAGCATGAAACATGGCACCTTCCACTGAGCTTCAAGTGTTTAGACAGACCTTGCCAGAAAAGGACACATGGTGAGCCCGCGCTCGTTTAAGGTATCAAATTTTTGGGACCATCTCAAGGTGCGCCATGGTGACACATGGCAGTTTGAAAATTCAAAGGGGTCAGATTCAACTGCAAAGACCATCAGGAGGGAAATTTGGATTTTTTTCCCTACTTGAGATGCAAATGATGTAAGAACATCAAAATGGATGCTTTCGTAGCAAGCCCAATAAAGGAAAGGTCAAAGCTTGCTCCAGGTCAATGGGAGAGGTGCAGGACTTTTGGGGGAAATTTGGAAAAATTTCCTTTGTGGGAGAAAAGAGTTAAAAGTAAAAAAGGAAGCGCATGGTTATGCTAGGACCCATTGGGACAATGTGTCAGGACCCATTTCCCGAAGGGTGGAGCTACAGGGAAAATATTGGAAAATTTTCCTTTTTCCAAAAAGAGGGTCAAATGGTAGAATTTATCCATGGTTTTACTTTGGGACCCACCTTAGGACACGTGTTAGGCTCATTTCTTGAAGGGTGGAGGTGCAGAGAAAAATGGAAATTTTTTCCATTTTTCCAAAATTTGTAAAAAGTCATTTAGGAAGCCCCTGGGTCTATTTTTAAGTTTGAATCTTCCATGTGAATGACCCAAATTCAAATTAAAGATCAATGGCAGCTGAGAGTCTGAATATGATTTTCCCACCATTTTTATTGAAACATGCCTAAAAGTGTGATTCTTCATGATTTCTTGGTTTTCCTACACGCCAAGTAGAGAGGGGAGTTAATGTTGATATATGAGTTTGGTGGGGAGATCTGGAAGACATCTTTCACCATTAAAATGATCTGACTGTCGAGCTTGATTAGATTTTCTATTTTCTTCTCCCAAGCATGCAAGGAGCTAGATTTGACAGATTAGGGGTGGAAGTGGTTGGCGAATTGAAAAAATAGTGATCTAGTAGAGCAAGGAGTTGAATGTCAGGAGATATTTGAATGAGATCTGCCCCCTCGAGCACCTGGCAACTTTTGTGCAATTTGATTCTAAGAAATCGCATTGTGATCATGGCAAGCACTAGTAGCACTCAATGATTCTTGGATTTTTATTTTTGGGAAAAGGGGTATCTATTGTAAATGTTATAAATGAGCACAAATTTTTCATGCAAATGGAATGGGAGTGTTCCAGGAAAGTTAAAGGTCACTGATTTTTCTAAGAAAAAGCTTGACAAAACCTATCTTTTGAGAAGCCTTCTGAGAAGCCTGTATATCTCTTTTGTATTAAGTTTGATCGTGTCAAGGTGGTTGCAAGTGTATAGCCATTGAAAAGCTTTGAGATTGTTCTAGAAACTTTCCCTTGCTGATAAATTTAATCAAACTTGAGTTATTCTGTGTTGATCTTGAGCAAAATGTGTTTGTTTCATCTCTAAATGTATGCAAGTAGTTTTTCTTGTTTTATTGCAATCTTGTATTAAAATCTGATTCAATCACACAGGTCTCAATCCTTGTGATAGTTTAGTGGCATCTGTAATTTCATTTCTCAAGAGAGCCTTCATCTGGGAGTGAAATAAATGATTTAAAATCACTTTTCTTTCATTTTTTGACAGAGATTATCTATAAGCCTTTGGGTGTACCTTAAGTGTGCACGTGATTTGACTTAGATCTTGGTGCTTTTAATTGGGTTTTCTAACTCGAGCCTTCATGATAGATTCTCATAGATTGTGTGAAAGAGTGCTAATTTGGGCCTCCATTGAAGCACATATTCTGGTTGAAGAAACATTTTAGCTATTTTGTGGCATTCTGTTGGTTTAACCTTCCATTTTGTAAGTTTCCTCAAGGATCTGGTGAAACCAAGTTCACCCTGCCGTCACCTCCCACAAAAATTCATTGAAAAACAACCAGTGTTACCTGTACTACCATTGTTTTTCCTGTGTGTGCACACATGCATAAATCCATTACCAAAAGTATGCAAGAAGCAATTCAGGGTCCCAAATGTCTTTAGTAACCTTTGCCTTGCTGTGAAAATATCTCCATGATTTAGAAGTGACAACTCATGAGAGTTAGATTTGGTGTGCATTGATCATATTTTCCTCAAGGTCTTCTCTATAAAATTTATGCAAAAGAAGGATATCTCCGTATCTCCTTCAAATAAACAGAGGTTACAAAATAGGTTCTCTTACCCTGGTTGAAAAGGCACAACCTAAAATAGTGAGGATAGATCAAATCCTTTTGAAGGTGCTATCCATTTCTCCACATCTGAGTGACTAAGGGCCAGCTCAGATCACCCTCCCCAGACTACAAAACAACCTATACTTGTGATCTATTTGTCTCTAAGCTTCCATGATAAATATATGATGTTGCTCAGACTTGAAAAGGAGAATCAATTTGGATACCAACACTAGAGTGGCATTGTTGGAAAAGAGAAATAGTTTGCATAAAATACTATTACTCAGATAGTAACTTGCATGGAAAAGAGAAACAATCATATGACCAGTTGTTAAAGATGATCAGGCATAATGCTTAGCATGGTCATATCAAAAATCAAAGGGTACTTGGGCCCAATGAAGAATTATGAGAGGTTCTCTGAATCAGGGTGTACATCATTGTATAGTGGCGGTATAGTCTTTTCAGGTGGAGAGACTTTCGTGTTTTTCTTTAGAAGGTATGAAGAAAACTCCATCTGGTGACCATTGGTTTCTCAATTGCATCCTTGTGGGAAAATGGTTATTATTGAGGCCTGATCTGCATTGTTCTTTGAATTCCATTACGTTACATGGTTTATTCCTGCACTGTGGTCATGCTATTTGGATTCTTGTTTTGCACTCGTAGAAAGTGCTCCCGGAGTCAAAGTTGATTTTAGTGGAAGCTTGTAATTGTTGCCCATGATTTATGAGTTGAAAGATATTTCCTTCAATTGGTTTCCATATCGATAGATATACATATCCTTGGGGCTCGAGGATCCGCATGAAGTTTAGGCGGCTTCTCAATCTTCATATTTCTCTGGATTCAAGGGTAGAGAGCGTTGTAATTTGAGCGTAAATTCAGGTTTTTCCCCTTCCTCTTTTGTTCCACACTGCCATGTTTTGTTACTCCCTGTCAATTTTTGCCCTCAACATCCATGATACACCTTCTCCTGTTGTTGATTACTAGAGCTGAGAATGATGAGACAACAATTAATGGCAGTCCCTTTCCACATTTCAACTTATTGTAAAAAATTTCAATTCAACCTCGGAAGTGAATGACTCATGAATATTATTCATGTGGAAAGTACTTTGAAGTGGTAGGGATGAAAGTATCTACATTCGAATGTGAAAGAATCATACATGGTATGTCTGTTCATGTTACAAGTGGGAATGTGGGTTCACGGAAGATGTAAGCTGTAAGTTTTTTGCCTTACTATTCCCATGAGGATGAAGTCCAAGAGATGAGATGTAACCGCACAAATCCATCTTGATGGCGAACAGCTCAAAAGTGTGAGTGAGTGAACATGGTTTTGGGGCATTGTGACCTAAATTTAGGGTGTTAACTGCATATTTAGAAACTACATTTGAAACCTTTGTTCTGACCTTGAAAAGGAAATACGTAGGAAGAAATATTACATTTTTGGCTATCCTCATTAATAATCACTTTTGAAATGCTTGATTCATGCAATATCTAATCTTGTTACAAATTCTGTTCCACCATGCACGCCATTGGCTATAAAATTGTATTTAGTTGATTGAAACAACTCCAGAAGGGAACACTTGGACTATTTTTAGATGATTGCTTCCCACACTTAAATTTATTCAATGGACATGAAATCGAATATTTCAACTTGGACACACAAGGCAATTTGGCATCTTCCATTACACATCTTAAGTTTTGTCAATGCAAATTTCCCAACACTCTGGAATGAGTTACCAGATTGTTTAGAGTCTTTATTTTTAAAATCATAAAATTATGCCAAGAAAGAATGTGGAGGCTTCCATTTAGTTCACATTGAAAAATTTCTCTAAGGAAGAAAAATAATTTATCTTGGGCCTGTTGCGTTTCGGGACGTCCTATACGTTTCCATGAAAAGGCAACACGAAAAAACTTCATTAAATTGAAAAGGTTAAAGGCATAGACAAACACGTGGAGGCTTCTATTTTAGTCCTTTCAAGTAGAGCCGACATTGAAATCACAATCCTTTAGGTAAATTGATCCTTAGAAGCTAGTGGATGTTTCACAGAAATTCTTTCTTGAGAGGCAAACCTGTAGTTTCATTTTGAACTCATGTTGAGAGGAGTTTCCTCGAGGGAGAAACAGGATTTGCGAGTTATCAAGCCCAGTTCTTATCGTTGAGCCACAGAAAATGATTTCATAAAATTGGGACCCTTCATAATTTTATGACAGAATAATAAGAATTTTATAGGTTTCAATCAAAAGTATTTCTTACACTGGAATCCCAATCATGGTTGAGGGTTGAGAAACATGATTAGGCTTCCATCGACCATTCATGGTAGCTTCCATGTTTTGTTCTAAACATTTTATTAAGAAAATTTTTAAAAAGCAAAGGGATTCCTGAATATTATATTTTGAAGGGAAATTTTTTTAATGAGTGAGCAAAAACCTTCATTGTATAAATCCGCTCCATAGAATACTCAATTAAAGGGTCACTTACATTCTGCCCTAAACCTAACTATGTTGCACGAAGCCCATCTTTCCTAACATGTACTGGATCTTAGAAACCTGTTATGAGGTAGAAAAATGTCGTAAGTTTGAAAAAGTAGCGTAACCATTGAAAATTTTTAGATTGCCTCATTAATGCTAAACCTTCTCTCTTCTTCTGTTTGGAACAAAACTTAAACAGGAATTTTATTACCTCTTGGAGCCAATTTGTGTCCTTTCAAATTAGACCAAGGTTTTTATAAATGGTTTCTGATATTCGTCTTACAGATTGCAAAAAATTTTGTTAAAGGCCCTGTCGTAAGAAAAAACTGATCTAACCTGTTATTTTAGGATGAATTACAATTCTATTTATGCAACTCGAGCCCATAATGTCTAAGTTATATATTTTTAAAATAACTTTGACTACAATTTTAAGTCTCCCCGCTAAATTGTTTGGAAACCTGCAGTGTAACTTGGGTCATGAATTTTAAGCGTGGTTCCTTAGGCGTATGTTGAATAAAGTGGTACCAACCCTTAAATGACAGGTTTTGATTCTCAAATATTATCCCTAGAAATGTGACATTTCTCTCCATTGGATGTCCACCTTTCTGGTCACTATGAATGGTTAACTACGTGGCTTCTTATTTAGCATTGGCTAATGTGTTGCATGAAGGTTCCCAAACATTGAAGATAAGGGATTTATTCTATAGTAATTCTTCCAAATATAAAAATTATTCTAAGTTTCCTACATGAGCAACCCCTGTTTTCCCCATTTTTATTAAGGTATTAAAATGGCATATTTACTACCAACATAAGACGTAGATCTTTATTACATATGCCTTAGTAACCTTACTTTTTTGAAACAAATCACCACTGACATTCTTAAATGACAAGTTAATAGCACTCATAATATGGTCATTGATCATATTTTCCTGCAAAAGAGTTTCAAAAACTTATTTATTTAGTGAAAAGAAGGACATATTCCTCCTATCACCAACTTAAATAATTTAGTTGTAATAGTCTTTGGTACAACCTAAATATGAGGATCGATCATGCCTTTTGAATTTATCCCTTTTCATCCTTGAATCATGACAAATGAGCTATGTCAATGCATGAATCTTCCCCAGCTTTCCATTGCCGGTTTCCGTTTTATATGAAATGATTTACCTATCTCTAACACTTTGCATGTTAGAATCCATGATCATCTTACGACTTGTAAAAGAATTTTCCCCAGATACCAACTTGTGAGGCAGAAACAGAGGAGAGAGAATAGAGATTGATATCTCTTATTATTCTATTGAACAAAGAACCCACGTAATTATTTATAGGTACGGGAATAAACAAGACTCCTCTAAATGGATGGAGAAGTTACAAATAAGAAGGAGAGAAGAATAGAATAGATAGAGCAGCTAGTCTAATAATAAAAAATAAGTACGTAGACTATGCTAACATTCCCCCCTTATTACATTATTCTTGCAAATGTGACCCCTAAAAAAGTTCAAATTTCACTTTGCCAAGAGATTTTGTGAGAATGTCGGCTACCTGTGCTTCCATGGGACAATACTGAAGCTAAATGTGATGGTTCAAGACGTGCTCTCAAATGAAATGGCAGTCAATTTCAATATGCTTTGTTCATTCATGAAAGACTGGATTCTGCATGAGCTTCAACACACTCTGATTGTCGCAATAGAGAATAGGTGACTATTTTTCAGGAATTCTGAGGTCATCCAAAATGTGACGTAACCATATCACTTCGCACATAGCTCCTCAGGCGGCACGATATTTTGCGTTTGTGGATGAGATAGAAACAACATTCTACTTCTTTCTTATCCATGAGATAGGTCCAGATCCGAGATGAAATATGTATCATGTCGTTGACTTCTTGTCATCAACAGATCTGGCATGGTCTGAGACGATGTATCCCTGTAAGAAGAATTGATCATTCTTCTTATATTCCAGACCATAGTTAGTTGTTCCTCAGACATATCTCAAAACATGCTTTGTTGCATTCCATTGACATTTCTTCAGCTCCTGAATGAACCTAGAAAGATAGCTGACAGCATAGCAGAGATCTGGTCTGGTATATGTCAAATAGATGAGCCCTCCAACAAATTGCCTGTAGAGAGTAGCATCTACTTGAGGTGAGTCCTGGAATCTTGAAAGTTGTAAGCCTTTTTCCATGGGAGTGGATATAGGTTTACAGTCAGACATTCTATACTTTTCCAGGAGTGTCTTGGCGTATTTTGTGTGGGAGAAAAAAATGGGATGCTCCTTTTGCCATATCTCCAAGCCAAGATAGTAATGTAGTAGCCCTAAATATGTCATGTCGAAGGTTCTTTTGAGATCATTCTTTACAATATCAACCTCATCTTCTGAACTTCCAGTGATCACAAGATCATCTACATACACAACAAGAATGACTATTTCCTTTCCTACCTTCTTTATATACAAATTGGAATCTGAGGTGCTACGAGTGAACCCATGTTGCAAAAGGTGATTGTTGATATTGATATACCATGCCCTTCGAGCTTGTTTAAGTCCATAAAGTGATTTGATGAGATGACATACCTTTTTAGGATGCTTTTCATCAAAAAATCCTTCAGGTTGGGTCATGTATACTTCTTTCAGATCACAGTTTAGGAAAGCACTCTTGACGTCCATCTACTGTAGTTTCCATCCTTTATATGTTGCAAGTGCGCAAACTACTCTGATGGTCTTCATCTTCACAGTGGGTGCAAAGGTTTCTTCATAGTTGATGCCCTCTTTCTGAGCATATCCTTTCGCTACAAGTCATGCTTTATGTTTGTCGATGGATCCATCTGCCTTATATTTTGTCTTGAAAACCCATTTACAGCCTATGGGTTTCTTTCCTGTAGGCAGATCGATAAGTTCCCATGTCTGATTTTTCTTGAGTGAGTGAATTTCTAAATCCATGGCTTCCTTCCACTGAGGTTGACTGAGTGCTTCACGAACATTGTCTAGCTCAGAGCTATTAATCAGTGAACTCATGAGTGCAAAGTTTACCTTATTTCTTGTTTGACTCCTTGTTTTGACTCCGGATGATGTATCTGGGAGTTAGTGCAAATGTGAGTCCTTGATGGTGCTTTGTACCCACTTCGGACGAGAACTGGGTTGCTTTTGAGAAGAACTGTGTTGTTGCCATGTGAATTGATGTGGACTCACATTCTCCAGTTCTCCAAGGTCAACAAATAGCTCTCCTGACAGCATTTGTTTTCTCTGAGTAGTCTCCTTTGGCTCATCATCTGATTCGGAGACTAGTCGGTGAGAGGTGGTTGGAAGTGGATATTTTGTTGATACTATTGAGTCAAAGGATGAATCATCACAAACCACATCACGACTCTCGTATATTTTCTTTGTCTCAGGATCCATGAGACAATATGCCTTCAATGTAGTGCTATAGCCAAGTAGGATGCATGCGAGTGACTTTGGCTCAACCTTCTTTCTTTTCTGAGCTGGGACATGCATGTATGCTATGCAACCAAATACTCGTAAATGAGAAATTGATGGCTTTCTACCACTCCATACCTCTTATGGCATTTTATTTTGTAGAATCTTTGTTGGTGCCTTGTTGAGAAGATATACAGCTTTCTGTACTGCTTTAGCCCAATAGCATTCCTATAGCTTTACTATTGTTAGCATGCAGCGAGCCATCTCCATCACTATGATTGTGACACTCAACAATGCCATTCTACTGGGGCATGTACGGAGCAATCAGGTTCTGCTTTATGCCTTGTTGGTTCAAGAATGCCAAGAACTTGTTTGATGTGAATTCCCCCCCTCGATCTGAGTGAAGTAGAAGAAGTGGTTGTCCGGTCTCTTTCAAAACACGATGATAGAAGTTCTAGAAGTGTTGAATAGCCTCACTTTTCTTCTTCAGGAAACACATCCACATCTTGTGGGAGTAGCCATCCACGAACAATTGAAAGTACTTGTATCCTGAAAACAAAGCAGGCAGAGGGCCATTCAGATCGGTATGAACTACCTCCAGATGCTTCTTGGCATGGAAGGTGCTTGACTGAAATGTATCCCTTTGTTTTTTTCCTGCAAGACAGCTAGGGTTAATAGGCAAGGAACTAGATAATTTGGGTAGTCCATGAACCATTGCTTTTGAACTCATTTGATGCAATGAACTAGCTGACAAGTGTCCATATATAAAATGCCAAAGGGTAGTAGATTGTACTGTTGATGCAGATAAAGCAACTACAGAAGATGAAACAATATCTAAAGTAAATAATTTATCTTTTACAAATGCTTTAGCAAGAACCATACCTTTTCTAGAGATTAAGCATGACTTAATGCCATTTTGGACAAGAAATTCTACCTTAAGGTGATGATTTAACAGCTGAATAACTGACAAGAGGTTGCTAGTAAAGCTAGGAACATATAGTACCTTTGTAAGTGTACATTTTCGTGGTCCCAAAGGAATGGTGACCTTTCCTATTCCTTTTGAAACGTACTCTTTTTCATCCGCTATCTGAACTCGATCTCCAGTTGGTTCTTCGTGTAGTGAATCAAACAGCTTCTTGTCACCTGACATATGCTTGCTTGCACCAGAGTCTATCAACCAGACTTTCTTCATGGGCTGAGAAGTTTGCGAGACGAGTACGAGGTTCTTACCACAATGTGCTCCTTCTGATGTTCCCTCATCAAATTCATCATCTTCTTGGGCTGCGAGATGTCCCTTCTGATTTCTTCAGCGGGGACGTTGTTTGGACTTTTGAAAATCTTCGTGCCCTGATGTGCTTGTTTGACTTGAAGACCCTTGTTTCAAGCTATTGTAGCAGCAGTGATTAGTCTCGTGAGTGTTGGTTCTACAAATGTGACACCATTTCTTTGACTTTTGATATTTCTGTTGTTGTTTTGGTTGCACTTGATTTGGCTTCTCTAGGGGACCCTTCTGATTATTCTGGCCACGGTATGGCTTTGAGAACATGGCTTTATCCTGAGACTCCTCATGGGATGAAGTGATGGCCTCTTCCTACTGCAGAAAATTCACAAGCTCTTCGAATGTCATTGTTTGTTTAGACACATTTAGTGTCGTAACAAACACTCAGAATTGAGAAGGGAGTGCTCTCAAGGTGATTGCGATGAGAAGTTTATCGACCACTGTTTCACCGAGTGCTAATAACTCTGATATCAACTCAACCACATGACGTAAGAAATCCTCCACTTTCTCATCTAACCCCATAGAGAGGGTGTGCTACTTTGATTGAAGATGAAAAATCTTCATCTGATTTTTGGCTTCATAAATTGTTGCTAGCTTGTCCTAGGCCTCCTTTGGTTTGTCCACATTTCAAACATGTGGTTGCACATCGTCACTGATACTGAGCATTATCAACATCAAGGATTTTGCACTAGCCATCTCATACTTTATCAATTCATCAGGGGCTGTGGGAGCGGGCACAGACCCTGTGACAATGCTCCATAATCCTTCAAACTAAAGGATTGTCCTCATTTTTGTTTTCCAGGACGCAAAATTGGGCCCTTTGAGCAACTGAGCATTGGAAAGAAGTAACTTCAGAACAGACATCGTAATAATAAAATATTTATTTATTTATTTCAAGAGTTATTACAACTTTGACTCACTGATGAGAATAACTGGCTCGTAGATGCTCACAATATTCACGTGTAGTGAGACGACGACACTTTGTGGGGCGTTATTCTTTGTCTTCATATTCGGCATCGTATCTGGCCTCTAATTCTTCCTGTACTCACTTTTCTTGGCAGTTGACGTCGAAAAGGAAATATTCAAGAAGTCCTTCTCGAACTAGCTTGTCGAAGGCTAGATTGCCAGTGTTCCGAAGTTTGTTGAGCAATGCAAAGTAGAACCCAGAGCCCTCTGGGGCTTCTTCACGGTGTTCTCTAGCTTGCGAGTTGATGTTCCAGCTTTCGGCTGTGGCATCCATGTTATTGATGCTCTCAATCGAGTTGTCTACACTTGACATTCAGCGAAGTGTTGTAGGATTAACTTCACGTTGCCTTGGTAGAGTATCATTATCAAAATTCCACGTAGTAGTTCAAATCCAACTCTTTTTTGAAGACATACAGACCAGGAAACAGGCATTAGAGATCTTCTACGCTACAACAATGACTATCTTCCCATGTGGCTACGAGCAGAGAAATTCTTCAAATGCAGTTTCAGACTTCCACGAAGGAATCAAATGTGCTGGTCACATTTTTATTATAAACAACAACTTTTGCATAGAACTCTCCACGTAACTTTGAATGGATAATCCTTCGTAGGATCTTTGCGGTTCACTGGTTGCTGATAGACTTCCACGCAGAGCAAAATAGTCACCTCATTTGATCAAAGAATCTTCCACGTAATTCCACGCAGGTGTTTTTTCTTTCCACGTAGGTTTCCAGACACTTGTCTCTTATGTTTGGCTCTTTGGTTAGATTCCACAAAGAATTACAAGATCTCCACACAGAGGATATTTAAACTATGAATTCTTCTCTCCATGCAATGAATGGCCTTTGGCATAGAAATTGGTCAAAATAGTAGCATTCCATGCAAATGTGGTCACAAATTTCCACAAGAAGTATATTTCCACATATGTCCTCCACACAGAAGATGACTCTCCAATCCATTCACCAACTATGAATTCTTTCTTTAGCATAGGAAAACGAGAATGTTCTTCTCTTCACACATCTACACACACAGGTTAGAGAATTGGAAAGCTCTGATACCAAAATGTGAGGTAGAAATAGAGGAGAGAGAATAGAGATTGATATCTCTTATTATTCTATTGAACAAAGAACCCACATACATTATTTATAGGTACGGGAATAAACAAGACTCCCCTAAATGGATGGAGAAGTTACAAATAACCTATCCATTTCTACTGCTCAATATTAGCCCACACTAGGAGTAATGTCTTTCCTTAGAAATATCATAAACCAAAGAATACTTCTTTAACAAATAGCTAAACTTATGAATGAATCTTTAAAGAATGAAGAATAGGGGAAGTTAATGAATCATACAATAAATAAAGGGTTTATTTTAGAAGCGAATATTCGTGAATATGCGATTATTAGGAATTTTTAATTTTGAATGAGCTCAATTTTTTACTACAACTTATGGTAGCGCATTCTCCAAAATTTTACGGTTGTTATTTTTTTTTAATAGAATTTCTCCTTTGTGTATCCACTAAGGGCCAACCAATGTTAGCATATTCTCCTTCATGTTATAACATACTATTATATATAAGATCATAATAAGCTTGTGAAAAATATTAAACTATAAGTCAAAAAGTGAAAGGAATAAGTGAAAGAGGTAAGTTAAAAATTGAACTCTCTATTTGTCAAGTTTTTTGGTAAAATTATTACTAGTCGATAATATTAATTTGTGTTGTTGTAAGGCAAGACGACTGTAAAATTTTGACCAATAACAAGATCATATTACAAGATGATAATTGTTCTTTGTTTTTGTTTTCCAGTAACATTGTTTTGTGTTGTGTTCCATAGTGTTTGTTTAACCTTTCGACAATATTCATTTTTGTTATTATATGGTAAGATTAACCCGTGTTTCCATTTTGTAGCATTATCTTTATTTTTCCTAGTCTTTCATTTATTTTCTATAGATCATATTTGAAACCTCTTTATTTTTATTGCATGTGCAAAATTAAAAATTATTTGTGTGATGGACCATATTAGAAATGAGAAAATAATTCATGGAAAAATAAAACGTGACATAGACATTGGAAACTATTTCAGTCAGTGAACAAGAACCCTAGTGGCAAGAGGTAAGTTTGACTCTTATTATGTTAATGTTACTTTATTTTTTAATTTTATTAGGGATGTTCTAAGAAAACCAATTTCTTTCAAATGTAGAAAACCCTAGCAATGACCTTACTCTAGATGAAATTCCCAATCTGGGGAGTAATTCAATTCAAATTGATAGTACTAATAATCCCATTTTCTATCCAAATCAAACTTCTGATAAACATACGAGAAAAACACATCAGAAATGTATGAGTGAGAAGTGAAGTATGTGAAGGAATTATAAATTTGAATGGTAAATTAAATATCCATTTACTGAACCTGTTGAACAAGAAAATAATGTTGATACTCTTACAAAATGTAGATGTACTATATGCAGTTGGAAACTAGGCAGAGACCACAAAATATAATCGAAGTTTGATACAATAGAGAAGAATTGTGGGAAGGTAGATAAGTCTAAAAATTAAGATGATGTAAGAGTAATTAAAAAACTAGATGGAAAACTGAGGAAGATGATTTACATATGAGACATGCAACAAAGTATGAAAATCCTCATAAACATATTCAAGACATGGTTGAGAAAGGTTCAACGATAAAGGCTAAATTTGAAAAAACTACTGATGCAAGCCTTCAAGAAAAAGTTATACAATTTATAACAATATTTAACATTTTAAAAAATGACAGACCAATTTAATATATCCTATAAGATATTATTTTAATCTAATGGGTTTTCAAATATTCCAAAGATACCAGTGCATGGGAAATTGAAAAGTTTATGGGAGAAATTGAAATCACTTATTTGAGATAGACAGTAAAAAATTGGAATTTTATAGTATTGTCGATTGATGAGGTCACAATAGTAGACAATATATCTTGTGTATGCCTGCATTTCTACACGTTCAGTTTCAATAACCATATTAAGGAAATCATTTACTAGTTATGCACAAAATGATGGACAACTACAATTTTTAAAACCTATATAAACTTGTTATTAAATATTTGAAGGAAGTAGATGGTATGGATGATCATTCAATAGCTACAAACATATTTGTGTAGGAGATGATGGTAAAAATTTCATGAAAGGTCACAAAGACAATTTTTGCACTTTTGTAAAAATGGGCAACTCGAAACTTCGTTATGATGGATGGCATTGGTGAAGTGAACCTAAGCTAGGGGAGATTATTTCATTTTAATGTTTTTTCTATTGGATTAATTAATGACTACATGTAATTTGCAAGAATGTGTGTTGTTACAAAATGTAACAGATATCATAGTCTACAAATTCATGTTTGTCTTCAGCAAAAGAACACAAAGGCTCTAAAGGAAAGATGTGTAATCTTGATGAAGACTGAAAAATACATAATAGATGAAGTGTTAAGTTTTGGAACAACAATCATAGTTGCAGATTACATTAGTATCAAAGTTCATTACTAAGGTTATAGGTATTTTAAAATTCTTTCCTTCATGATTAAATACATTCAATTATGTTATTGAGTTATTTTAATTCATTATACAATCCATATACAAAGATGAAATGCAGAAGGAAGTACACAACTCAGTTTCAGAATTCAATGTTTTATTCATAAGGAATTTCAAATGTTTCCCACACAAGAAGTGGTATGTAACTCAAGTAAACATCATAACTACTAAAATAGAAGGTGCATGTGTATGAAAATAAAACCAAAAGAAGATGAAGGAATCCTTCATTTCCTTACTTATTTTGTCCTGCTGCTCCATCTTTGCTCCATCTTTTGCTCCATCTTTATCCTTGTCATTCAATACTACACTGTAGCTGAAAAACAACATGAAAAGAGACCGTCAGTCATGAGCTCAAGATTAAATCATGTTCTTGTATTGTCTATCTTCGTGCAAATGAATCTTATGATATCAAGAGGTATGATTACAAAAAATATAAATGCATAGCAGACAAACAATAATATTCTACATCATTACATATAATTCTCACAATCATTTCAGAGAGCAAAGATAAAAGAAAAAACTATGGAATAGAAGAGAGGCCAAAAATCCTAAATGTTTTCTAACTAGTTTATCTAATTGTGCAGGTACATGTATGAAGAAGGAAATAAACACTAACTACTGTGTTTATATATCAGAAGTATTACATTTTGTAACTTGAATTAGAAAAGTACATTTATTTCAGTTCAGACTAAAGATTGAATACACAAAGATGTGCATGTACTAATCCATAAAATAAATGCAGGTTTAGTGCTACAGATTCTAACAAATGGAATGAGACAAAATTGTAGCTGAAACAGAATGGAAAAGGGAATCTGAGAAAATTTTGACAGGGCTTCACCATGTAAAATGGACATTTTACATCTTTCCATCATGTTATTTCACAACTAATGCATGGTTGAAAGTTTTACTAATCAAATTATATGTAAGAAAGGAGTTAAAACACTATATAGCAAAGCTACAAATTCAAATAAATACAGGTTACTTTTGATAAAGAACAACTTCAGTTTACAGTACAACTAAGGAGTTGGGCTCAAGTAATAGCCATGATTCATGATACAAGAGATACAAGTACACAATTAACCAGCTCAATACTTAGACAAATTCATC
The DNA here is from genome assembly GCA_019776745.2 of Taxus chinensis. NCBI lineage: Eukaryota > Viridiplantae > Streptophyta > Pinopsida > Cupressales > Taxaceae > Taxus > Taxus chinensis. The sequence continues at coordinate 250,896,344 of CM034157.1, read as the reverse complement.
AAACATCAATGACTTACAAATGAAAAGGTTACAAAAGAAGTGAAGAAATAAAGATAGAGATTTGTAAAGGATAGAAGGTAAATACAAAATCATAGATCAAGATGGCCACAGTAGGTGATTCAGGTAGGAAGAATAGTAAACATTCAATAAAGCTTCTTTTAAAGAACAACACTGAACCAGTTTGGAGAGTAAGGTTTTCAAAGGGTAACATGTTCATCATGTTCAACAAAGAAAGTTTTTAGAGCTACTACAGGATGTATGAGGAGTACAGAAACAAATCAAGGTGCTACATCACTTCTACAGAATACAAATACAAGTTACAAAGGATCAATCCAAAAGGTGAACTGAAGAGAAAGGTACATAACTGAATGTGTAGGTACAACTATTGACAACACAAGAAATCACCAATAACAATTTCAAGATCTCAGAAAATCACCACTTCAGCATTTAGAAGTGCCAATCAGAAATTACTAGCTATAGGAAGAATACAAAATCCTTCATAACAAGGATGAGGGAAAATCAACATACTATAATTCAAGGAACCATTTAGATTGAAGCACACAACTATACAGATCTGCAAACATGAAAAGTGATACAAATTTGTGAAAATGCTTTCCAAATTCATCACTCAAGTATATTACAGAGTTCACAAACAATATAAACTAAATGGAATGTGGTTGGAGTTTCATATTTTCTTGAGTTACATGACCAAATCATGAGCCTATATTACAACTTTCCATATATGTTTCTACAAAAATAAAGATTAAGGATGAATCTTGCAAGAATAATTGGTACGTTAGTACTTATTGCAAGCAGTAGAACAGTTGAGTTCAAATTTTTAAAAATATTTCCAATCTTGGTGTTAAATAGAAATGGATAAACAAACTCAGTTGCTTCACTTGTATAAGTACACAGAAAATAGACACTATGTCCATAAGCTGGAAAAAATTTGAGTCAATGTCCATTAGACAAATGGCGGAATGTCACAGTTTTATGAGAAAATAGAGCTCAACAAAAGCACAGGATTCGGGGTGAAATGCTCAAATAAGGACCGAAAATGAAACATATTTTACAATAGAGCATGTTTCTAAGTGAAAGCAGGTAGAGTGTAAACAAGAAATAGCTTCAAACCTCCAAAATATTAAGCACAAGATGAAAACTAGGCAGGTTTTAACCCCTAGAAAGTTACAATTTGGATAACCCCACATGATCATTAATAAATAGTTAGCAATCAATGAAACTCATATTCAAAGAGGTAGAGAAGAACCTTTAAAAACCTCAAGAAATTCATTTATGGCCAATACATCAAAATTAAGTAATATATAAAGCTCTCTAAAACAAAATCTCAGAGCTAGCACCATGGTACTTACCATTTTCGAAACAAATCAAGGTAGTATAAAGGAATACTAATTGGGCCAATTTCTTCCAGTTTTATGGCACCCAGCAACAGGGGCAAATGAAGTTCAAAACGCTTCAAAATCAAAGAAACTTAATATGAGATCCATATTGAAAAAATTAATGGGTATCCGTAGATCAGGAATAATCAAAAATCAAAGATAAAATATTTGAACTAAAAATGGGGTCAAAACACAAAACACTTAGCATTGAGTTTTGAGCCAAGTAAGTTCCAAGACCAAGTCGGACCATTGAAATTAACGGTGGCCAAAATAAAAACTGAGCTAGGTATTGAAAAAAACCAAATGTGTTAGGCAATCAGATGAAGGTGAAAGTCTAAAGAATCACAAAGAAATGACCATCACTATTTTCGAATGCTCAGTTCATCTCCTCACATCTAGAAATGGTGAAATACATTTGCAAGATATCATAGAGAAAGACTCAAAACTCAAATACAAAATTTTACTAATGAGTGAAATGAAGCTATGAGTAACTTAGAGAGATAAAACATCCAGTCTACAAATTATAGAATGTTATTCATAAAAAAGCATCTACTCATGTTTTCATCAAAATATAAAGAGAACCAACAAAGGAGTTTAAAATGGTTTACTTTTCACAGACCATTTTCAGATCTACAACTTTTTATAAAAATCATATAGTGAGACAAGAACTTACCTATTTCAAAAATGAAAGTTTATTGTTGAAACCTTCGAGTCAAAATCATCAGTTCAGGAAATAACAAAACCCAAAAAATTTCGAGCTTGAAATGCCAGAGAATAACAATGAAACAAGATTAATGTAAAACATAAATACAAATTAGTGCATTTGAAATAGAAACGATAAGGGTTTCAACCATTATCAAAGCTCAAAGTAAAGGAAGTCTAAAGAAGAAATAAATGAAACATCTATAGTCATTAAACATGAAAGTTTACCTATGACACTAACAACAGAGTCAAAATACCATGGTGAAGCCAATGGACAAAATTATGATAGAAACAAACTATACACGCACAGAGGTTTGAAAAGCCAAAAATTACAAATTTCTCCAGAGCTTAAAGAATAAATAATGGTGACACCTTCAAGACTCTTGAATAGAGATTTGAAAAAAAACAATGACTGGAAATATGAACTTATGTTTCGAAGTCACAAAGCCTCAAAGTGTGATAAATGCAAGAATGTAGAATTCCATGAGATTTTTTTAATAGAAAAATTAGAAATCGACAAAAAGATGGATACAATTTTGAAATGGCTAACCAACTTCAAAAAATCAGTTACAAGAAGGTTAAAGAATGATGAAAAGTTTCAAGTTTATAGAACTAAAAGGTCTTGAGTTGTTTTATCGACCATCAAAAACCAGATCCTTTCCACAAAGAAGAATAAGCTCCAAAATTTCAGAATGAGCACTCAAATATCACAGAGAATCAAAACAGATTGAAGATACTTTCGAGCTTGAAAACCACATGAGATTCTATGATCAAACAATGGTGACACCAAAAAATTTTTCCAAGGGCTTTTTTTTAGACAGAAAGGGATAGATGATGATGAAAATGGTTACAGCCCAAACCATTTATTCACTGGCTCATCTTAATCAAACCTAATGGCTAAGATCAAGCTCATAACAGATCAAGTCTGAGAGGTTCAAAAACATTGATGCCAACCACCATAACAAAATTAAAACTCCATGGAAGATAATAGTACACATGAGATCAACGATCCAAGAGACAGATCGTCCAATAAGGGATCAAAATCAACAACTCACAACACGGTTACATCTCTAATACCATAGTCATAGGGTCAAATTCTCAGAGATTCACTAGTACCAAAGATCAATGGCCTATAAACCAATTAGGGTTTAATGATTAAAATATAACCACTAACATGAGCTTAAATATCAAGTGACAAACCCAACTGGGTTAGAAATCAAACGTGTCAGGATCAAAGAAAATCAACTCCCAGGGTTCAAATTAGCAAACCATCACCAACAAAGTATTAAAGGGGTGAGTCACCGTGGGAAGGGGGCCAGCCCATGTCATTTAAAGAATCATTGCATTGACCTTGGTTAATGTCCTAAACATATGCCAAAATAATCAAATACCGACAACAAATCACAATGAAATGATATCCAAAAAGGTGGCCGAGTATATATGCAATGATATCCAAAAAGTGGCTAGTATATAATATGGCAATATTTCAAAAATGACCCCATGTTTATTCTAAATCATAATATTATGCCAAGTCAACAAAGGAGGTCAAATCCAAATGAGAACAAGTGTTCACATCACAGGTGGTCCCCACAGTGGGAGATTTTAGAAGGAAAACAATAGCATGGTGTGCACAAGTGCATTCTTCATGTGACTACTAGAAGACAAACAAGAGGTCAACATCAGAGTACAAGGAGCCCTTTTTGGAGGCCTATTACCTTATTTTCCACAAAAAAAGAGTAGAATATTATTGCACATGTGCTCACAGTGGTCCCCACAATGGGTGATGTGGAATTGATCAAAATTTTGCTAAGTGTAAGAGACAAGGCATTATTTTTACTTGTAGGGAGATAATATTTTCATGTGCATCCAAGGGGTAGTTTAAAGTGTTATTTTTGCAATTGCAAGTGGATCAAGTTATAGATGCCACATCATCAGCTAGAAGATAAAAATTACATGCATTGGAGAAGACTTTCTCATCAAGCCAAGTTTATTATTAGCAAAATTATTCACCCAACTTTATTAAAAATAGAACAATCAACTGTAGTTTGACTAAGTTGTATTTTGTAAACAAGGCTATTAATGCCTCATTGTATTAGCATGCTTATTTTTATTCCTTTATTTATTCATGATAAAGGATAAAAATAGGATGCATGGGTGAGTACAATTTTTAGTCTATTTTTAGGAAGGGTGGGATGAATAATTTTGCTATATATTGTGTGCATTGGCAAAGCACAAGAAAGAGGACTTTTTGAACATAGGAGTGCCAAAGAATATTTTTCCAGTTTTTCCCTTTGAATGAGAAGTATATTCTACCTTTCCAATAATTTGCAGTCTTGTGTATGTATTATTAATCCCTTGTGAATGTCAAATTCCCTGGTTAATCATCCTACCCTATTGTAAATTTAGCAATTTATGCATGATATTAGTGTGCATGTGTATCTTAACAGTATTGTTGTGAAATTTTCCCTCAATACATCAAGTGTTTTTCCTTAATATTTTACTGAAAACTATTGGTTTGTGCATCCAGAATTCATTCTCATATCAATTGTGCATGTACTCAGTGAAAATCCCTCAAACAAGTTTGGTGTATCACCCCAGTTTTCCAATTCATTTACAGTCATCTTTTTACCCTAAAACCCCTAAAAAATTAGTTTAGGATACATCAAAAAAGGAACCAGACTTGATACTAGAGACTCACCTCAAACATAGGTATACCCACATACCTAAGGTGTTTCCATTGTATCTACAAAAGAGAGATATCTAGAGTAACCTTAGAACACCTACAATCATCTCTCTATAGGGTGCAATTTTGAGAGATAATAGTTTTTGGCAACCCCGGTGGGATGGCAAATCAAATTTGTGAGTAGATTACAACAATTTATAGGTGATTCACAGTAAATAAAAGTTTTTTTTGGAGCAGAAAGTTGTAGGAAATTATTCTTAAGATTAAAATAATTATTTAGCGACTCTGTAAAGTTGATTTCAGGCCATTTTTGTAGCATGTTCCATGCCTAAAGTCACCACAAGATCATTGGTAAGAGGAATTCCTTATGAGTTTATTTCTTTACCTTTGAATTCTGGAAGAAGAAGAAGAGTTGGTAACACCCTACTTTATAATAGGCCTAGTTTTAATAACCCTCCTCCTCCTAATCCTCCTTCACCACATATCAGTTTCTTTGTTCAGATCCTAGTTTTTCCAATGGATATTCATCCACCTAGGAATTTTTTGACCTTTACTAATGGAACCCCATTAGTAATTCTAGTTTGTCATGATATTCTGAATGCTGCCATGAAAAATTTACCTTCATTCACTAGTGAAAGTCAAGTTACACCTACAGAGCACATCAAAGATGTTGTAGGCCTATGTGCAATACATAATATTACTCATGAAGATGTAGCTTTCAGACTTTTAGATGCATCCTTTAAAGGGAAATCCTTGCAATGGTATAGAAACTTACATATTTGAAGCATAAGAACTTAGGATGACTTAGGTGGTAAATTTCTAAAACAATTTCAAGATAATTTAGATCATTTATCTCTTATAGAACAACTATCTACAATTAAAACAGCCCCATCTAAATTTATGGCCAATTTTAATATTCATTTTGCTAGAACTTGGGAAATACTTCTAGCAAGTATCAAGCCTCAAGCTGGCCATGATTTTATTTATTATCTTAGATCCCTAAACAACTATATTTAAACTATGATTTACTTTATGGGAGGATAAACTCTCCCATCAGCTTATGGTATTGCTATCTGAGCTGAAAATAGTCTTATTCAAACCAAGAAATTAGCACCAAGGCCTTCAATGACATTTTTAGCAGACCTGCCACCTATCCCATAACCTATCACCATTATAGAATCTGTAATTGGAGCCCCTTCATATGATGTGTCTAAAACTTTGCAAACTATAGAAAAAAAGCTAAATTTGATTGAAAATAAATTTGCATTACCTAACAGTCCTTATCAAGCTCCTTATCAACAGAATCAAAATTATAGAAAACCATATTAGCAAATGATTTAGTCCCAGTTATTGTGGCTACATAAGAATGGTGTCAACCTTGTAATCAACCACATTAAGCTTTAAGTTTCCCAAATGCATTCCTGAATATAACCCTTATTACAGAACCTCAACCTGAGACATTGTTTATGCCTCAAATGGAGGGTGGGAAGCAAGAAGCTCATAGCCAAAAACCACCCTAATAGAATTTGGTCAGCTTCAGAGAGGAAGAATTTATTGCAGTTACGACTAGAGCCAAAGAAAAGGCTCAAGAAAGAGGAAAACAAATCATAATGCAATGATACTAAAAAAGGTGGTCGATCATAGCTTGCAATGATATCAAAAAAAGGGCCAAGTATAATATGGAAATATTTCACAAAATGACCCCGTGTTTATTCTAAATCATAGTATTATGTCTAACCAGAAAATGCGGAAGACAAGTGTTCACATCACAAGTGATCCCTGCAGTGGGATATTTTAGAAGGTAAATAATAGCATGGTGGGAACAAGTGCATTCTTCATCTGTCCACTAGAAGACAAATAGGAAGTCAACATCAGAGTACAAGGATCCCTTTTTGGAGGCCTATTACCTTATTTTACACAAAATAAAAATAAAATATTATTGCACATATGCTCACAATGGTCCCCATAATGGGTGATGTGGAATTGATCAAAGTTTTTCTAAGTGTAAGAGACAAGGAATTATTTTTACTTTCAGGGAGATTAATTTTTGCATGTGTATCCAAGGGGTAGTTTACAGGGCTATTTTTGCAATTGCAAGTGAATCAAGTTGTAGATGCCACACCATCATCTATAAGACAAAAATTGCATGTGTTAGAGAAAAATTGCTTGTCAAGCCAAGTTTATTATTAGAAAAATTATTCAGCTAACTTTATTAAAAATAGAATAGTTAACTACATTTTGACTGAGTTGTATTTTGTAAAAAAGTCTATTAATGCCTCATTGTATTAGTATGTCTATTTTTATTCCTTTATTTATTCATGATAAAGGATAAAAATAATATGCATGGGAGAGTACATTTTTAGTCTATTTTTAGGAAGGGTGGGATAAATAATTTGGCTATATATTGTGTGCATTGGCAAAGCACAAGATAGGAATTTTTTGAAATAGGAGTACTGAAGCATATTTTTCCAGTTTTGCCCCTTTGAATGAGATTTGATTTCTTCCTTTCCAATTATTTGCATTGTCATGTATACTTTATTTATTCTTTTGAACGTAAAATTCCCTGATTGATCATCTTACCTTGCTACAAATTTAGTTATTTCTGCATTATTTTAGTGTGCATGTTCATCTTAATAGTATTGTTGTGAGTCATTCCCTCAATATATCAAGTTTTTTTGCCTTAATATTATACTAAAAAACTATTGGTTTGTTTATCGAGAATCCATTCCTAGATATTTGTTCATGTACTCAGTCAAAGCACTCAACAAGTTTGGTGTATCACCCCATTTTTTCAATTCATTTACGGTAATCATTTTACAATCAAAACCCCAAAAAATTAGTTTAGGATACATCAAGAAGGAACCGACCTTGATACCAGAGACTCACCTAAAAAATAGGTATACCTACAGACCTGAGGTGTTTCTATTGTATCTAAAAATGGGAGAGATCAATAGAAAGCTTAGAACACCTATAGTCATCTCTCTACAGGGTGCACTTTTGAGAGATAACAAGTTCTAAAATATTTTTAGAGTTTCATATATTTTTTGTTTGAATAAAAAAAGGTAAAAATTTGATAAAAGATTTTGACAGAAGATGGATATCATTGTATGATCTAGCTTACAAGATTTGAGAGGAATATTCATCCTTCAGCAGGGCATATCTCATAAATGAGCAATTGACAAGGTTAAATATGTGTTGCATCACTTGAAGGATTTAGATACATTATTAACTTTATGTAGTATTTTTCCAAAGTCAAAAGAAAATAAAACAAGTTGGTAGGATCTAATTTTACGTGATTCCATATACCTTTTGATTTTGCATAAAGATTATGGAAAATTGTATGGCAAGATTTTGGATAGGTTACCTGATTCCACAAGGCTAATTTTCAAGAACCCAATTCTAAGTTCTATGTTGATGACTTTAAATACAAAACCAACATCTTTTAAAGAAAATGTATAAACCTAGAAATATTTAAATTTTACATGTTGATGGGGAAAAATCTATTCCTCTTGCAAGCTTTCTAGGTTTCTAATATTTAAATTAGGTTTATTCAACTTGAGGAAGTACCATCAAATTATACTTTTTCGATGATCGTAATTTGTGAACACCTAAAAATAGATAAGATATGTGAAATATTATCTTGTAGTGAATTATGAAATTGGTCTCATTTTCTTGAGGCAATGGGAGTTGTAAATCTAACTTTCTATAATTTGATTATTTGTAAAGATCAAAGAGCTACAAACTTTGGGAAATAAATGATCACCTTTGGAGAATTAATTGAAGGAGTTGTTCATACAAGGGCATCAGTGGATAATGTTAGACATGATATTACTTATCACTTTTGGTTGGTACATTTTGCATTTACAATGACTAATTCCATAGATTCAATTGCTAACACATGTAATTCATAAATGGGAAGCTATCTACACTACCTTGAATGGGCCACTGGATCATGTTAATAATTGTATTCTTGATCAATAGATTTCCCCTTGTGAGAAAATATTATGCATAGGTGGCTATACATCGAATTTCTAGATAAGAAAACATTCATGAATTGATTCGTAGGTAGCATCTTTAGTTCATGTTGGAATTTTCTTGATTAACATAGGCTTCACAAAGATTGGAACAATCCATTTTGAATTGGTTATGTCCATTGAGACCATTATGTTTAAAGATATCGAATGGAGTTGTTCCATGGAAAGAGATCAAGATATACATGGAGATATTTACAGAGGACATGGAGTTTAAGTTATATTAGATAGAAATAATGGAGTCTCTAAATCATGGTTCTACTTGGAATCTGATTCAGGAGAGAAAGCTTTAGTAGATAAAATAAGTTGATGAAGGATTCCATTTCTGGATAGTGGAATTTCAGGGATACAAACAAGTTGAAAGGATATTCATTTTATTAAATATATATTGTAACTCAATGATAGCTTTTGGATTTATTTTATATAGCTTGTCAGGAAATGTTAAAATGTTCTAAATGCACATTCAATTATGGGGAGCATCAGCTTTACAATTTTTAGAAATAATGAGGATGGTGTTACACAGTTGTGCAATCCCACAAAATTTAAGATGAATACTCTTACAATTAAGTCTTCATGAATTTTAAAAATGGTCAATATTTGATTTCTACTTTCAAGGATTCCCGTCCTGAAAAAACACATTTTGGACAAAGATACTATAATCCAACATGGGATTTCATGATTATAAAATACTATCACAAAAGTCTTATTACAGATTCTATATGGGATTATGAAATCCAGAGGTATCTTTAAGATGATGAATGAATCAAATTTTGCATCATAGTGAAATGTACATCCAACTTTTAAAAGTTTATCATGAATACATTTCTCCCTGATCTAGTGAAAAATTTAAATGCCCTTTAACAATGATTGATGTATATTTTTCATGAAAGTGAAGCTTTCTCTTTTCCAGAGGAGATTGTGAAAGGTAAATTATTTCTATGAGGATAAACATTGAAATGGTCAAGATTCCTTGTGTCCTTTCATGATTAATTTCACATAGAAAATAAGTAGTTCTAATGTAATTTTATTTAGTGTCATGATACAAGAAATTCCATGAACAATAATTGATAATTTAATTGGTATTTAAAATAATTTTTTACCTCAAATAAATGTGATTCAAATATCTTGATAACAAGAAAAGAAAGCTGATCATTTCCTTACAAGATTTCCTAACAATTACTGAGTTTGAGGAGATGGTGTGGAAGATCCCTATCTAATTCTTGTCTATCTTTGACATTAAGATCATGTTATGGTTGGAGAGGTACATCAATATGAGGCTATTTTTTATTCAGAAGAATTTCATTCAATGTCAAAAGGAGACAAAGTACATAATTTCAATGGGATAAAATTGTTTCCTTTAAATATGAAATAGCTCCATGCCTTCATGAAGTCAGTTTTCCAGTTAAGCATGAATATGTGAAACCTGCAAATAGCAATCATTATAAATACAAACTGTTATGTTTGTGCAGCCTATTTAAGTTCATTGATCTAGTTAGAGTGTGGTACACCTTCTATGTGTTACACTGTGGAGCCTTTTTATGTGAGAAAGTCGTTGATGAGCGGGTACACTAGGGGTTCGGGGGCACTTTCCAGCAAATTTCTCATGGGGTTCAGGTTTATTAAGCCCTGGGTAATGGGTAACCATTATGGGCTGTTTAACGTGCCCATGGTACTGGGAAACCCATTATTTTCTCATATGGGCCAGGTTTTTGGCTACCCATAGGTTTATGGGACGGTTTTATTTTTTCCCATGGTTTTGATACCCATGGTTTTGTAAAACTTCTTAAGCAGTTCTCTATTTATATGGTTTTTTACATATGGTAGGATAACGTAACATTGCAGATGTGTTTTGAATTTGAGTGTGAATTCTGTAGAGTTTGTTAAGCATAACTCCAAACATATCTGGGTATTGTATTGAGAGAGTGGAGGCTTGTAATAAGATATGAGCAAGTGATTCTTGGTGGACATAGCCCAAATTGGATGAACCATGTTAAATCTTGTCTCTCTGTGTTGTGTTATTTTATTCTACACTTTTATTTGAGATCTGTAATATTTTCTGCATATTAGTTTCTATTGTTGCGATTCTGTAAGGGATTATTCCGCATATTTTATCTCTTATTTCCTAACAATTGGTATCAGGTTTGGTTTGCTGAAGTGTTGAATCATAGGGAAATTTTTATCTTGAGTGGGAGCTATGGCAGATGATGGAAGATCTAGGGTTGATAAATTCAACGGGCAGAATTTTAGTCTTTGGAAGATGCAGATGGAAGATTACCTTTATCAGAAGGATCTTTATACTCCGTTGTCTGAGAAGGTGAAAAAACCCTTGAGTATGACGGATGCAGAATGGGATTTTCTGGATAGGGAGGTACTTGGGACAATCTGGCTGTGTCTTGCATCTTCGGTATTATTTAATGTTTCAAAGGAAAAGACTACAAAAGATCTAATGGATGCATTAGGGAAGTTGTATGAAAAACCCTCTGCCTCTAACAAGATATTTTTAATGAAAAAGTTGTTTAATATGAAGATGTCTGAGAATAGTTTAGTAGCAGATCATTTAAATGATTTTAATATGGTTGTGAATATGCTAGCTTCGGTTACAATAGAATTTGATGAAGAAGTTAGGGTTTTATTAATTCTGTGCTCTTTACCTGAAAGTTGGAATAGCCTGGTAATGACGGTAAGCAACTCGGTTCTAGCTAACTCAAAGTTGAAGTTTGAGGATGTTGTAGGGGTGATTCTAAGCGAGGAAATGTGAAGAAAAATCTCTGGGGAATCTTCTACTTCAGGGAATTATTTGACAGTGGAAACTAGAGGGAGACAGAAGAATAGAGGAAGCCATGGAAAATCAAAGGATCAGGCAAGGTCAAAATCCAAAAGAAAGATAGTATGTTGGTACTATGGAAAGTCTGGGCATGCAAAGAAGGATTGTTGGGAGCTTTGGGACAAGAAGAAACAACAGGAAGAAAACAAGGAGGCAAATGTGGTAACAGGTAATGTATGTCAGGATGCTTTGATTCTTTCTTTGCATAATATTACTGAATCTTGGGTTTTAGATTCAGGGCTTCTTTCCATGCTACTCCACATAGGCATTATTTTGTTGATTATGTTCAAGGGGATTTTGGGCATGTTTTTCTTGGTGATGATGAGCCTTGCAGCATAGTTGGAAAAGGTTCTGTTTCAGGTTAAGATGCAAAATGGGAATACTTGGCTATTGAAGGATGTCAGACATGTGCCTACATTAAGAAGAAATTTGATATCGGCAGGGCAGTTGGGAAGTGACGGTTATACTGTGATATTTACAGCTAACTCTTGGAAGGTTACCAAGGGTGCTCTTGTGGTGGCAAGAGGTAAGAAGGTTGGAACCTTGTATTTAACCACTTATAGTACTAATGATTGTAATCTTGTGGCTTCAGATGCAGATACAACATTATGGCACTATAGGCTCGGTCATATTAGCCATAAGCGCATGGACATGATAAAGAAGAATTTTCCTGGATATACAGAAACAGGTTTGGAGTTTTGTGAGGACTGCATATATGGGAAACAGAAGTGAGTAAGGTTTCTCAAGGTTGGACCTACAAAGAAAGAGAGTAAGTTAGAGATGGTGCATTCTGATGTGTGGGGGTCAGCTCAGGTATCATCTCTTGGGGGTTCAAGTTATTATGTTACTTTTATTGATGATGCAACAAGGAAAGTTTGGGTTTATTGTATTAGAAAAAAATCTGATGTATTTGACACTTTTGTTAAATGGAAAGCCTTGGTAGAGAATGAAACAGGTCTTAAGCTAAAATGTCTTAGGTTAGATAATGGAGGGGAGTATTGACAACAATGAATTTGATGATTACTGTTCTAAGAATGGAATCCGTAGGCAAAAGATGGTTCCAGGAACTCCGCAGCAGAATGGGGTGTCAGAAAGGATGAATAAAACAATAATGGAACGTGCTAGGAGCATGAGGTTACATGCAGGACTGCCTCTTTCTTTTTGGGCAGAAGTGGTAAGCACATCTGTGTACTTGATAAACAGAGGACCCTCAAGTGCCTTAGATGGAGGCATACCTGAGGAGGCTTGGTATGGTAAGAAAGTTGATTATTCATTTCTTAGAGTCTTTGGATGTGAGGTGTTTGTCCATATAGACAAGGATGATAGGACAAAGCTAGAGGCTAAATCAGAAAAATGTACTTTCATTGGTTATGGTGGTGATGACTTTGGATATAAATGTTGGAGTATTAAGGACAAGAAAATCATTTGATCTAGGGATGTGGTCTTTAATGAGAAAGTCATGTATAAGCAGCAGTTGCAGGAAAATAGGGAAGAATCCAAGAAATAATATGCAGCAGTAGAGGATCTTCCAGATGGGAAAGTGACACATGAATCAAGTTCAGGAACCTCCTCAATAGGAACCCCAAACTCCTATATTGAGGAGGTCTTCTAGGGTAAGAAGAGAACCTGAATTTTTTTCTCCTTCTCTTTATTATTTATTACTCACTGATAGTGGAGATCCAGAGAGATTTTGATGAAGCAATGCAGGTAGATGTCAGGAAGAAGTGGGAGTAAGCCATGGATGAGGAGCATTAGGCTCTCATGGAGAACCAGACATGGGATTTGGTGAAGCTACCTAAAGGAAAAAGAGCATTACAGAACAAGTGGGTGTTTAGAGTCAAAGAAGGAGGAAAGAAAAGATACAAGGCTTGGTTGGTGGTCAAGGAGTTTGCACAGAAAAAAGGTATAGATTTTGATGAGATTTTTTCTCCTGTAGTAAAAATGAATTCTATTAGAACTATTCTTGGAATAGTTGCAGCAGAAGACTTGCACTTAGAGAAACTTGATGTAAAGACTGCATTTCTCCATGGTGATTTGGAGGAGGATCTATATATGCAGCAGCCAGAGGGCTATGAGGTCAAAGGTAAAGAGGAGATGGTGTGAAAACTGAAGAAGAGCTTGTATGACTTGAAATAAGCTCCGTGTCAATGGTATAAGAAATTTGATAGCTTCATGATAGAGCAAGGTTATATTAGATGCTATTATAACCATTGTGTATACAAAGAAATTTGAGGATGGCAGTTATATTATCCTGTGTCTGTATGTGGATGACATGTTGGTTGCAGGTAAAAACATGCAGGAAATAAAAGTACTCAAGAAGCAGCTAAGTGAATCCTTTTCTATGAAGGATTTGGGGGAAGCCAAACAAATCCTTGGTATGAGGATATCTCGGATAGGAAGGAACGGAAGCTGACTTTATCTCAGGAAGAGTACATTAAGAAGGTCTTGGAGAGGTTTAATATGCAGGATGCTAAACCGGTTGGGACTCCTTTGGCAGGCCATTTCAAGTTATCAAAGGAGCAGTGTCCCAAGACAAAGTAGGAGAGAAACCAGATGTCCAAGGTACCTTACTCATCAGCAGTTGGCAGTTTGATGTATGCCATGGTGTGCACCAGGCTTGATATTGCCCATGCAGTGGGAGCGGTGAGTAGATTTATGAGTGATCTAGGTAGAGATCACTGGCAGGCAGTAAAGTGGATCCTTCGGTATTTGAGAGGAACCATGGGGATAGTTTTGTGCTACAGTGGATCAGACACCACTTTTTGTGGTTATGTAGATTTAGATATGGCTGGAGATGTAGAAAGCAGGAGGAGCACGACAGGTTATGTTTACACTGTAGGTGGGACAACAGTGAGTTGGATTTCATGACTATAGAAGCTTGTGGCTTTGTCAACCATAGAGGCTGAGTATGTTGCTGCCACAGAGGAAAGAAAAGAAATGATTTGGTTATAACAATTTCTTGAGGAGTTGGGGCATAAGCAGGAGGAAGGAAAGTTGCATAGTGATAGTCAGAGTGCTATACACCTAGCTAAGAACTCTGCTTTCCACTCCAGGACAAAGCATATACAGTTAAGGTACCATTTCATTAGGACAACTTTGGAGGAAGAGAAGTTGAAGTTGGAGAAGATTCATACCAGTCAGAATCCTATAGACATGATGACCAAGGTGGTCACAAGGGAAAAACTGAAGCTGTGTTCAGCTTTGGTTGGTCTTCACGAAAACTAGTGAAGGGTTGAGAAGCTTGCTCAGAGGAAAACTAGTCTCCAAGTGGGAGATTGTTAGGTTGTGGAGCCTATTTTCATGTGAGAAAGTGTTGAAGAATATACACTAAGAGTACTGTACACTTTCCATAGTTTTCTCATCAGGGTTTGGGGCCGGGCCGGACCCCGAGCGGGGGTCCAGGGGTAGTTGCCCCTGAATTTTTTTTTTGGCCTTAAAACGTGCCTGATATATCGGGAAACATGCTTTTCTCATATGGGTGGGATTTTTGACCCATAGGTTTATGGGATGGTTTTGACCCATGGTTTTAATACCCACGGTTTTGTAAAACTACTTAAGCAGTTGTCTACTTATATGGTTTTATGCATATGGTAGGAATAATGTAACATTGCAGATGTGTTTTGAATTCGGGTGTGAATTCTGTAGATTTTGTTAAGCATAGATCCAAACAAGATCTGGGTATTGTATTGAGAGAGCGGTGGCTTGTAATAAAATCTGAGCAAGTGATTCTTGGTGGACATAGCCCAAATTGGGTGAACCACGTTAAATATTGTCTCTTTGTGTTGTGTTATTTTATTCTGCACTTTTATTTGAGATCTGTAATATTTTCTGCATATTAGTTTCTACTGTTGCGATTCTGTGAGAGATTATTCCACATATTTTATCCCTTATTTCCTAACATGGATGTCCCTACAAGTAAGGAATCATGCAAGGGGATCCTGGATCTAGATTAGAAGAGTGGAGTTAAGTGACTCCTAATGACCACTCTTGTTGAGTCCTGTAAAGAGTAATATGAGACTGAATGGGTCGTTGCCCCAAACAAGGATGTATATAAGGGAGAAAGTGAGATCCGAGATTGCACAAACAAGGACACACATGAGGGATATGACCAGATTGTGACTTATCTCTAAGAGAGGATACATGTAAGGGTTTTGATGATTTAACTGTGATGATCGTAAGATAGTTGAAACAATCACCAGAATAGGAGTTAATTTGATTTTGTTGAGTTGTGCCTGATATCTTGGGTTTTCTGGACATTTTAATTTTTTTCGGATTTGTTGATTATATGAAGGTTTTGGCAAAATACATTTTGTTTTGTTTGAAAATTTGGGATGTCTTTGAATTTTCTAAATTTTTTTAAATGAGTTTTTAATGTTTTTAAATGTTTATTTTTTATTTTTTGATATAATGATAACAACCAATGAGATTGTAATGAGAGTGACCCAGGACCCACCCAAGCATATACTAGCACATAAAGGCTTATGAAAACAAAGGGATGGATGCAAGTTAAAATAGATAGAATAAAAGATGGCACATGCACCTAATTACAAGGATCAAGTGAGAAAAACCAATTTTAGGATGAAACAATAGAATAAACTTGATGAAGGAACTATATGAGTGAATGTGATAAAATTACCCTAGAAAAAGAGGTAGAGTATGTATGGCTTGGGAACCTAATATCGCTTGAAATGAACCACAATCAATTTATAGATTTGCTTTAAGAATCTTTGACATCTTGAGTGGATACCTCCTATATGTGTCAGATTCAAAATTTTCAGTGATAAACTATAAGAACCTAGCGAATTTGGTTCAAAATTTCACTTCTTATCCCTATATTTGGTTACGTCGGTTAATTTTATTTTCTTTTAGAACCCAAGCTCATTGATACTTAAATTATTATGGTTTCATCTTCTTGTTGTATCTGCAATGAAGCCAATTTATGATAGTCTTTGAGATCGTCCAAAACATTGAGCAATATTTCATCTAGAGAGATCAAGATCAACAAGGTGAACATGTTGATAGGAATCTTCATTGATAAGATGTTAAAGGGATATACAAAGTGATAGGGATGTTTTAACCTCTATAGGTAGCAAAAATTCAAAGTAATATATAAAGTGAGAATTGCACTGGCTCGTGTGGGGTACGATAGGAATTTAGAGGGTAGTGTATACTTGGGTATGCCGATTGCTACCATGCTTGTCAACAATTTTTCCATGATGGATTTTAATGTCTTGTTGGAAGATTACAACTTGGTCATTATGAAGGGGATAGTTCGCTTTTCCTTTGCATGTAGAACAAAGAAGGTCAATGTTGAAGTGTTTCCTGCTAAGGATTTAACAGTTTGATTTTTGAATGACTTCCACCATTGGTTGTAAAAAAATAGGATGGAATGAAAAAGTGATAATTAAGGTTATTCAATATGAATTTGGGAATATTGACTAAAATTTACATAGGTGAGAGGAATTGCCTCTACCTACTTGGTAAAATACTATGTGGCATGACAATACACTTATGTTAGATGAGCGACACGAAGATTTTTTTCCTATAAGATTGACCCAAGCATTAGGAGCAGAGGCCAAGGTGTGGTGAATATTTGTTGTAAGGCTTGACAAATAACCCTCATTGACGCGCGTCAATATTTCCATTGTTTGCGTCAAGCTACACACTTATTGACGTGCATCAATGATGTCTAATTGACGCACGATAATCGATAGTTATTTGTTGACACACATGAATAGACCTAATTGACGCATGTCATAAGGTTGTTTGCGTCAATGTGGAAGTGTTGAAGACTTTAGCGTACAAACACTATCCACAGTTTTCTGCCAAGTTTTGGGGCAATGAGGTCTGGCCTTAACATGGGTGCAACCCCCTAGGAATTGTTTTGACCATCGAAAAATGTCAGTCTGATATCATTGACACGTGAAATATGCTTGTTCGCGCGTCATATGAGGTCTGGATTTATGCGCATCCATGAGGGTTTTTGTTGGACACTGGATAGTTGACCCATGACAAGTTTTGGTACCCATAGATATTGTAAAACTATTATGTAGTTTCCTGACAAAGTGTGCTTTTGACGCTGACACATGGAGATTTTATTCAATGACAAAGTAGATGTGTGGAGGCTGCAGATGTGCGAATTCAGGAGAGTTTGCTGATCATAGCGTCAAAAAAAATTGTATTGACGAAGAAGTGGCTTGTCAATAAACCTCATTGAGCAAGTGTTTCAACCTTGGTGACATAGCGTCAAAGAGGTCTATGTGAACCACGTTAAATGAGGGTCTCTTTATGATTGTGTTCACCACTTGATTCAGGTGAACTTTTTTCATACATAGCTGTAAAATTTTATGCGTATCCCGCGTTTCTACTATTGTGATATTGTGCTAGGTATTTTTCACCTGCGATTTCCAAGAGGTCTACTTAAAATGTAAGATCTAATTTTCCAACACCATGTGGCAACTTTAATGATGCTGATGAAAATGGAATGTAACACTTTAAGGTTTTGAGTATATTGTCATTGGTCAAGACATCTTAATAAAGTATTATCATTATTCTCTTAAATAAAGTGTATTCAGATTAATGGTATAACGTGAAGCACATTATGTTAAGGATAATTTAAAACTTGAGAGTTCATGTTTACTGGATAAGTGATGCACAAATGACATTATTTTCATGGCTACCAGAGGATTCCATAGAACCACACTTCTGTTCTCTTGGACCATGGTTGAATCCTGTATGTATGATGGATGCTAGATGATTCCATAGAAACTCCATTGTGATCATGGGTGACATGAAATTGGATTATTGGACTAGTCACCCCTCAGCATCTTCTAAGGGGTTTTTGTGTGAACTGCACCACATAACTGGTGATTAATTGTTGTCAAATAAAATTAACCTTGTGATGTCCAAAACATGAGCTTACATATAATATAGCTTATCAGAATTTGATTAGTATAACTTTAACTTGTTTTTAATGAGAAGGGAATCAATATAATACTGTTAAATCTTTGAATTCCATCACCAACTATTCAATCCAATGAGGAATTCCATATTCTATAATATTGTTACCATGTAGGGGGAGTCCAAGTTGGAACAGTTGATTCGAGTCCGTAAAAACCCTCGTAATATAAAACAAGAACACAAAAAGAAGAAGATCTTGATCCATGTAGGATTACAATTTATTAAAATATCAAGGTCATAACAAAGTCACTATGTTAAATATAAAATTTGCTTCAATGAAAATGTAGCATTGAAATAGTTCTGATCAAGGTAGTATAGTTTCCACTGAGCTAATCTACAGATGTTTTCCTTTGTTAGCATTTTGGGATAAAAAATTGATATCAAACTCACTTAATAAAAGGACTTATCTTGACATTATTGCCTAAGAGAATGGGTTTGTAGAGTATATATTTGAGAGGACATACTTTTGTAGTGATTTTGGTTGTGTGATTAGAAAATAGTGACATAATTCTGTGAAATGTGAAAGTTACTTCTAAACACACTTTCTAAACTTATGATTATTTGAACTCATGATAGATAAGTTTACTACTAAGATAAAACATTGCTTGCTCTTTTACTCATATTTTTTTTTGAGAAATGATCCTATTACATGTTCTATAAAAGACTTGTAAAGAAGAATTATTTTATCTAATATTGGGACATGTAAATAAGTTCATGGAAGCCTGAGTTACCAATTTGATCAGATTAACTGATTCATTCAAGGTCTTACAACAGTTCTATTAACTATGGATAAAAATTCTTTCAGTAAACATAAGAAGTTATTTTAAGGTAATTTTTTCTTGGTGTCGTTATTATTGAATCTTGAATCCTTTATTTTTTTATTCTTTAAAAAAAAGGTGTTGGAAAATACCAAATACATGTATATGAGGATCGTAGAAAAAAATATGTGGCTACTGGATAATAATGGACATGGACAAGAGGGATGGAAGTCTCTAAAAATGTCTATCTCAGAGAAACCTACAAGTTAAAATGGGAAAAAATGAATAGAGATGGGTATAAATATGGGAAACAAAAGGGTTGTGGGCCAAGGCTCGTAGATCAAGGTTGGACAACATGTGGCCTAGGAAATAAACGGATGTCAACAAGGAATTTTTTGTTTCCGTGGGACTCCCTGCCCTGATCTCCAACATGTTGGAAATCTTAGCACATGCATTTTGATAAGGCAACATGAGGCTAGTCATCCCTCACATAATACAATAGCCATGTCCTGAATTGACAAGGGAAATATGTTCTTTTGAGATTTATCTGAGCCACAAGTCTTCTTAGTTCGACTCTCGTTAATAGTGAAGATCTAGTAATGCTTGCATGTAACCCATGTCTGTGCTAATGGTAGATTAGCAGACGTATCACATAAGGTGTTGTGTAGATTAGCACGGAGAATTGTTGGGAAAGAAGTCTGAGACTGAACTGTTGAATACCATCTATGATCTCATAGTTGCACTTTGTTGACCGGTCGGGTATGCAATGGGGTGGGAGATCTAAGAACAATTTTATTTTGCATAAAGTTTTGGTAACAATTTGTCACCCGTTCTAGCCTTTTGTGCATTTCCTATGGATTTATTTTTGTTTGGTAGTATTCTATACCTCTGGTCTAGTGGTCTGGTGGAGCCGTGATGATTATTATGGGACCAACAATCTACATTCTCTGCATTAGTGATTTGTTTATGTTGGCATTCCTAAAGGCCTTATCAGCCCTAATCCTTATTTCTGACATTCAGCTTGATCACAAATTTTGAGGGTGGTTATAGGTGACTAGGGACTCGCTTTCTATCATAAATTTTATAAAAGAAGTAGATGCTAAAAATGAACCTTATGAGTTCTGAAGTATGTCATCCACATGTGCCCAAAATTTAATATCAAGTAGATGTTTTCTTAGGATACTATGAAAATTACCCTGCTATAATAACTGGTATGCAACTAAGAGTTCTGTCATTCCTTTCATCATTTGAGATTTTTGGCAGCCTGGGTTTCAATTATCTACTCCAAGAAGCATACAATGCAATGTAGACACCTATAATTCCTGTCTACATGATCTTATTACTCGAGGACCCATATTAACATATCCTAGGTCTAGATAGTTAATTTACTGGTTAATGCCATTATTGTGACATAATATTCCCCTGCCTCGTATTCACCTAGTTGATCCCAAGCTGCCAATTTTCACAGTAAAAGGTTCAAATCCTCAATTATCCACATTTACTAAATTAATTCTTCCCCGTTGTAGAATATACATTCACATAAGTACAATACATAAATTAGTATTTTTTTGTAAGAGTCAAGCTTTTCCAGTACCTACGTTCTAGTTAATATAGACTTCGAACCATCAAGTTGAATGAGATTTATTGCTGGATCTTGAAGTTGAAACATATTCAAGTTTCCACGATAAGCATCCCGAAATATCCACAACCATTCACAATGGTCTTACTCTCTCAAATTGCAAGAGCAAATCCAACCTAACATGGCAAGTGAATTCCCCCATGAAGTATCCTTGACCAAAATAGCGAAATGATGCAAGTAACTAGAAAAGTGAGTGAGAAGGATGAGGTGGATTCAGGTAGGTTGCCCACTTAACACATCCTCAGACTGGACCTCGACAGAGGTAAAATTCATTTCCTTTGAATGAATAATAAGTGCTTGAATCCAACCATGACCCTGGCACTTACAAAGTGAATCAAGGATGGATCCTGACCCCAGAGATGACCACAGTTGGCCATTTTATAGAGGAAGGTAGCATTTTTCAACTCTGATGAGATTGTATTCAACATGAATGGCTTCAATAGAGGATCCCAACATTTGACTACATCTAACCCATAGGTAGGGTTGGCATAGACATTTAAGAGGTGTGGGACAGGTTTGACTTGTCCCACAAGGTTCTAAATTTTGCCTCTAAGGCCAAATTCGAGTTTCCCATGCAAGGGTAGAGTGTTTCTACACTCAAGATCTCAAGCATTCAACATACAACACATAAATCTAAGAGTAAATCAAGTCTAATAAATGAACTCCATTTTGGTCACATATTTAATTAGTTTAGGACCACATATTAAATTAGCTTAATTAAGACACTACAACCCATTAATAATAAAGGGTAAACATACATCCAAAAATCTAAATAATTAAAAATCCCAAGTAAATTTCATTACTAAATGAAAACACATACTAACATTAATAAAATGTAACTAATAATAAAAGAAAACACATGACCCCTTGGTCACAATTTTTCCCCTAACCAAATAATTCTAACACACACAAAAATATATGTTTCATGGTGACCCTAGTTGAATTCATCTAGAATTCCAATGTGATTGGTCTCCAATCCCCCCGATGTTGTTGTGAATATAATATACCTACAAAATAGAGAATACCTCCTTCAGCCTCGTGGCCGCATTAAAACATCCATGCCAAAATACTGTAACAGTATATAAATTCTAAAATCACCTATATACGAATTAATATCATCTATGCAAATACGATATCACTTAAAATTTCTAGCAACATTCTATTCGACATTTCATCCCTGTCAAAACGATCACAAGATTAATCCAATTATCGAAGGTCTACTCAATATGACTAAATATATCACATATCATAAATATATATAAATAACCATGTCAAGACAGTATATCAATCATCCACATCAAATGTCTCTAATGGTCCATATGCATCATATACGAATCAAATCCACAACAGGCTTCGAAGTAACCCTGTCTGTAGATATCTACAAACATCCTCTTAAATCAAAAAGTTATAATATATCCATAAGTGCGGTCGACAATATTGAAATCAATAATCACAAAGGTGTCAATATTGGAAGTGGGCACTACATTAATGTGAACTGTACTCGAACTAGTTTTCTAAATCAATATTTAGTCTTACTATTATGTGCAATGTTTGAAAGGAAATACTTATGCAAAAGTTTTATCAAATTTTGTTGAAAAACTCTGGTTTATGGAAGGATACATCAAAATCTGTGTTGCTGAATGTTAATAATTTGTTTCAATGGAATATACATCAAATGTCGCTTGGATGTTAACTTATTGACTCACAACCCTTATAACAACCCTAAGAGCAATAATGACAAACATGGAACCAGTTAATTATTGCGTGTAATATTTTTAGTGTAACTATTCTTGTCAGAATGTGGCCTGACGCGAAGGAATTATGTACACTAATAATATTAATTTTTTAACTATTAATATTTTATTTCTTGTAGTGTTTTGGTTAACGTGTTCACACATGTTGTCGATTAAAGAACCAAATTTCATGAATTCACTCAATGAATAGGATTCAAGAGAAGACCAAATTATTCAAAATTTTACAAAGGAGGACCATCAAATTTCTCTAAATTCCTAACTCATAATACTCTGTGTCAATACCCTCAGTCAATGTCCTTTTTTGCTATCAAAATGTATTCTTGATTGGGAAAATAATCACTTCTTCACTTGTTCCAAGACTACCCCATTCACTTTCTCACTACCTCATTCCTTGAAAATCAAATAACTTCACCCTTCAACCTCACCAGTGTCTTTAAGCCAAATCTGTGTCAGTGTCCTATTACATAACCTCATATACATGTTAGATTCAATAAAGCAACTTAGAATTTGAAAACATAAAAAGTGATCCACTAGGATCCTTCCTTATACAAACCTATGTTGTCTTCAAGCTTGTCGTGCAATATTGTGACATCTTCCTTTAAGATTATGAAACAACCACTTACAAGACTTGTAACTTTTATTTACACTTCCACTCACTCCTAGGACCATCACCAAATTTATACAAGACTTCAGATCAATTTGTTTCCTCCAACTTGTCCGAACTGCCACTTTTGCTCTTTCACCTTTAGGCATACCTAACATTTATATGAATTTCTGATTTCCTTCAAGCCTCTCTTGTTGATTTTACCTTGTCATATAATTGATCCACTATTATTAATAACAAAACAAATGCAATCAAACCACACATATCTGACAAAGTCACTTATCCTTATTGAGTCATAGACTGTCCCTATGAGGTTCTTGAGAACATGCACCTTTCTTGCACATAGGTTATGCACTTCTGAGTCTACCCAACATGCTTTATCTCCCTCACTAGGTTACTATCTACTACCCTTGATATGTCATCCAATTTTTATCTTTAATCTCCTTACACAATTCCTTATAGATCCATTTTTGCCATTTTGGCTTCTAACCCTTCAACTAGGTCTTCCTAAGAACAATTGTCATGTTTATCTCAAGTTGTAGGAATTTTCCATGCACAAGGAGGGGATTTTTGAGAACCGACTACAGATATTTACTATTCCTTCAAAATTTCATGGACTCACTAATTTCAATTTTTCCCTACCAAAGAAAAATGGTAGTTCCATTTGTAAAGTTGCCTTTCACACTAGCTCTATGACTGTGATTTTGACTCACTTTTCCTAAGACTATCACAAAATTTGAGAAGTTTTCACCATTGGTTTTCTAAATATCCATCATAATATATTGTTGCACCTCCTTAGTAGATCATTAGGATCAAGTTTTAGGAGAAAAGGACATGGTTTGCTATTTTTAAGTTCCTACCCTAGCTCAATCACTTATAAACCCTCCTGAGAAATGCGAGAGGTGTCATTTGATCATAAATTTCATTTTATAAATCACCTACTCAAGACTCATGAAATTTTATATGCACGATGATTTGAACCTCCTACTAAGAGATAAACTTACAGTGAGCTATGTAAATCATGAAAAGTATCCTTTTCTCAATCTCTCCTCTGTCCTAAGATGTAGGAGTTCACTTATAGTCTCTTGAGTTGTATATTTTGCAAACAAAAAAAGTAACTTCTCATGTTAAAGGATGGATTTCAGACATCTTAAGAGTATCTCACTCAACAATCCTAACTATTCAATCCTTGGTTATACTATGAAGTAAGGTATTGTTGGTACCCCAAATTGATTCTCCCTTCAGAAGGAGAAGCATCATCATTGATTTGAAAGGAACTTAGAGGTAGAAAGATAATGTAGTATGTCATTTTGTAGCCGGAGGATGAAATGCAGTCTATTTGACTCTTTGTCACTCAGATTTGGAGAAATGGCTAGCATCCTCAAGAGGATTTGATCTATCCTCACTGCTTTATGGTTGTACCTTTCAACCAAGGTGAGAGGACCCTTTTGTAGCCTGTTGTTTGTGGAGGAGATGGAGATATCCTTCCTAGTGAAGTTATTGAGGAGACCTTGAAGAAAATATGATCAATGCAACAAAACCTAACTCTCATGAGTTGTCACTCTAGATAATGGAGATATTTTCTAAGCAAGGTTCAGGCTACTAAAGAAAATGGAAACCTGATTGTTTCTACATGTTTTAGGTAGTAAAATTACGCATTTGTATACACACAGAACAAGCAGTGGTAGTATGGGTAAGATTGGTTGTTTTTAAATAAATTTTGGTGGAAGGTGAGGCAAGATGAACTTGATTCACCAAATCCTTGAGATACTTTTACAAAAATGGAGAGACTAAACAATAGAATGCTTAGAGATAGTTAAAATGTTTCTCTAACCAGAATATGTGCTTCAATGGAGGCCCATATTAGCACTTTTCACATAATCTATGAGGTTCTAACAATGAAGGCTCAAATTGGAAATCCCATAACTTAAACATCAAGATCTTCTGATTTCAATCATGCCTAAGTTACACCTCAGAGGCTTACAGACAATCTTTAGTCAACATATGAGAGTCATAGTGATTTTAAATTTGTTTATTTCACTCCCAGATGAAAGCTCTTCTGAGAAATGAAATTGCAAATGCCACTAAACTATCACAAGGATTGAGATCTTGTGTGATTGAGACAGATTTTGATACAAGATTGTAATAGGAATAAGAAAAACTATTTGTAGACATTCAGAAGTAAAACAAACACATTTTGTATAACTCAGTTTGATTAAATTTATCAGTAGGGGGAAAGTTTCTAGAACAATCTTAGAGATTTTCAATGGTTGTACACTCGCAACCACCTTGACACGATAAAATTCAATAAAAAAGAGATATACAGGATTCTCAAACAGCTTCTCAAAAAGGATGGGCTCTATCAAGCCTTTTTTCTATTAAAAAAATCAGTCCTGACCCCTAACACTCCAATCATTTGCACGATAAATTTTTTCCATTTATAACATTTACAACAGAGCCTTTTCACCCCAAAAAATCAGATATTGAGTGCCACCAGTGCTTGCCATGATCATGATCGTGATTCCCAGAATCAAATCTGCAAAAAGTCACCAAGTTCCCAGGGGGTAGATCTCTTCAAAAATATCCCACATTCAACTCCTTCCTCTAGCAAATCACTCTTCCTTCTATTCACCAACCACTTCCACCCCTATTCTGTCCAATCTAGTTCTTTGCATGCTCGGGGAGAAGAAATGGAAGATCAGATCGAGCCCAAAAGGTCAGGTCTCATATTAATGGTAAAAGACATCCCCGTATTTTTCTCACCAAACCCGGATTATCAACAGGCCGTTCGTGTGCCAAGGAAAGAAAAATCAGAGCCGAATCCAATGAGTCAAATTGCATATTAATGGTGCAGAGACGTCTTGCAGACCTTTCCTCACCCAACCATGATACCAAATTAATGTTCCTCTTCATTTTACGTGCAGGAGACTCCAAGAAATGATAAAAAAACCATTAAAATTCACATCCCCAGGAGCTTTGGAGTAGAAATGGTAGAAAAAAATATACAGATGCACAACTTTCGTTGATCTCCCTTTTGAATCTAGACCATCCACATGGGAGATCCAAGTCAAGATGGGCCCAAGGGTTCCTTTTTACCTTTTACACCTTTTGGAAAAAATGCAAAAAATTATGAATTTTCTCCACCCCTCCACTTTGGAAAAATGGTCCTGACACGTGTCCCAATGTGGGTCCCAAAGGAACCGTAACTAAATTCTTCTATTTCACCTCATTTTTGGGAAAGGAAAAATTTTCCAAGTTTTTCCTGCAGCTCCACCCCTCCGCTTCTAGTCTCTGATGTGGTTCCCAGCGGAAACAGGCTTCCTTTTTCACTTTTAACTTCTTTTTCCACAAAAGGAAAAATTTCCAATTTCCCCTAACAGTCCGCACCTCCTTTGTTGACTGTAGAAATTGTTTGACTATTCTCTATCGGGCCTGTGGATCATTTTGTTGATTTCGGTCTTTTGAATAACAAGTGGAAAGAAATCCAAGTTTCCCCCGATGGTCCACCTCTCCACCTCTTGACTTTTCAAACTTCCATGTGTCTCAATGGCGCATCTTGAGATGGTCCTCAAAAGTAGAGACCCTAAATGAGAGCAGGCTCACAATGTGTCTCGGGCCCTTTAGGAAGTTGCTGAAAAGTCTAAGGAAAGAAGACCCAGCAGAGACCTCCACGTGTCATTATGGAAAAACTTCAAGAATCTTATAAATCTTCAAAATGAATTGGCAGGTGCGATCTTCCATTTTAGAATTTTTACTCCATTTTTACAAAAGGGAAAAATATTCCAACCTGTTTCCGAAGGCCCACATCTCAACTTTTAACTTTTCCACGTGTCTTTCTGTGGGGCCGTGGGGCGAGTTCACACCTTTTTCCAAAGTAGCTAAAAATAACAAGTTCAAAAAACAAACCCACCACACCCCATCCAATTAGAAGAAGCCACGTAAGTACCAAAAAGACTAATCAGAATTGAGTGGAGCTACGGGACCAAATTTTCCTTTTTACTGAAAAATCAAAAAGCGACAAGATAAAAAAATTTTCTTGCCATCCCCTGACCAACCAAAAGAAGCCACATGACCACCTAATTTTGAGGAATAATTTTGATAGGAAAAAGATGCCCGCCAGATCGTAAAAAACATAGAAATTTACCATTCATGCCCAAAATCTGATTTTTCACTAAGGATGAATTTTTTTGAAACAAAACTAAGTGAAAAACATGGTTCCAAGAATCTTTCAACCATGGATTTAGATTTTCAAAGGCATACAAATATAAATTGGTCATTCTCGAGCTTCCATGGTTGGGGAAAAATAGGAAAAATGGCAGATCCGATGGATTTTGAAGAAATTAGGGAAAAACAAGGAAAACTTGGAGAATTCTTCAAAAAGGGGCATGACAATGGATTCTCCAAACAACTCGTGGCATTAAAATGGAGGTAAAATCTTTAGATCATTCACATCGAGAGATAAAACATTTCATAACACGCAGATCAAAGGAAAATCAGGGGGAAATGGTGCAAGATCAAAATAAGCACAAACATAGATGAAGTGTTATGTTTTGGAACATCAATCAGATTATAAGTTGCCAGCATAACAGGTTTTCATTGCTGACCAAGTTACATGTATTTTACAAATTTCTTTTCTTTATGGATTGGAATACATTCAATTATGCTATTGCAGTTGTTTAGAATCATTACCACAATCCATCCTACAAAAACTGAACCAAGTAGACAAGAAATACCAAGTCAACTGAGTTTCAGAACGAGCAATGAACTTTATTCATAAGATAGAATTTAAAATGTTCCCACAAACTATACACTGTCATTGGTGATGCCCACCTTAACTCTAAAGAATACAACCTACTGAAGAGTAACCTACAACTACCTATTAGTAAGAGGATATTCGAGTAATGCATGATCCAAATGTTTCAAGATAGAAGAGTATGAATGAACCCATCATTTCCTTGAATGCTTCTTCATTTCGAGTTGATGCATCTCCATCTCCACATTGTGTCAACATCTTACATTGCTTTCGCTTATCTTGGCAAAAGGGATCTAGTATCTAATAACAGCAGAAAATCTCCAATACTGTCAACTCATTGAGGTCAGGGACCTTAATTTCAAATAACTTCCTATCAATATTTCTCTTAACTTCACTTGTCCTTTATGAGATGCTCTCCTAACAACATCAGAGGTCAACAATATGGTTACATGTGAGCCTCAAATGGCACTAACCGATAAAAGTTGCATTTGTCTGAATGAACTAACATGCACGATACTTGCATATGCAGGGGCAAAAAATAATTGAGAGAGATAGACCAATTCAAATAGACTTTTTATAGCAGTTTTTTAACAATAACTTTGTCAGGCCAAAACATCGAACTTTAGTATGTTCACTAACGGTTTTCTTTTAGTGTGCAAGCTACATGTTGTAGTAAAGAATCTTCAACAAATTTTTATTACTGGACTCATCTTGTCCATTTCCTCTGGGATTGTAATTATAAGCATATGTCAAATTGATCACATAGTTCTTTACACATGTTAGACCAAAGATTACATAAAAACAGTTCTAATGACTCATGGCATCCTAAGGTACACCAAGTTGGATTAGCAAATCACAACCTGTACATGATATGGAATGAACAGAAGAATGTAACTTATAGTTCAGTTTGCTATTCTAGAAATAGAAGGAGTTATAGTGTAGATCAAAGGATAAACTTGCATGCTTACTTCCATTTGGAGAAGTAACCAAAAGCTACATGTTTCAAATTTTGGCAAATAGGTGAAGGGTTTGAAGATCTCAAAATATGAAAGGCATTCCCCATTAACTGGAAAGATAAGATTACAGCTGAAACAAAATGAAAAAGGAAATATGAGCCTGAAATTTTGACAGGGCTTCACCATGTAAAATGGACATTTTAACATCTTCCATCATCTTTTTTACCAAATAGAGTACATATCCCTTGAAGAGATGTATGGCAAATCAAATAGTAATATAGAAAGAAGATAATGCATTTGCATGATAAAAGATAAAATCTTATCAGCAAAATTTCATCCCTAACAACAAGCCTCCATGAAGCATCTAAATGAACTGTTATAGTGCTAGATTCATAGTTACAAGTACATGCACTTTCAGAGAACAGCAGCTAAAGATTCCTTTTAAGCTGGAACCCATAATGATTAATGACAAATAACTATTGATCACAACTTGAGGGTCCTAAATATGAAAATAAATCAAATGCATAAAAGGAAGTCACAGATGCATCTGAGGTAATGAGTATTACATCTATGTACCACTATGTAATGTTCATCAATTCAGGTCAAAGGGAACAACATACATTCACCATTCTTCTATGTCATTTAGTTTGCAAAAGTTCACAAAAGAACCTGACATTCATGCCATAAGTTTCAGGATCATAGCCCAAACCTCTCACAAACTTCATGGTCTTTTAGTATACAACATGTGAGTATTAGAGCAAGACTTAGAGTAAAAAGAGGAATACACTCTCTATTGCTTGAGTCTACCATAAAATACATAAGATGTCTTTCACCAGAGGTTTTGGTGAACATAAGACAAAGGCAAGTGGTAAAACCCAGGTCAAAAGTTTCATGAGCACCAAAGCTTAGAGAATACATTTGATGCATTTAGATTATTTTAGGCAAATGCTTGTTTCATCCATAATCAGTTAAGGTTTCAGCTTAAATACATTCACAACACCTTACGAAAAGTTTGGGTAAATTTCACCACAGAATATCATTGCATCATCTAGCTGTAATCAAGTACCGCATGTAAAAGTGTTCTATTAAGATGCAACAAGATAATAGCTTCCAAAGCCTTCTAATAAGTTTGAAGTGGCTAAACAGGGGAATGCTTCCATAACGGAGCTCCTTGATCCTATTCAAAGCTTAAATGGCATCCTCCTCTCATTTCATGGCATGGTCCTTCTTCATGATGCCGGTTATCTGGAATGGGTCATCTAATAATAATTTTACAAAAGAAATGGTAAACAAATAGATACAAAATTATCTACCCAGTAGAAGTACTGAATCCCCTATAATTGGTTCATGGAGTGATTAATGCAAATAATAATCATATGAAAGAGAAGCTACAGATCTAAAAGTGTGAGTGGGTTAATCATATACCCCTATCAAATGACACAATGTGACTTAGCACACCCTCTACTTCTGGATACTCTGAAAATTCTCAGCTTCAATGGCTACCAGTGACAACTCAGCTACAACAGAGTTCCCAAGTAACAAAATTTATGCCAGTTTCTCCAAGTGCAAGAAAATGGATCACCTCTCTTCCTAGAGAACATAAGTTAAAGTCATCATTGCATTATAGATCAGTCAACAGATAATATTCTTACTGTATTTCAATAATACAGATTTAGATCCAAAAAGTACATTGCATAGGTTGCTCCAGCATTCATCAGTCCAATATCA
The DNA here is from genome assembly GCA_019776745.2 of Taxus chinensis. Taxonomy (NCBI): domain Eukaryota; kingdom Viridiplantae; phylum Streptophyta; class Pinopsida; order Cupressales; family Taxaceae; genus Taxus; species Taxus chinensis. Next base: position 250,865,555 of record CM034157.1, on the reverse strand, counting down.
CTATCTTCAAAACTTCAAATACCTATGAATGCACAGCCAAGGGGTGGTAAAGGATGTCTAACATTCCTGGGGGTCTATTTCAGTATCCAAGAACTTGAGGAAATGTAGAAACCCATGAGAAGACTATCAAGATGTATATAGAAAATCTTCGAAAACAACCATGCACAAATTGCAAGCCATAAGCTTTCGAAATCAGCTCAAAGGATAATTATCCTTCATTGAATTCTTTGTTCACATTTCTGAATTCAAGAGAAAACCTAAAAGTCACCAGTGAGCTTCAAATCTAACTGATACTAGGTTTGCAATCTTTCAGGAAGTTATACCTTGTAGGCTTCGAAACAGATCATATCCATGCGTCACATATCTATCAGTCATTCAAAGAAAAATGGTAAAAGACCCTAAGCAGTGGATCGAGTTGGCTTCATGACTTTGCTACCTGAATAAAAGTGAAATTTCTATTAGATTCCAATAGCCATATCATGTTCAAATATGTTGTTATTTACAGAATTCCTTTCAATTCAGAAAATACAATGTTCACGGCAGTTAAATCTTGATATTTTTCCACCAAAGTGGAAAAAAGATTCATAGCTTGATAATACACCTGTTGGTACCCAAATTGATTCTCCCTCAGAAGCTGAGCAACCTTCACAGGTTTGGCTAGGAAGCTGTTAGAGAATGCAGTCAGAGCATTATAGAAGTTTCATTCAAGTAGCAACGGGTATGAAATGCTAGTATTGCTCTTTGTCATTTAGATGTGGATGAAATGGGTAGCACCAAACAAGAGGATCTTAACCCTATCCTACACTAATTTATGATTGTGACTCCTAATCAACTAGGGTGATTAGGAAACTCCCCTTTAGTGTAGCCTGCTATCTTGTGGAGGAGATGGACCATCATCCTTATGAACTTTCCAATGTTTAATGACCTTGTTAGAAAATATGATCAATGCAACTAGTTAATACCTCAACATCATATTCACGAGTATGGGGACACTCTACAATAATCAAACCGATATTTTCTATAGTGCAAGGTTCAGGCCACTAAAGACAATGAAAACTTCCTATCATGTTTCTGCATGTTTTGGTAGTAAGGAATTATGCATCTCAATGTAAATCTCACATGACAAACAGGGGTAGTATGGGTAAGATTGGTTGTTTTTTTTAATGAATTTTGGTGGGAGGTGAGGTAGGATGAGCTTGATTCACCAGATCCTTGAGAAATGTTTACAAAAATGGAGATCTTGAAACAAAAAAATGCTTCGGTATAGCTAGGATGTTCCTTTAGACCTAGAAATATGTGCTTCAATGGAGGCCCATATAATGCATTGTTAGTGCACACAAACTTCAAGTATCCAGGAAAATACAAACTCTTCAAATCCCTGGAAAGACAAGAACTAAACATTATCAACCTCTATTTGCAAACATGGAGCTAAGATACCCTCAAAGGATAAAAAACAATCTTATAGTCATGTTAGGAGTCACAATGCCTTTTCAAGATTTGTTTCATTTCACTATCAAATGAAATGCTCTTCTGATAAATGAAATTGCAAATGCCTACCAAACTTATCACAAGGATCAAGATCTTGCGTGATTCACAAAGATTTCAATGTAAGATTGCAACAGGAACATGAAAACTACTTGCAAACATTTAGGAATGAAGCAAACATCAAATTTTCTCCCAAAAATAACGTAGATTAATTCAAGTTTGCCCTAAATTGGTATGGTAGCATAGTAAATGTCTATCTAGAACAATCTCACCAGCACTTGCAGCCAATGGTCTAGATACAAACATACGCAACCCACCTTGACATGATCAAATTTAACACAAAGAAGATAAAGAGGTTTCTTCAGACGATTTTTCAGAAAGACGGGTTCTATGAAGCTTTTCTCTTAGAAAAATCATTCCCGACCTCTATCACTCCCACCACTAGCACTTCTCTAGTGTCCATAGCAATACACTTCCCATCTGTTGTAGTTACTTTGATATCCATATCATTCATTACTTCTAGAGGCATAACATTACATAATGCCCCTGAGTCAAACATACAGTTGTGTAACAATCTGTCTTTAATGATCAGAGTGGTGAAGAATGGATCCACATTTAGCTAAGACTCCACCAAGGATGTCCCCAAATAAACCTTAGGCGGTTCACCTAGTTCCTCCAACACTGGTGGTGTCTCTAACTCTTCAATGACTAGTGGAGTCTCCACTATGTTTATATTTCTACCTAGGGCAGTCTTCTCCTCTGTCAGCTCCAAATACTCAAAAGCCCTTTTCTTTTGCTCAGGAATTCTAAGCAACTCAACAATTGGAACTGAGATCTTTATCTAACTCAATACTTGGGCGATATCATACGGGACAGACTTTGGCAAGGCAACATTGGAAGGAAGGTTGACACACTCATTAGATGGCACAAAATTTTTGATAGCTTGGCCATGAGGAGGGGTATGATTCTTGTTTGGGATAGCAAGGCCCTTGGTAGATGCATCTTTCTTAGGAGCCTCTTTAGGAATATTTGAAAGTAATGGATTTTTTGGCTTGGCATAAGGCCCTATCCTTTGACAACCCTACTTCTTGTGATGTACTCCTTCTTTTGGGAAACAACAAAGTTCATCAACAACTACCTGTCCTCCTCAGATGGGATTCCTCCATCATACTTCCTTATCATTAAAGCTCTTAAATATTCGAAGTCATTATTGGGAAATTCAAAAGATTGTACATTATCCACTTCGAAAGTATGAGAGGGAGGAAGAATAGGAACCCGATGGATGCAATCCCAAAAACTAGCAGCCGTTCTAGCACTTATTACCTCAGTTGAAGTTGCCCCTTGTTGTGAGCTCATAGAGCAACCCATCATGCAAACATCATCATCATTATCATCATTAGGTTCTTCTTCATCCTGTTAATCTTCCTCACATGGAGCATGGGGCATGAAACATTTGTCACACAAATCAATGACATCTGCCTCCTCCACAATAGCAACTCTGACAGCCAAAGGATCAGGTACCATTCTATTTTCCCTGGCCTGGGACTATTTATTTCAAAATCCAACAGGTCCCTTGCCTCTATCATCAGATCTCTGATCATTTCTATGATGATTTGTAAACCTGTCTTGGCCTTGTTGCTTGTGCTAACCTTGTGAACTCTACCCAATTCCTTTTTCTGCCTGGGCTAATTTGTATGATATTTCTTTGACAGCCCCTGCCAAAGTTTTCACAACTTCCTCCAAATCAGAAACCTTACTTGTTTGAGGATTTTCCAGGTTAATTAGTTTTACACCCTCCCTTTTTGGAGGCTTTCCAATTGCCTTGATTTATTTTCTCTATTTGTAGAGCCATGGTGAAGGCTTGCCTCAAATTAGTAGGGTTTTCGTCCCTCAAGTAGTAAGCTTATTTTTTTATCAAATACATCTGAATATTTGATCAAACTTGATTCATCACATGGCTTTAAGCTAACAGGAAATATCCTCAAGGTCTTGTTAAACCTTATGATGAAATCATATACTAACTCATTAGGATTCTTCTTGATGTTTTCAAATTTTGATAGAAGTAATCTATGGTCAGTTCTATCACCATATTGCAATCTAAATACATCATTCATCTCTTGTCCAAGAATCAATGGAATTATCTGGCAAAGATTTATACCAATCCCTTGCATCCTCTTCCAAAGTATGGATAAACAATTTGATATATACATCTTCATGTTCAATCTCAAAGTCTTCCATCATATTGATAAAAAACTTTAAATGTTGATCACCAGTTATAGCATTGTTTCCTTGGAACTTTGGTAATCTATTTCTTACAGTCTACGGAACTGCATTTGGATAACCAACCATCCCTATAAAATTTATAGGACCAAAGGTGTTTACCAAAAATGGAGGTCTGGGTGGGAGATGGGCCATCTTGTTTTGAGGAGGTGACCATAGAGGGTCTTTGAAACATAGGAGTATAACTTTCAAAACGGATATCCGCTAAAGGCCTTGTTTCTTGGAAAACCCTATCAACCTTTGAAAAGACAGGGCAGAATGAGAAGAAAACTTTTCAAAATCAAATGAAGGCCCCTCTCCAGTTGGATAATTCAATTCCACAGAGGATACGTAATTCAAAAGCACTTGAATGACAGTATTCAATGATAGGCCAATCACTTTTACCAATGGAGATCCCTTTTCTTGTCTGTTGATCTCCAACAAATCTCCAAGATTTTCTTCCTTCTGACTTTGTTTTTCCAAGATCTTTAAATAATGTCCTAGCAGGATCTCTAGCAAAGAAAGATCTTCCTTCCATATTTGCAAAGTTTAGTAACAAAACTCACTTGATAGAGGTTAAGACACTAGTACTCATCAAGAATCAGATCAACAGGGAGTCACCACTAAGGATTTCCACCTTAGTTGTGTAAATGCACTAAAATATGATCTGTCAAAATGTGTGTCAATACTGGAAACTGGAAATGAAATGATCTACTTTTTCTTTACCCAGATTTATCAATGACAGCTAGTGCACTAGGTGTGGAAACTGAAAAAATTACATACAACACTTGCAAATTTGAATACTTCTTATAGGCCTACACATAAGATGATGTTTGAAAAAAAATTATTAGCACTTAGAGCATACAAGAAGTGTTTACCATGTTCTAAATATGAACTGCAACCATTATGACCCCGGTAACGACACCAATCAAGTGTTGGTACCCAAATTGATTCTCCCTCAGAAGCTGAGCAACATCACAAGTTTGGCATAAAGCTTAGAGACAAGCAGAGCATGTAGTATATCATTTTGTATCCAAGGATGAAATGTAACTTTCTCTTTGTAACTCAAATGTGGAGAAATAGATATCACATTAAACTGGATTTGACCTATCCTCACTACTTTATGGTTGTGCCTTTCAACCACGGTGACAGAACCCTTTTTGTAGCCTACTATTTGTGGAGGAGATGGAGATATCCTTCCTTGCAAAGTTATTAGGAAGACCTTGAAGAAAATATGATCAATGCAACAAAACCTAACTCACACAATTTTTGACTCTAGATAATGGAGATATTATCTAAGCAAGATTTAGGCCACCAAAGACAATGAAAACATGATTGTTTCTACACGTTTTGGTAGTAGAAATTATGGATTTGTATACACATAGAACAATTAGGGGTAGTATGGGTAAGATTGGTTGTTTTTAAATGAATTTTGGTGGGAGGTGAGACATGATGAACTTGACTCATAAAATCCTTGAGAACTTTTACAAAAATGGAGAGCTTGAACAACAGAATGCTTCAGGATAGCTAGGATGTTCCTTTAACCAGAATATGTGCTTCGATGGAGGCCCAAATCAACTCTTTTCACACAAAATTGAAGGATCCAAATTGAAGGATCAAATTGGAAAACTTAACTAAACATTATCAACCTCTGTTTCATCACACCTAAGATACCCTCAAGGGCTAACAAACAATCTTATAGTCATGCTAGGAGTCACAGTTATTTTTAATTTTTTTATTTCACTATCAAATGAAAGCTCTTCTGATAAATGAAATTGAAAATGCCACAAAACTATCACAAGGATAAGATCGTGTGTGACTCACAAATATTTCAATGTAAGATTACAATGAGAATAGGAAAACTACTTGCATACATTCAGAAATGAAGCAAACACAAATTTTGCCTAAAAAATAATGTAAATTAACTCAAGCTTTACTAAATTTATCAGCAGGGGAAAGTTTCTAGAATAATCTAAGAGCTTGTGAATGGATGTACACCCAAAACCACCTTGACATGATCAGATTTAACACAAATGAGATAAACACGTTTCTTTAGATGATTTCTCACAAGGACCGGTTATATCAATATTTTATCTTAGAAAAATCAATCCCGGCCTCTAACACTCCAGCCATTTGCAAAAAAAATTCATGCAATTTATAACATCTCATTTACAATAGAGTTTTCCCCCAAAAAATTCGAAGGACATTCAAAGCACCATTGCATGATTGAGACTCCTTGAATCAAATTTGTAAAAAAGTTGTGAGGTGCTGCAGAGGGGTGAATCTCTCAAAAATATTCTCCAGCATTCAACTCCTTCTCCTAGTAGATCACTTCTTCATCTTGCGTGCCAACCAATTCCTCCCCTAATCTATCAAATCTAGTTCTTTGCATGCTCAATGAAAGAAAAACTGGAAATTTGGATCAAAGCTAATAGATCATATCCCATTTTGATTGCAAAACACATCTTAAGATTTTTCCCACCCAAATAGGATACATAATTAATGTTCCACTTCATTTTACATGTAGGAGACTCCAATAAATGATAAAAAACTATAAAAATTTGCATCCCCGAGAGCTTTGGAACAGAAATGGTGGAAAATCAGATACAGATGCACAACTTCCATTGATCTCTCTTTTCAAATTGGACCATCGACATGGGAGATCGAAGTCAAAATGGGCTCGGGGGTTCCTGTTTACCTCTTACACCTTTTGGAAAAAATGTAAAAGTTCTCAATTTGCTCCGCCTCTCTGCCTTTGAAAAATGGGCCTGTCACATGTCCCAATATGGGTCCCAAAGAAACCATGGCTAAATTATTCTATTTCACCTTCTTTTGGAAAAGGGAAACTTTTCTAAGTTTTTCCCACAACTCCACCCTTCCACTTCTAGTTTTTGATGTGGGTCCTAACCAAACCACGCTTCCTTTTACACTTTTAACTCTTTTCTCCCAAAAGGAAAATTTTCCAAATTTCCCCTGAGAGTCCAAACCTCCACCGTTGACTGTAGAAAAATTTTCACTATTCTCTTTTGGGCCCACGGGTCCTTTTGATCATTTTAGTTTGTTGAATAACAATGGGTGAAAAATCCAAGTTGTCCCCGATGGCCTGCCTCCCTGCCTCTTGACTTTTCAAACTGCTATGCATCTTAATGGCACATCTTGAGATGGTCCCTAAAACTAGAGACCCTAAATGAGCACAGGGTCACCTCGTATCTCGAGCCCTTTAGGAAGTTGCTGAAAAGTCTAAGGAAAGAAGACCCACTGGAGACCTCCACGTGTCGTTATGGCACAACTTGAAGAACCTTATAAGGCTTTAAAATAATTTGGTAGAGGCGTGCTTCCATTTTTGAATTTTTATTCCATTTTACCAAAATGGAAAAAAATTCCAACCTACTTTCGAAGGCCCTCATCTGTACTTTTAACTTTGCCACGTGCCCTTCTATGGGGTCAAAGTAAGACTTTTCCCTGCCACTTAATTTTTTCTTTAATCAGAGCCTGGCGGGGCCGCATGGCGAGTTCAAACGTTTTTCCAAAGTATCCAAAAAGAACATGTTTATAAAACAAACCTACCATGCCCCATTGAATTAGAAGAAGCCACATAAGTACCAAAAGGACCAATCAGAATTGAGCAGAGCTATGGGACCAAAATTTCCTTTTTTCCAAAAAAGTAAAAAATGACAAGTTAAAACATTTTCCCACTATCCCCTGATCAACCAAAATAAGCCACGTTACCATCGAATGTAGAGGAATAATTTGGCAGCGAAAAGATGCCCACTAGACTATCAAAAACACATAAATTCACCATTCATACCTAGAATCTAATTTTTCGCTAAGGATGATTTTTTTTGAAATAAAACCAAGTGAATCATGGTTCCAAGCATATTTCAACCATGGATTTGGAATTTTAAAGGTGTACAAATATAAATTGGTCATTCTCTAGCTTCCATGGTTGGGGAAAAATAGGAAAAAATGTAAGAGGCCACGGATTTTGAAGAAATTAGGGCAAAAAACAAGGAAAAATTGGAGACTTCTTTTAAAAAGGGGCATGATAATGGATTCTTCAAACAATTAAAGGCATTCAAATGGAGGTAAAATCTTGAGAACATCTAGATTGAGAGATAAAACATTTCATGAAATAGAGGCATATGGTGTGAGATCAAAACGAGCACCAACACCTCTGTCACACAAGTGGGTTCTAACCAATCCACAATATCTTGAATCTTGGAAGGATCGACTGTGATGCCTTCCCCATAAATTATGTGGCCCAAATAATGCACCTTTCTGAAAGATCACAAAGTTCTCCAAGTTCTCGTAAAGTTTCTTCTCACAAAGACTATGATGAACTTAGCAAAGGTTCCCCTCGTGCTCCTTATGCGTACATAAGTAAATCAAAATGTCATAAAGGAAGATGAGCATGAAGAAATCCAAGAATGTCCTGAACACCCCACTCATCAAGCTCATAAACACTGCACAGGAAATCGTCAAATCAAAAGGCACCACGGTGAACTTGTAGTGGCCATATATCATACGAAAGGCAGTCTTATAAATGTCATCATCTATAATCCCCAACTGATGATAACTTGACTTAAGGTCTATCTTGGAAAAAACTATGGGCCCCTTCATTTGATCAAACAAATCATTAATGCGCGGAAGCTGGTAACAATTCCTTATCGATACTTTGTTCAGCTGGAGGTAATCAATACACAACTGTAGAGATCTGTCCTTTTTCTTTACAAATATCACTGCTGCATCCCAAGGAGATTACACTAGGACAGATTAGGCCTTTCTCCTAAAGGCCCTCTAGCTGCAACTTGAGCTCACAGAGCTCAGGGGTAGTCATCCCATAAGGTGCTTGTGATATAGGCTCTACTCCTGGAAGTAAATCTATGTGAAAATATATCTCACATGCAGGTGGTAACCCCGATAGCTCGCATGGAAAGACATCAAAAAAATCTCTCAAGATGGGATGGTCATCATGTGATGGTCCACTAGACTTTCCCTCTAATCAGTTACTAACTATGACAACATACATTTGACAACCTTGTCAGAAACATTGCTTAAGATATATGGTGGAGATGGTGTGAATCGAAATGCTTCTCCTAACCCCTACTATCATTTACTTAACTCGTAGATCATCTGCACATGATATAATCTTATGGTAATAATCCACTCTAGCTCTATGTGCACATAACCAGTCCATTCCCAAGATGACTCCATACGAACCCAATGGAAGGATACGAAAAAATGAGGTAGTGGTGAATGGTCCCAAATCCACTACACACTCCTTAACTAAGGATTCTATAGAGATCTTGGCTCAAGAAGTCATCTCGACATCCGAACTAAGATCCTACCTAACTGCCACCAGCCTACATCACTCTACTAAAGATGGTGGAATAAAAGAATAAGAATAACCTGAATCAAAAATAATGGATGTAGGAACACCACCAATGCTACATATTATCTCAATCAATGAAATCTAGTGCTCGACCTGGTGGTTCTCGACTGTTGCATAGATCTGATGACCAATCCTGATGTCACCAAAAGTAGGCTCTGAAATATGTGTCTTACCCTTTTTATTAGGGTTCAGTGTGAACTCTCTCAAAAAAATTCTAGAAACACCAACACAATAACAACTACCCATTCCTCTCCCGTGAGTAGCAGCTCTAGCAAGTACTCTAGAGGTTAAGGTTATAGATCCTGATGATCTGTTTATGGACTGCTGAGGTCTCTGCTGATGAGCTCCTGCTGAATGAGATCTTGGTGCACCTTATTTCCCAATGGGACCCCTATTAGAAGGCCCCATAATCTATCCCCTACTTGGTTTCGAATCTTTGATGGAGTTCTGTACGGTGTGTGGGTCTACTGCTACTGAGGTGGCTTCTATGGTCACCTAAGATGAATAATTGTCCTAAACCTTGTCCACCATGAGGAGGAGGAGCTGACCCCCTTGACCTGCTATCCTGTATCTACTAGATGTGGTCTCTGAAATTTGTCTCTAGCCTGTTGTGTCTTTCCCCAATGTCTCCTCTGCAATATGTAGGCCTTCTCCATGGCCTCTAGCTAATGTCTATGGGATAATGAATGTGAATCACACCACCCAAATCCAAGTTTAGGCCCCTGATGAATCTATGTGAATCCATACCAATGCTCATCTTGCATATAGTCGACATAATGGAGTATATCAAGAAATTGAACTCCCATACTTAGAGCCACTAGTCATGGATGCCTATGTCGGAGGTCATGGAACTTGTCTATCCACTACTAAATAAACCTCTTGGGATAGGTACCCACTCATAAAGCTTCTCCTTAAATAGCTCCTAGGTAACTGTCTCTGAATTTGACAGAGAGCTTCTCCTCATCATTTCTTCCATAAGACTCCTACTCCATCCCTTAGAAGATGGAACACAACATGAGATTTCGTGTCGCTAGTACAAAAAGGGAAGAGCTTGAAGCATCCGCTCAAGCTCACCAACTAGGCCTATTACATAAAAATCAACCTCTCTCACCAGAATAGTCAAGATGGTCGTAGCTTTGGGATATCCATGATGTGGTCTGCCAGCTAGACAACTGACGAACCCCTAGGTCTCTCTTGCATGATCCTCCCTCTAAGCCTAGGGCTCCAATATCTATCCATATTTCCTGAAATCCTGGTCTCCCTAATCCCTCTTTGTGGTGACTCTACGCTAGCTGACTCCACATGCAGAAGTTCTCTATATCTATGCTCCTTGTTGTGTCAAGGATATGCATAAGCCTCCATCGATGGCTCCATATCATGTCTAGCAATTCGTCCTCCTAAGGGACCCTCCATGTATAAGTGACAATGACATCCTGAAGAGTCTCTGTAAAATATGAGGTACGAGTGGATCACTACCGCCTGCTCTGGAGATGGTGACAAGTCTAGATCTATGTGAAAGGACCCATTGTCTTGTCCACACCTTCTGCATAGACCAAGGTGAGATTTAGTTGGTTATTGTAGGCGTTATTAATTTTCCAAGTTTACTAAAATATGCATTTTTCAAACAAGGGTATTTTCTAGGTTTAAAAGTGTTCTAGGTTTAATATTGCAAAAGGTTTAGCATTCATGTCTCAAGTTTTCTAGTCTTCCCAAGGGTCAAAGATTTGAACCCATGGCTCTGATACCAAGTGTAACGCCCATTAAAAGAATGACCACTCGAGACCCAAGAACAACCTAGGTTTAAATAAAAAAATTATTGAATAATTTTTTTTTAAAAGCGTGACCACCACCATACTTCAAGCAAAAGTTGTCACAACAAATATTAAAAGTCAATTATAATTTAATAAGTGAAATTTTCCCATTGTAAAAAACATTTAAAACATTCACATAAGCATAATACAAAAATAAAACCTTTTTACAAGAGTCAAGCTCCTACCTCTCCATGATAGAGCTTGATCCACAAGTTCAACAACAAGCTTCTTCAAATCAAAATAGTCCCAAAGCACCAACAAATCCACAAGCATTCAAAATCCTCTAACTCTCTCTAATTTCAAGAGCACCCAACAAACATAAAGTAACCCCCAATGAAGTTACCCCCAAACCAACAATAGAATTCGGATAAATAGAAAAGGGAGACAGGAGGATGAGGTGGCTCCATACAGGATGCCACATCACTCATCCTCAACTCCACCTCATAAGTCCACTTCAACTCCAAGGCATAATTAATAAGTGGGTGAATAAAATGACCCTTTTAGTTACACACACAATCCAAGTCCACACACCAAGGACCAAAATTAATTTTATGCAGGAAGGTTTGATAAACACCTACAATTTGTCTTCTCAAAATATATTTTAAGGGCTAATTTTTACCCTCCAACCCAAAGGTAGGGTTTGTGTAAAAATTTAAGATATCTGGGAAAAATTTAACTTGTCGCACAAGCCTCCAAAATCAGTCCCTAAGGACCGATCTGAGTTTCAAAAGAAACGTGGAGTGTTTCACACCCAAGGTTACTTAAAAATCACTTACAACACATAAACCAAGATCTAAAAACTCTAATAAATGCATTCTTTTGACCCATTTTATTTATTTAACAATGTGATTACTCACTAATCTAGACATAAATGAAATAAATAATAAAGGTAAATGCATCAATAAAATCACATACCAAAATTAAACAAAAGAAACTAATTACAAGAATACACCTAAGCCCTTGGTCAACTTCAAAGCTGATCCCCCCCCATAGGAACCCCTAACAACAATTCAAGCACACACAAACAAATAGAAGTTTCCATGGTGACCCTTGTTGAATTAATCTATAATTCCAATGTGATTGGTCTCAAATCCCCTGATGTTTGCTGTGACATGTTTACTTGCAAAACACAAATACCTCCTTCGGCCTCATGGCCGCATAAGAACATCCAAAGTAAATACAAAATATAACTTCAAAAATAATCTATATATGAATTAAAACATCATCTAGGAAAGTAACAATATCATTTACAATTTCATCAATAACCATATGATGACAACATTATTTCAAATTTATAGGTTTACTCAATATGAAAAAATATCATGTGTAAAAAAACACATATATAACCATGCCAAGCAATGTATCAAAATCAATATAAAATTTCTCTAATAATTCACATGCATCATATATGAATTAAAATCCACCACAGTCCCTGATCTCTAATGTCTAACACCATACCAACTAAAAAGCTACAGTAATGTCCATAAATATAGTCAATAGTGTCATAATTAATATAAAAAGGTGTCGAAGGGAAGTTGGCACTACATCCCCCTCCCCTTACAATTTAATTCCTATGGGAAGTCACTGGGTTAGGTGTGGAAACTGAACTTGTAACAAAGTAACATCCTCCCATGTAGCCATAGTGTCATCATATCGGTTCCACTGTACTTGAAACTGGTCAATCTATTTGCCTTAAAGGCCTAGGGTCCTACATTCTATAATGCGAACAGGATCCACCATCACATGCCCCTGATCCTACACCTACAATGAGGTCCAATCTATCACATGAGAAGGATCTGTAACATATCTGCTAAGTTCTGAAACCTAAAACACATCATGGATGTGAGACAAGCTAGGTGGCAACGCTAGATGATAGGCCAAAGGACCGATATTCTCCAAGATCTCAAAGGGGCCTACGAATCTAGGAGCTAACTTAAAACCTTTTTTGTAATAGATAGGGATCTTATGTGGCCTAACACAAAGGAAAACCTTCACGTCCACATCAAAACTATAGTCGATCCTTTGCTGATCTACATACTTCTTCTATATGTCTTGTGCCTCCTATAGTCTTTGTTTGATCATAACCACCTATTGCTCCATGTCCTACAATAAAGTGGCCCCAAGAGAAACCCTATCCTCTAACCTATCCCAACTAAGAGGTTTCTTGCACTCTCTACCATATAGTTCCTAGAAATTAGCCATGCCTATAAAAATTTTAAAACTATTATTGTAGGAAAACTCCACTAAGTAAAAATACTCCTCCCATTTTGACTGGTGATCCATAACATACATGCGAAGCATGTCCTCAAAGATATTCTTCACCTTCTCGGTCTATCCATCTATATTAGGGTGATGTGCCATGATGAAATTCATCTTCGTTCAAAGCGCATGCTACATGGAAGCCCAAAAGTGGGAAGTATACAGAGGATCATGGTCACAAATAATCTTCCACATAATCCCATGTAATATGACAATCTCATCTAGGTATACTTGTGCCATTACACTAGATCTATAGGTGGTCTTCACTGGATAAAATCGATCCACTTTTGTCATTTATCAATCATGACCATGATGGCATTGTGGTGGTATCTCGACATCGGTAGCCCAACAATAAAGTCCATGGAAATTATGTCCCATTTCCATTCAGGTATAGCATGAGGAAAGAGAAGGCCAGCTGGATGGTGATGCTCGACCTTCACTTTATGACACTCTAAGCAACATGACACAAACTAAGCCACGTCTCTACGAAGTCCCATCGAGTGATACAATTGTCTCAAAGTGATGTGAATATTCTTCACCATGGGATGGGTTGAATAGAGTGTAGGATGTGCCTCTGCAAGAATTTCCTACCTTAAATCCCCATCTCTGGGAACATAAATCTATCATCTTTTCCTGAGAAGGCCATCTACCTCTAATAAAACCCAACAAAATTCCCTTCAAGGGGTCTTTGAGACTCGATCTCTGCTCTACATATAATGTAGAAGTTATCATGAGGAAGCTGCTGTAGAATCTTGCTCTACAAATCTGTGCTCACTACATTTGCCAAAATCACATGTCTCCACTTGCTAAAAGTTTCTGCAACCACATTATCCTTCCCCTTCACATGCTCTATCTCCATATCATAATCACAAATAAAATCCATCTAATGATGCTAACGAGCATTTAGATTTGGTTGCATAAAGAGGTGGCAAAGATTCAAGTGACCAGTCTTGAGTGTTAATCTCCAATCGAGAAGGAATTGTCTCCATCAAACCAAGTTGTGCACAACTTCTGCAAGCTCAAGATCATAAGTCAAATAATTGATCTCATAATCTTTGAGGTTGTGAGACTCAAAAGAAACTACTCTTCCCTCCTACATCAACACACCTCCAAATCCTACCACAGAAGTATCTGTGCATACAAAAAACTCACCTTTCCAATCTGGTACTGTAAGAACAAGTGATATCATGAGGCATTCCTTTAGTGTCCTAAAGGCCTACTCCCATATGTCTAACCAAAAAACATCTTCCCTTTCTACTGAAGGGAAGTGATGGGGTGCACAACTCAAGAGAAGTCCTAAACAAGTCTCCTATAATAACCTTTTAAACCCATGAAGTGGCTCACTTCTGTCACACAAGTGGGTGTTGGCCAATCTATAATACCTCTAATCTTGGAAGGATCGACTATGATACCTTCCCTATAAATGATGTGGCCTAAATACTACACCTCTAACTAAAAGAACACACACTTCTCTAGGTTCCCGTAAAGCTGCTGCTCACGAAGACTCTGAAGAACCTGGAAAAGGTACCCCTCATGCTCCTCACGCATACGTGAGTAAATCAAAATTTCATCAAGGAAGATGAGCACAATGAGAACCAAGAATTCCTTGAACACCCCATTCATCAAGCTCATAAAATTTGTGGGAGATTTCATAAAAAAAAAGGCACCACAGTGAACTCGTAGTGGCCATATGTCATGTGGAAGGCGTTCTTATGAATGTTTGCATATGTAATCCTCAAGTGATGATAACCTGACTTAAGGTCTATCTTGGAGAAAATTGTGGCCGCCTTAATATGATCTAACGAATCATCAATTCTCAGAAGGGGTTAAAGATTCTTGATCGATACTTTTTTGAGCTGACATTAATCAATACCCAACTGTAGAGATCCATCCTTTTTCTTTACAAATATCATTGGTGCATCCTAAGGGGATACAATAGGATGCATTAGACCTTTCTCCAAAAGTCCCTCTAGCTACAAGTTGAGCTTGTAGAGATCAGGGGTAGTCATCCAATAAGGTTCTTGTGAGATAGGATCTCCTCTTAGAAAAATATGTATGTGAAAATATATCTCATTTGGGGGAGGTAATCACGGTAGATCCCATAGAAAGACATCAAAAAAATCTCTCAAGATGGGCTAGCCATCAAGCGATTGTCCACTAGACTCACCCTCTCATCAGTCACTAACTGTGATAGCATACATTTGACAAACTTGTCGCACACACCACTTAAGATGCATGGTGGAGATGGTGTGAATGGAAACCGGTCTCCTAACCCCTACTATCACTGACTCAAATCCTAGATCATCTACATATGATATAATCTTATTGTAATAATCCACTCTACACCTGTCTGCAGACAACCATTCCATGCCCAAGACGACTCCATATGAACCCAACGCAAGGATATGAAGATCTTGAGGTAGTGGTTAAGGGTCCCAAATCCACTACACACTCCTTAACTAAGGATTCTGTAGAGATCTTAGCTCAAGAATCCATCTCGATGTCTGAAGTAAGACCCTACCTAACTGCCACCAACCTACATCACTCTACTAAATACAGTGCAATAAAAGAATTAGAAGAAGTAGAATCAAACAAAATGGAGGTAAGAATGCCGCCAATGGTACCTATCATCTCAATCATTATACTTTGGTGCCTGACCTTGTGGATTTCAACCACTATATAGATCTGATGACCATGCCCTATGTCACCAACAATAGGCTCTAAAATTTGTGTCTTACACTTTTTACTAGGGATTTTTGGGCACTCTCTCCAAAAATATCCAGCAACACCACAACCATAACAACTTCTTGGTCCTCTCCCATGAGTAACAGCTCCAACCGATACTCTAGTGGTTCATGGTGTGGATCTTGATGATCCGGCTATGGAATGTTGAGGTCTCTGCTGACGAGCTCTTGCTGGCTGAGCTCTCAGTGCACAATGTGTCTTAATGCAACCAATAGTAGGAGGCCCCATACTCTTCCCCCTCTATGCATTGAATCTCTGTGGAGGCCTATACGGTGGGTGGGTCTGTTGCTACTGCAGCCTAAAAGATGATTTTACTGAACTCTATCCAGCATGAGGAGGAGGAGTTGACCCCCTCATCCTGTTGTCCTACATTTTCTAGATGTGGCTTCGTACTTTGGCTCTGGCCTGTTGTGTCTTTCCCAGAGTCTCCTCTACTATGTAGGAATTGTCAACGGCCTCAGCTAATGTCTATCAATAATTGATAGGCACTTCACCACCCAACTCTATGTTCAGGCCCTCGATAAATTTGTGCATCCATACCTGTCCATCCTCGATGTATTTGACATATTGGAGTGGATCCAGAAATTGACTCTCATACTCAGCTACTATCAAAGATGCCTATCATAGGTCGTGAAACTCATTTATCCTCTATTGTATGAACCTCTGCGATAAGTATCTACTCCTCAACTGCTCCTCAAAGAGCTCCCAGGTAACCATCTCTAAATCTACATGGAGCTTATTCTCCTCGGTCCTCCACCAAATACCTACTCCATCTCTCAGAAGATGGATCACAACATGAGCTTTCATGTTACTAGAAAAAGGGCAGAGCTTGAAACATCCACTCCAGCTCACTAACCAGGCCTCTACCTCAAATCCACCAGTGTCACCAGAATAATGAGATGACCGTAGCTTTAAGTTATCCCTGATATGGTCTGCAGCTATAGTCTGGTGACCCCTAAGCCTCTTTGCATGCTCATCTCTAAGCCTAGGGCTCCGAGAGCTATCCCTATGTCTAGAAATCTGGTCATCCTGTCCCTTCTGCAGTGACTCTCCTTTTCCTGAATCCACATGGGAGTTCTCTCTACTATTCACCTTGTTATTTCGAGGAGATGCATGAGCCTCCATGGATGGCTCCCTATCATGTCTGGCTAACCATCCTCTTACTTACCCTCTGCGTAAAGTGGCATTAACATCCTGAAGCGTATGTAAAATATGAGGTAGGATGGTTGCTACAGTAGGATTTGAAGGTGGTAAGTCTAGATCTATGTGAAAGGAACCATCATCTTGTTCGTTCCTCCTGCACAGAAAAAGGTGAGAGTTAGTTTGTTATTCTAGGTTTTATTCAATTTTCTATGTTTAATACAATATGCAATTTTCAAACAAGGTTGTTTTCTAGGTTTAAAAGTGTGCTAGGTTTAATGTTACACTAGGTTTAGCATTCATGTCTCAAGTTTTCTAGTGTTCCCAAGGGTCCAAGTTTTGAACCCATGACTCTAATACCAAGTGTAATGCCAGCTAAAAAAATGACCTCTCGAGACCCAAGAATAACCTAGGCTTAGATAGAAAAATTATAGAATAATTTTTTTTGAAAGTCGCGACCACCACTAGGATTCAAGTAGTAGTTGTCACAATAAATATTTAAAGTCATCTATAATTTAATAAATGAAATTTTCCTGTTGTAACAAACATTCACATAAACACAAAACAGAAATAAATCCTTTTTACAAGAGTCAAGCTCCTAGCTCTCCATGATAGAGCTTGATCCACAAGTTCAACAACAAGCTTCTTCAAATACAAATAGTCCCAAAGCACCAACAAATCCATAAGCATTCAAAATCCTCTAACTCTCTCTAATTGCAAGAGCACCCAACCAACATGAAGTAACCCCTAAAATAGTAAAAGAATTCGAATAAATACAAAAGGAAGAGAGGAGGATGAGGTGGCTCTATGTAGGATGCCACATCACTCATCCTCAACTCCACCTCACAAGTCAACTTCAACTCCAAGGCATAATTAATAAGTGGGTGAATAAAGTGACCCTTTTACTTACACACACAATCAAGGTCCACACCCCAAGGACCAAAATTATTTTTATGAAGGAGGGTGGAATAAAAACCTACAATTTGTCCTCTCAAAATACATAATAAGGGATAATTTTGACCCTCAAACCCATAGGTAGGGTTGGTGTAACAATTTAAGATGTTTGGGACAAATTTAACTTGTCCCACAAGCCTCTGAAATCAGTCCCTAAGGACAGATCCGAGTTTGAAAAGGAAGGTGGAGTGTTTCACACCAAAAATTAGTTACACATCGTTTACAACACATAAACCAAGAGCCATCAACTCTAATAAATGCATTCTTTTGACCCATTTAATTTATTTAACAACATGATTACTCACTAATCTAGACACAAATGAAATAAAAAATAAAGGGAAATACATCACTAAAATCACATACCCAAATTAAACAAAAGAAACTAAATAAAAGAATACACCTAACCCCTTGGTCACATTAGAAGGTGATTCCCCCCATGTGAACCCCTAACAACAATTCAAACACACACTCAAACAAATACAAGATTCCATGGTGGCCCTTGTTGAATTTATCTAGAATTCTAATGTGGTTGGTTTCCAATCCCCTGATGTTTGTTATGACATGTTTACCTCGAGAAAAAAAATACCTCCTTTGGCCTTGTGTCTGCATCAGAACATCCAAAATAAATGCAAAATATAACTTCCAAAATCATCTATATGTGAATCACAACATCATCTAGGAAAATAACAATATCAATTACAATTTCATCAATAAGCATATGATCACAATATTAGTTCAATTTTCTAGGTTTACTCAATATGACAAAATATCATATGTACAAAAAAAACATATATATATATATATATATATATATATATATATATATAT
The DNA here is from genome assembly GCA_019776745.2 of Taxus chinensis. NCBI lineage: Eukaryota > Viridiplantae > Streptophyta > Pinopsida > Cupressales > Taxaceae > Taxus > Taxus chinensis. The sequence continues at coordinate 250,846,682 of CM034157.1, read as the reverse complement.
ATATATATATATATAACCATGCCAATCATTGTATCAACATCAATATAAAATGTATCTAATAATCCACATGCATCATATATTAATCAAAATCAACCACAGTCCCTGATATCTAATGTCTAACATCATACAAACTCAAAAGCTACAGTAATGTCCATAAATATAGTCAACATTGTCATAATCAATACCAAAAGGTGTCGAAAGGAAGTGGGCATTACTAACCTCATCTAAGGTTATCTCGTACACATTCTCCTTCAACTCCATAACCATCACATCTAAATATGAGGTAATACCCTCTAGGGTATCCATCTCGTGCATCACTAAACGATTTATCTTCTTAACCCTTTCTTCAAATATATATTTCATGGCTTTTATCAGATCTCTCTTCTCCGCAACCTCTTTCATCACCTTCTCATAATCAGATACAATAGTTTTCATTATGGTCTGAATCTTATTTATTTCTTCCTCTTCAAATGGAATTGCTCCACTAAATATAGGGTAAAAATATAGGAATTTATCAAAAACATTAATTTCCTTCTATGCGGCCTCCATTACTTTCACGATCAGTGCCTCAAATTCATCAATTCTCTTCTCAACCATTTCTTTATTTATCTTGGCCATTTCTTCAAATGACGACATAGTCTCACTATTCACCTTTATTAAAAACATCTGAACCCAATCTTCTATATAATCTACTTCTATAGCATACTCTAGTTGGGCCTACTTTACAAAGTCTCGACATACATGCATAATACATACAACAATATATGTTGTTTTTCTGTATGTTCTAGCTATTCTCTTGTTCTCTTCATTCAAATCCTCAACAAGTTTTTGGTGCCTTAACCCCTTGCATTGTATGCTAACTTCCTCAAATTATTGAATTATGGTTTAGATTTTACTTTTTCAAACTAAACTTTAAAAAAAGGCCTTAAAATAATAAATTGTTGCTTATTTTTTATTGTCTTTTTTGAAGTCAATCTAGAAAAACCATGTATTTTGGTAGTTTAGGGTTGAACTTAGTGGATCCCTATATTAGGGAAATTTAGGGTTTAATAATTTGACATATCCCTTATATTTTTTCGCTTTCTTTATCTATTTTATATTTTTCTCACATATATTTAACAAACAATTATTGATGGATTTATATAATAGTTATGAATACAATCTGTAAATTGTAGTCAAACAGGACTAAATCTACTCTATAAAGGTTTCTTAATAGGTAATTTTAATCATATAATGTTTCTCTTTGCGATTTTTGTATAGTTTACATTTTCTTAGTAATGACTATATGTGAACATTTTTAATATTATTTATTGTTGTATTTATTTAGTTTTATGTTTAGAATGAATTTCAAAATTTTAAATTTTATTTTGCACGACTAAATGATATGTTCTTATCCCATTACCTAGCAATGTTTCTTCTCATCACTAATTGAACTTTTTGTTTTGTTTTCTCAACAACATTTATATTGTTTAAGTTACATATTTTACCTTAAGATTTTTTTTTAATTATTTATTATAGGTATTTTGGAGAAAAAGGAAGATATGCAGCCAATCAATCAGACAATATCACCTAGGACTCCTACATTTTTGTTTTCTCAAATAAATATTTAGCCCAAAGAAGAATTTTCAAGGAGATAATTTTTTATTCATGTTTTATACCAAAAGAAGAATAACTAGAGTAATGCATAGATAAAAGAAGATATTTTTCAATATTTTCAAGTTGATGATCCTCGAACAATCTTTATTTCAAATTTTAAAACAAAAAACACACTGTAGGAGATTTGGAATGATTTATACTTTTATTGAACATGTAATAAATTTTGAACCAATGTTAAATTCGATTGAAAATGAGATCAATGTTATAAATTCTAGATCTAAAAAAAAATTCTTAGACAAGGTTAAAAATACATGGTGTGAGAATAATTGATTCTTTAAAAGAATAAAGATCTTATTATTTTCAAATCAGTTGTATTACAAAAAACTTATAATACATTTCTAAAATATACTTAATTATATGCCATGATATATAATTTTGAAAATATATCTACATATTACCCTAACAATTGTATATGTATTATATAATGAATCTATATATATAATACTTGTAATAATAATTCACCCATTTTTTATGTTTTCTTGTTGTGTGTGACGTATCACATATGTTCACATTAAACTATTGTTTACACTTATTTAAGAGGTATTTAATTTGTAATAAATTATTTATCATTGTAATTGGATTGTATAGACCCTTATCAATAATGGATAATTTCGTCGAGTATAATGATGATTTTATCTTTAATACTATTTACTTATATATATCAAGTTATCAAACATTTCGTGATAATTATCATCATTTACATTATATGTTGATTATTTTTTTAATATTATTTATGAGGAAGGAGCGTTAATAAGATCTGAAATAGTTTTTAAATGGAGCTAATGATCATCCAATACCATGTAGAGTAACTAGAAATTAAAGTAGATTTCTTGTATGTGAAATTGATGAAAAAATATGTACTACATATATATTTTTGGTCTGTATAATTAAATATCTGTAAATAAAATTAGAGCTATACAATAAATTGCAAAAATAAACACTTCTTGGAAAAATTCTCCTAGCGTTGGATTAACTAAATTTAACAATAGTTAAAAATAATTTATAGCCATTAGAATAATACCTGTATCAATTTGGATGAAAATTATTAGTTGAATAATAAATATTACACATGCTAATTTATCTATATTCAACTAATGAAGACTAAAAATAAACTAAGGTCGGAAAATAGAATCCACTTTTATTATATGGTCAACATGCAATAAGCCAATATTAGTTTAAGTGACACATGCACACCTATCATTCATCCTAGTGAACCTAGACACCCCACTATCTTTTAATAATATAAAGGGATTAGGATAAGACTAATTTTATTCGTCTAAACATAGAAATGGTGTCACAACTCTTGGGGATGAACGAATACTAATTCAAACTTAGTAAATTGCACATTGCGTGTACTGCACTCTAGCTAGCATTTACAGATTGTAAATAGGACTCTAAAAATAGAATTATCTAAAAATAGGTTTTCTAAAAATAGAATTTAATACCATTTTCTAAAAACTCCAAAAAAAAATCAAACACAAAATCCTAATAATTTTTATTAAGTAATAAATTCCCACATGGAAATCATATTCAACATTCCCCTTTGATGCAAAAGAAAATAATATATGTCATCTCCTCGCATCTTTCATGAACTTACTGCAAGAAACCATTGCTGAAAATATTGGTAAGATAATATTCATGTGTCACATATTCAATGAAAAACCAATTATTTTTTATCAAGTCTTTAATAAAATGATGCTTTTGATACTTTTATATGTCTCATTCCAGCATGAAAAATGGATTTTGGACAATTATATTCCTCTGCTATTATCAAAAAAGTTTGTGTAAAATCATGTTGAACCTCTCTTAAATAAAACCAATACTCTTCTCAAGCATATATATTATGTGAAAATATATGTAAGATTTTCATATTGAACTTTAGAAGAAGATAAAATGAATAGTTCATACTTTTTTGATGAACATGAAACCAAACCACTTCCCAATGTGAAACAATGACTTAAAGTAGATTTCATTTCATCAATAAAACATATAAACCAAGAGCCATCAACTCTAATAAAATGCATTTGTGACCCATGTAATTTATTTACAAACATGATTACTCACTAATCTAGAACAAATGTGAAATAAAAAATAAAGGAAAACATCACTAAAAAATCACATACCCAAATTAAAACAAAAGAAACTAAATAAAAGAATTACACCTAACCCTTGTCACATTTAGAAGTGCTATCCCCCCATGTGAAACCCCTAACAACAATCTCAAACACACACTCAAACAAATAAGATCCATGGTGGCCCTTGGTTGATTATCTAGACTTCTGAATGTGGTTGGTTTCCCCCAATCCCCTGATGTTGTTACTGACATGTTACCTCGAGAAAAAAAAGTAACATCCTGTGGCCTTGTGTCTGCATCAGAACATCCAAAATAAATGCCAAAATATAACTTCCACAATCATCATATGTGAATCACAACATCATCTAGGAAAATAACAATATCCAATTACATTTCATCAATAAAGCAATGATCAACAATTTAGTTAATTTCTGGTTTTACTCAATATGACAAAATATCATATGTAAAAAATAGATAAATATATATATATATATATATTATATATATATATATATATATGATATATATCTAACCATGCCAATCATGGTATCAAAATCAATATTAAAATGTAATCTTAATATTCCACATTGCATCATATATTTAATCAAAAATCAACCACAGTTCCCTGATATCAAGTCTAACATCATACAAACTCAAAAGCTACAGTAATTCCATAATATAGTCAACATTGTCATAATCAATACCAAAAGGTGTCGAAAGGACGTGAGGCAGTACTAAACCTAATCTAAGTCCTATCTCGTACACATTCCTCCTTCAACTCCATAACCATCACATCTCAATAGGAGTAATACCTTCTAGGGTTCCATATCGTGCATCACTAAACGATTATCTTCTTAACCCTTTCTTCAAATATATTTCATGGCTTTTACAGATCTCTCTTCTCCGCACCCAACTCTTTCATCACCTTCTCATAATCAGATACAATTAGTTTTCTATGGTCTGAATCTTATTTATCTTCCTCTTCAAAGGACATTTGCCACTTAAATTAGGGTAAAAAATATAGGGAATTTATCAAAACATTAATTTCCTATATGCGGCCTCCATTACTTCACGATCAGTTGCCTCAAAAGTCATCAATTCTCCTTCTCAACCATTCTTATTTATCTTGGCCATGTCTTCAAATGACGGAACATAGTCTCAACTTATTCACCTTATTAAAAACTCTGAAAGCCCAATCTTCTATATTCTACTTCTATAGCATTACTCTAGTTGGGCCTGCTTTACAAAGTCGCGACATACATGCATAATAACATACAACAAGATATGTTGTTTTCTGTATGTTCTAGCTATTCTCTTGTTCTCTTATTCAATCCTCAACAAGTTTGGTGCCTTCTTAACCCCTGCATTGTAGCTAACTTCGCAAATATGAATTATGGTTTAGATGTTACTTTTTCAAAACTAAACTTAAAAAAAAGGCCTCCTTAAAATAATAAATTGTTTGCTTTATTTTTTATCTGTCTTTTTTGAAAGTCAATCGTAGAAAAAAACAGTAGTTTGGTAGTAGGGTGACTTAGTGGATCCCTATATTAGGAAATTTAGGGTTTAATAATTTGACATATCCCTTATATTTTCGCGTTCTTTATATATTTTATATTTTTCTCACATATATTTAACAAACAATTATGATGGATTTATATATAGTTATGAATACAATCGTAAATTGTAGTAAAACAGGACTAAATTCACTCTATAACAAGGTTTCTTAATAGGTTACTTTTAATCATATAATGTTTCTCTTTGCGATTTTGTTATAGTTTACATGTTCTTAGTAATGACTATATCGCTGAACATTTTTAATATTATTATTGTTGTATTAGTTAGTTCTTATGTTTAGACAATGAATTTCAAAATTTTTTGTTTAAAATTTTATTTTTGCACGACTACCCCAATGATATGTTCTTATCCACCACTTACTAGCATATGTTCTTTCTCATCCTCAACTTGAACTTTTTTGTTTTGGTTTTGTTTTTTTCCCTCAAACAACATTTATATTGTTTAAGTACATATTTTACCTTAATAAGATTTTTTTTTAATATTATTATACGTATTTTGGAGAAAACGGGAAGATATGCAGCATTAATCAATTCAGACAATATCACCTGGACTCCTACATTTTTGTTTTCGTCAAATAAATATTAGCCCAACAGAGAATTTTCAAGGAGGATAATTTTTTCTTATGTTCTAACCAATAAGAAGAATAACTAGAGAATCGCATAGGATAAAAAGAAGATAATATTGTTTCAATATTTTTAAAGTTGATGATCCCCTCGAACAATCTTTATTTCAAATGATTTTTAAACAAAAAACCAAACTGTAGGAGATTTGGAATGATTTATACTTTTATTTGAACATGTAATAAATTTGTAACCAATGTTTAAATTCGATTGAAATGAGATCAATGTTATAATGTATAGATCTTTAAAAAAAATTTCTTAGACAAGGTTAAATTAATGTGTGAGAATAATTGATTCTTTAAAAGCAATAAAGATCTTTTTATGTATTTTTCAAATCAGTTCTTTTGTATTACAACCATTTAAACTATAATACATTTATAAAATCTACTTAATTATATGCCAGAATGAATATAATTTTGAAAATATATTTCTTACATATTACCCTAACAATTGTACCCTAGTATTTATATAATGAATCTATATATATAATACTTGTAATAATCATCCCATTTTTTATGTTTTCTTGTGTTTCCGTCCCCTTTTTTTTGCAGCCTGTGGGCACCACCACATCTGTTCACTTAAACTATGGGTTAATCTTATTTAAGAGGTATTGTAATTTGTGACGAAATTCCCCCCTTCAATTTATCATTGTAATTGGGTGATTGTCTAGACCCTGGATCATATGAATAATTTCGTCGAGTATAAATGTGATTTATTTTACATTCCTCTTATTATATAGTATCAACGTATCACCCATTTCTGATCATTATCATCATTTACATTCTATGTTGATTATTTTTATTCCTCTTCCTTTTCTGGGAAGCGCGTTCATAAGATCTGACCTAGTCTTCCTGGCGCTAATGATTCATCCACTACGCTAGCGTCACTGCCCTGTATATGTAGATTTCTTGCCTGTGAATCTCGCCTATTGAAAAAAATATATAATCATATCTATTTTTGGTCTGGCGGAATTAAAATCGTTACATAACCACATCTCGAGCTACCCACCCTCCCCCTTGAACACACCAAAACAACCCTCTGGCCAACTTTCCCCCCTAGCGTTGGATTAACTAAATTTAACAACCGTTAATTTAAAAATAAGTTATAGCATTCGCAATCACCCCGTACAGACACCACTGGATGAAAAAATTTAGTTGAATAATAAATATTACACATGCTTTTCTCACTAATTCAATACGAAGTAACAATAAACTAACACGGTCGGCACCACACCTTGAATCCACTTTTATTATCTGGTCACCATGAATAACCGCCCCAATCTTAGTAACAAGTGACCACCTTTTTATGACACCTATCATTCTTCCATAGTGAACCCTACCATCACCACTATCTTTTCAATTGTACTCTACCAACAGGATTAGGATACAGCACCCCTAATTTTATTTGTTCCTTTTTTTTTTCTCCACAAAAGTGACGAAATGGTCTCTTCCGGCAGCCAGGCCCCCTTAGGGCTCCGAATGACCACTAACTTTCAATTAGTAAATTGCACATTGCGCCTATGCACTCTCTAGCCTCCAGCCTTCTACAGACTATACATACCGGCACTCCCAGCTCTATTCTAGTTACTCTACGCCCAGATCTACAAACTAGGCTCCTTTCTAAAAATAGGAATTCATTACCAATTTTCTAAAACTACAAAAAAAAAATCCAACACCCAACATCACTACCCCACCTCCCCACTACCATGGCTTTCTATTAAGTAATACACATTTCCACCCCCCACCCCAGGGACATCATATTCAACATTCCCCTTTGAGCAACCCACACGAAACAACCCAATATCCCAACACTGTAATCCACCGCCCTCAGCCCTACTCCACTCACACATGAACTGACTGCAAGAACCACCATTGGGTGAAAATATGGTCCACAGATAATATCATGTGTTCACATATTCCATGAAAAACAATTATTTTTTATCAAGTCTTTAATAAAATGATGCTTTTGATACGTTGTTATATGTCTAATTCGCATGAAAAAATGGATTTTGGAAAATAGATTCCTCTGCTATTATCAAAAAGTTGTGTAAAATCATGTTGAACCCTCTCTTAATAAACCAATATACTCTTCTAGCATATATATTATGTGAAAAATATATGTAAGATTTTCATTATTGAACTTTTAGAATAAGATAAAATGGAATAGTTCATACTTTTTAATGAACATTGAAACCAAACCACTTCCCCAATGTGAGAAGAATGACCTTAAAGTATATTTAATTTTCATCAATTAAAACATATCCAATAATGAATATTTAAATCTGATTACACATAAGTAATTTATTACAGTCTTGAATTAATATCCACACCCAACCCACATGAAGACTATAATCCAACTCCGTACGTGTTTTAAAAACTCTCTCACTATGTGTAAATACTTCAATTATTGAGTACCCAAACCCAACAACATACATTAGTGAATCTTTAACTAGTGAAATCTCGGTCTTATAGAACTAATTATTTCCAAGGTATATTGATAAATATAGGACGCCCTTCATATATTCCTGTATTTTGGATCTTATGGATCCCAACTTTATTTCAGATCATCAACCACTTTCCCCAGGGGTAGGTTTCACATATCTTATAGGTTTACTAGTTTAGATGAAAATGTGGAAAACATATATATGAATGAATTAAAACATCATCAAATTAATTAAAGTTATGATTATTTAATCATTTTAATCCTCATATCATATTTATGGAAAATATTTCTTTGAGGGTGGGGATTAAAAAATATTGTTTGACGCATGTTTATGTTAGATATATGAATATGGTTTTAAGAGAAGCATGCTAGAATTTGTTCCCTGATGATTAGAAAAGATCGTAGAAATATGAATCCGTAAAAGTATTCTGCTAGAAGATTCCTCTCTTCACTCCAACTCCAATCCTCCATCATCTAAAAATTGTAGATTCTTAAAATTCCTTTAAATTAAAGGCGTTTAATTTTTTAAAGCTTGCATGTATTAACTTAAGAAACACCTGATATTTATGCCATACTCAAAAGTATTATTATTTATACAATTCTTAGAACATTATAGGATCTATGCACTCTTGAGATAGAAAAAATTTGTACACATTCACTTTTATTCTTCAAATTTTTCCCTCTTTTGATTGTCATAAAAGCCGTCCATATGTATGTGGAGTGTATCCATGAATACATTGTTACTAACCCTCCTTCTAAAAATAATAAATCTCTTCATAGAATTAGAATCACCAAAGCTACAATTCTACTGAAAATAGAAGAAAAACTTCTGAAGGTCGTATTGTGAACAATGATTCTAGTTACCAAATAAGGGTTTCTCGATAAAAGAATGAGTTAAAATAAAAATAATATCTGAAATGGTTGTTAAATGAAACTAAGGATTATCATTCCTTCGAGATTATGTATCAATTGAACTAGTTTTATTTTATGTTGAGATTGACAAAATATGCAATGTACAAGTCCACACAAGGATCCCATATATTTATGGTTTATATAATCAACTACTAGATATTAATAATAAGACTTAAAACACTTTAAGAACGGAACGGAAATGTTTGAAGGAAAGGAAAAAAAAAATCACCCCATATTTGTATTAATCAATTCATTAAACCTAAGGTAATTATCTAGGGTAATAAAAAATGGTTAGATTATCCTAATCAATTAATTCTAGGGCTAATAACAACAATACCCTGAATAATCATATGAAAAAATCTAAAATATGATAAAAGATTAAAACAAAGTATTAACAAATGAGAGGAGAATAATACTTAGTGATATATTTATTCTTTTGTTGATCCGATCTAGTTTAATGAGGGAAAGGCTAGAAATGACTTGACCTAGCCTCGAAATTTTTTTTCTGAGTAAGATGTTGGACTAGAGTGTATGGTGTGTCCCCAAACATACTCCCACTCTGACCTGTCTTGATGAATTGGTCCTTAGGGTGTTCGTATTTGGTTCTTATGTAGACATGCTTCTATGCATCCCGCGTTCACACTCTTTTGATATAGATCCAATGCAAGAGGTTAAGAATACCTCTAAAACACACACAATTTTGTTTTCAAAAAAACAATAAGCCTCCTAAAATAGTTTTCTTATAATTTAGGAATCCCACCTAATCTTTTTTACACCTTAAAATGTTCTTTTATCCCACTCTCTCTTAGAAAAACCCTAAAATGTAAATAAAACCCTACAACTCAAACAACCCCTAGAAAGTAAAACACCTCAGATGGCCCCTTAATTTGTTAAATATAAATAGCCTTTATAAATAAATACATGCATCAAATATTTTCTGATTACATAAATAGAGGAAAAGATTTTAAAACTCTAAATGCTAGGGAAAAAACAACCAAAAAGGTTCTAGCAAATTTGTGAGCAACTAGATAAATGAATTGGTCTCCCCAAAGAAGTTGAAAAAGTGACCCAAACCCTAATGGAAAATGCATGGCCATTACAAATAAAATCTAACAACACTGGAAATTTGAAGACAATTTGACAGTCAGATCAAAAGTTATGGTCTCTGGAAGTTATGTTCCCACATAATTCTCCTTTTATTTATTAGAAATAGCACTCTACAAATTCAATTGTTGGAATTATTCAAATTTTCCACCTTTTAATTCTTCAACTCCTACTCAGGAAATCCATGTATTTTATTTAGCTACAAACCTTCCCCATTGTACCAAATATAATGATGAGATCACATGCTAATAAGGATGTCTTTTGCGGTCCAAAGACACACAAGACACACTCCTTTTTTTCTCTAGTATCTCTTCTATCATGTATATTTTCCTCCACTAAAATATCATGCACTAGAAACTTACATAATTTAAAAACATTAAACACTGTGAAAAAAAAATGTGTCAGGTATGGTACCTTTAGGAATTATAGTATATTTCTTCAGAATCCTATGTAGCCAAATCTTCTTATACTTTAATATAATCTCCCCGTGTGAAACCTCTCCTATAAGATTCACCATATATCCTTCTTCTTAAAATACAGTTACTCTCCTACTAAAAATCTGCGTTGCTTTATATTTTTCATTACTAACATTTAGAGAGAGTTTCCCCACTTCTTCCTATAAATTTAGCGTGTGTTCTAATAATTCTTCTACATAATCACATATTTTATGCACCACATAGCAAATCAGATATAGGAATCCCAGTTGGGTTTCTACAATAGATAATATTTAAATTAAATCTCCTAGTGACAACTTACATAATATATTATAAGAAAACTCAGTCTTTGGTAAATCCAAATCCCATTGTTTGGATTTCTCTAACTATAAAAAAAGGAAATTGTACAAATATTTTTTTCAATAATTTCATGTACTGATTAGTTTGGGGGTTTATATGTAACTGAATGATATGTAGTTGTGTCTACATTTTTATCCACAGTGTCTTAAAAAGTGAATCAAAAACTTTTTGTTCCTGATGCTGAAGTGACCTTATTGGAAACTCCATACAACACTCTTAACCACGTCTGAAAAAAAATACATGCTAGGAAAATCATTAGTTTTTTTACAAGCAATTGAAATGTGACCATTCTTAGGGAATCTATTAACCACAACAACTATAGAATCATTACCTCATTGTGTGGTGGGAATTCCTAAACAAAAAATCCCTGTACCTAAATCAAAACCCATGACATGTAGGGGAAATGTAAATGGCGTATGAACATAACAATATTTTGTGTGGCCCTTATCCATTTGAAACACTCTACATCTGATATGATCCTCTTATTCCCCAATTTACCTTAACGACAAGTCTTTTCTACCAAATAATAAGTTTTTATATTATAACAAAGTGTCAAGACAAACCCCCACTATGGAAATCTCTTATAATATTTTATCTCATTGATCTAACAAGGATACAAAATTATTTTCACTAATAAAAATTGTTCGCATTCAAAAGTAATCAGAAGAAAAACTACCCACTATAGGTTCTTTGACGTGGTCTCACAATTCAATTCAAAATCCTAGATCCACTTTATTGTAATTCCTTAAATACCTCAAACCCTACTAATTCATTTTCCATTGTTACGAAGATTACACACCTAATTAAGCATCAACAAAAATTATACGTTACAAAAAATTATGCTTTCAAGAGAAACGTATATGCTTGCAAAAATTGACAACCCATTTTCATGACTACTATTTAACAATATGTGTGTCAATACCGGCATGCTTCATGGTGAGTAAAGAGAATAAATTCTTAGCTACCAAGTAATGTCTTCAAGCCTTGAACTGCCTAAAAATTAGCATAACATTCACATCATAAGATATATATTTCTTCTTGAATTCATTTAACTTTCATTTGAAGAATGGCACAAGCCATCTTCTTGATCTTAGGATGAACGAATTATTACATATTAAAAAAATCTAATCACCTTAAATACCATGTTAAAATATTGGAAATAACAAATTCGGTGCATGTGACACTTCTCTAAAAAATACAAAACATATATTATTTCCTTGGTCCGTACAAAACTCTTTCCCCTCATACAATTTTAG